>OX401410.1:37381629-37951632 GCA_947846245.1 Cerastoderma edule
CATCTAATCTTGCTTCCAATAACAATTCTTCAGTGCGTATCATATAACCTTAAGAAATATAAAAACAACATGTTTAACTTCCAAATTACATCCACTTCATATCTGTGTACAAGCACCGTTAACAGTTGCTTGATACTTTCAACTCGGATTATAATTAAGTTAGGCTGTAATCGCGTCAGAACGTCTGAATAAACCGGACTGTATTCGCGGTATATTACGGATATTTCCGATAAGGGGTCCCGGGTTCGATGCCTTTTTAAGGCGGCAAACGTAATGCATCGTTCAGCAATGTATGTTCTCTCGAGGTCAGTTATCTGTGATCTTTAATGAAAGTATGGGACCATTAACTATTGGCATAAACTAACTGTAAAACTATTAAACAAAGATTTGTTTAGAATAAGTAAAATGCATTTTTTCAAAGCCTTTGACAATCGTTCGAAACTTGCAAAAACTGTCTCTCTTTTTTTTCGTTACTTTCCTTCTGTGTGTTTGTGTTTATCGTGCTTTGTACAATAAGCTGTCTTATGATTAATGACTCTGTCTTTTTTCTCGAACTGTTAAATGTATACATCTTACTCGATAGCTCTATGTTCAAAAGAATGGGAAAACGTCTAAAGGAGAGAAAAAACGGCCGCCATCACGAGTTGAAAAATTAACGAGTTTGGGGGATTAATGTATAGTTGATAAGTAACTGTGGCATTAGCCGTCGGTTGCCTAAAAACAATATATTATCTTCTCTTCCTCTCCTTCCCCAATCCTTAACCAAGCATTTATCCCGAATCTACTGTTTGGCTAATAAGGGTCGGGCCGTTTTGAGGTCTTTCCGTTGGTAACTCTGTTAACGCATTTTCAGGAGACGACTTTTGAACTTAATGTTAAAAAATGTTGATATTAATTTGAATTATGACAAAGTGCAAAAGGAAAAAGATGCTTTACTTCAAGTACAATGTACTTAGGTCACTGGTTACACATAGTCAAATTACCATTGGTAGAGCAAATAATAGGTCTTCCAGGGCGCATTTACTTTAACTTTACTGTTCGAAAGTGGCGCTCGTACATTAAAAGGAATGGGGAAAAAAGATACTTTGAATGAATACACTACTACAAAAATGATTTGCTTGTTGATATTCTTTTCTTTCGTTTGTTGATCTTTCACAAGTTACCATTTGCATTCTGTGATTGTATTCCTTTTCATCATTTACCGATATCGCAATGTTCAATTGATTTCCAATCTGGCTAAAGCAACGCAAAGACGAATTTTTTAAACTTATCGCACAAAACACAACATCACATATATATGTCGTCGTATAGGTTTAACCCTTTACCAACCGCCAAATTTTCGACTATCCCAAATTAAAAGAGTTTGCAGACGACATTTCAAAATGTGATGAAATTGGAAAATGATCCTCTGATAGGGCAGAAAACATTGTGGGAAATGGAATAATTGCTCGTTACGGGCAATTTATCCCTTTTCCACAATGTTTTCCAAAGTCGTCTACAACAATGTGGCTAAATGTCGATATTGTTTGGTAATGGGTTGAAAACGTATAAAATGAATGATTTACTTTTCACCAGTCTATTGGAATCTACTCGTTTATCATCTGTCAACAAGAGACCGCAAACTTGGAGGCGCATGTTGCATGGCAGCAAGCCATCCATCATCCCAAACTACCTCTGGGTCGTCGACTGCACAAAAACGCTGGGAAATAAACTTTCCAACAAAACCGGAAGTACAACAGAAAACGGAATCCAGCATAGTCTCAAAGACAATCATATATATATACAGACACTTGAACACACAATGGCTTGAAATATTTCTTTTAGTTCAAACACGAACCGGTGATTTGATTCTGAATTTTATTTATAAAACAAAACGATTTAGTTTCTGGACAAATAAATGCTTTAATAGGTTTCTAGACACTGGTACAACTTTAAGATCACAATGTGTCTACCAATTATTTCATATGGGATTGGGTGAAACAAAAAACAATCATTATAGAAATTTTCAAGTTTTCTTCAAAAGTCTACTTATTAACCAATGTTTTAATTATTTTGTTTGTAAGGATACTCAATTTAACTGGAATATCGTTGAAAACAGCGTGAAACCACAAACCGTGAATGTTAAACGATTCTCGGGAACCGGAAGCGGATGTAGCGATTATTTTCCGAGCCTCAGTTCTGTCCAGATCGGTTATCACTCATCAGTGGAACGCCCGTTTATTACTTCTAGAGTCTGGTCCATCATCACCAATGGTAGCGTCTTCATGTCGCGATATATCAGTCTAGATATTCTACTTACTAACCGTACAATCACAAGAGATCGTCAACCAGCCATGTTAGCGGGGCCTTTGTGCGTCTGAATATATTCCGGCATTCCTCCTTTTTAATGAAAATGGCGTTTCAATAAACAATAAATACTTTTACAAGATATCTCAAATAGATGAATGGTACGGAAAAAACTATCGGATTATCGCCAATAAGAAAGAAAATGCGTTGCGATACACGTCCCCTACAAGATTTTTAATGTATATTACCCAATCATAGTTTCGTGTAAAACGTTTTTTAATGGTGGTCAATCCACAAGGAAATCATGCTGGCAAAGTACATAATGCAAGCAGCCAGGTTTTTCTTTTTTTAGATAATTTCAATATGTAAAGTATTGTATATTATGTTATTCTCAGCAAATCTTCTACACTGTGAGTCTTACTTTGAAAACACTTGGCTACCCAATACAGTCCATTGGACTTGGAATCGAAGAATCGAAGCGATAATGAGTTTAGAGTGAACTACCTTAAAAAAAATAGAAAATATATACAGAATAGTGACACTCTCCGTAAAATATCCCCCAAACCAGCCATGCTAACCGTGATGGGAACTTGGTTGTATTACGGATGAGCACTTGACACATTACTCCATAGATGCGGGTGTAATATACATGTATGAATTAAAAACCCTCCTCTGAAAAAAGGTTGATTTATGACGCTTCTGTCGTGAAAATTGTTTACAATAAAATAAATAAAATACGTTTAAACTTAAAAGAACCCAATTGTTCGCGGGTTGTTCTGTGCTTTTCCCCTCTCGGTTTAAAGTAACTAAATGAAACGAACGTCAACATGCCGTTCGTCTCGTCTGCCGATGCATTCAATATCAATTGACTCAAAATTGCAAATTTCTCAAATATTCAACCTATTTCACAAAACGGATTTTTGGATGGCTGATATTGAAAGCAACAACATAAGACACTAATAAAGTATGAAATATACATTGTTTTTCTATGCTTTAAAGAACATATTGATTAAATAAAAAATGAAAAGATTATTTTGAGCAATTTCTCCTTTTTTCAAAATTGTTTTAAGTGCAATGCATGGTGTTGGTTAAAAGTTCAAACGGTTTTATAACCAGGAAGTGTTTTTACATTTAAAAACGATATACTTTCCAAACCCGTCCAAAGTAGATTGATGAGTCGTACGTAATAATAAATTGTTGTGACTCCAAAAACAACCGTTAGAGATGAATATGTGATCGTCTGACACGTCTCTCTGATCACTTCTAAGCACTAAGCTAAGGCGGTTAGTGATTCAAAGAGAAAAGAGCGTGTCTCCACATATCACCATTAAAGAAGCAGAGTTGAGTTTTACTTAAACAACTGACAGAAATTATTTGTGTAAGTCCAAACTGATAAACAAAGATAACTCCATAAATAAACACATAATGTTGAATTGTAACACATCATTGGAAGCGTCTAGTGTTACTTTTCAATATTGCTTTTCTCGATATTAAGATAAAAAGGGAAATTGGTTCTTAACCTACGCAAATTCTTTACATAAACTGTTTAGTAAAACAATACCAAGGTTCTTAAAGGCTCGTCCTGGAAAGGCGTGTCTGTGAAAACATGCGGATCCAGGACAATGTGTATACCAAGAACGATGACGTCATATATACCTGTTTATGTGCTTCAGTACCCTAGGAACTTGATTGTCCAGTATTACTTGTTTCTTTTTAAGCACAAACTTGCGCATACTCCGTAGAATGATTTATTTTTGGTAACATACAACATACAACCGAGGAGCATCGAATTTGATATTGCGTAAAGTTCAGTGAAACATTTATAATTTGTACATTGATAATTTATACATTGAAAGCATAACGTGTTGTTATATAGAGATTATGCAGATAATACCAGTGGCCAACGGTGCTTTTCTCTAATCGGATGCTAGCGAGTCTTTAAAACTTTTTTAATGGTACGTTCATGACAAGAATATGGCATTAACTAGTCAGCGTCATAAGCATTCATTTTTGTACTACAAATGTATACACAAGGTTTTTGAGCCAATGATACACTTCTATATAACATGTCTCTGCTTATCATATAGGCTACAAAAAGACGACTTGAAATATTCGTAACCACATTTACTTGTGTCTCAGGCACCCTCAATGGACCATCAGCTTTTTTCAAGTCAGAGACTTCAAGTGTATATATTTAGAAATGAGTTTATATTAATATACGGGGCATTTAATGATCGAAGACATATGATCATGAATGTTCTATGATCAACATGTAACCGATGTGCTTTGTTTTATACTATAACAAAGGCATTATTAAGAACATAGTAAGTCCTTAGGAGAAAATCTTTAAAATGGATCAGTTTGAGCAAAGGTTTTTTGTAAAAAAAGACATCTTTGTCACATATAACACATTAACTTTTTAACTCATTACCAATCAATAACGACATTTGGCAAGTTTGTTGCAGACGACCCTGGAAAAAATTGTTTTCTTCCATATCAGAAGATTGTTTTTCAATTTTGTTACATTTCGAATTGTCGTCTGCAAACTCTTTGAATTTGGGACCGTCTAAAATATGGCGTTTTTAACAGGACACTTTTTATTACAAGATGTGGAGATATGTTCTATGTTCTATGTTTCCGCCCCAAAAAAAAAGAACATCATTATGCCATGTTCATTCTTAACGAAGATGTGGTCTAACAAAATCACGATTCATTTCAGCTTTGTGATTAGTTCGTTTATTTTCATTTTTGTTAGTTTTGTTAATTTTGTCTACATTGGAGTACGACATGTTGATGCGGGAAAGTTTGACTGATGGATACAACAACATCCTCTCAAAAGTTCACAACTGTGCACGAAAAATGTAAATTTCTTTAAAGATGATCGTCATAATAACACTAATCGTACATCGATTTATTTGCAAGTAAATCGCAATGTGTCTAAGCAAGCAAACTGAACTTTGTTAATTAATGTTCATTTTAATAGTATTCGGATACGCCATATGGTCGGATAGTGAGAATGCCTGAAAATGACTTGTAGTTTCTTTACACAGCTTTAGGAGACATCCTGTCAAATGAAATGGACCCGTGATAATTTGTACATAAAAGTTTAGTACAAAAAGTAATGCTCTGGTTGAGTACCCGTTGTTTCTCTCCCTATTCCTTCTCTCAACTTTGAAGAAAACAGAATTGGTGGAAACAGTTTGGAGGAGAAATGATTTGCACCACTTTAGCAGATTGCGTATCCATCTAATCAAAATTAATGCTTTTATAATTTCGGATTAGCTGGGGGTATTGACCAATTACAAAATATCACAATATCTCCCAATTTGCATTAAATTTTTTTGAGGATACAAAAGAAATGCTCACGAATTCAAACTCTCTAGATCTCTTTCAAACAGAGACGTCAAGGGAAGGTCAATGGTTTATATTTTTAATGATGATTTCTTAGGTTAGCATAATAATTCAATACATTTATGCTTACTATCATCAAGTTATTTTGCTGAAAGTTTATTGCTTGTATTTATGCTTGTATACATGTGTGTGTTTCAGTGTTCTTATACAGGGCCCTTATACAGTAAAATTTGAAGGAGCGGTCATACCTGAACACAACCGATATGTCAACAACGGCCAGCTCAGGCCCGCCGGTGCATTTCCCTTTGTTGAATACACTGCACCAAATGGGAGTCTGTGCAATGCTGCCAACGACCACACTTATTGTTTTTTTTGTACTGTATATCACACCTGCGCAACAGCCACTTTACATGCGGCGCGAGATTTTCACAACTCTAACAAAAATGAGCATGTGCAAACCAAGAAAGTCGATAAGGGTGGCCTAACCAGTACACAAACTGTGACTACCGTTTACATAATATGTCATAGTTTGTATATGCTAATTTAGGGGGAACTTTTTTAAGCTTAGTAGGCTCAAGATATTTGCAGAAATTATTTTCCTAATACAGGCGGTATTTTCTTTTTAAGTAGCACAACTGAACTAAGTTTTGAATGTAATTTGGAGGGTTAAATATGTGTTTCACAAACAAAGCATATTAATGCCTCCGAAACAATACAGATTTTCTTTTTTCTCTCATTCTTTGCCATCATGTTGGCACAAAAGGCAAAATTGTCTCCAAAGAGGAACTAGTATGAGTTGTTTTTTGTGTTAGAATCAAGATATTCGTTGTGTATTATTGGTCATTAGTTTGGTAATGGATGAATCCCGATTGAACAGGTAGCCATATGCAAACAGAACTTTATGGACGAATTTGAATGTGGCTATCCTTGTGAAAAGATAGACAAACATTGTTACAAGTGGTTTTTATATGCTTCTCTATGCAGATTGATTTGTCCTGACCTCTTCTGTTAGAAATACATTTAAAATTTGCAAATGATTCCGGTGAATATGACTTTCTATGGTTTTATGGTTGGATGTTAAAATGATGTCTAAAAAATCAAGAGTAAATTTGTTACATGATCAGCAATGATAGGAAACTCAAAATGAATCACTTACCCTTTCTTAATTTGTGTTTTTAAACTTATCTAACATCGTTGTTTTGGGTTTTTTTTACGGTAAAGTGTGGATTAATTTGCAAAGGATAAATGGTTTAATCAATGCTAATTTCTACATGTACATTTTTAATGTACAACTACCCTGTAAGAGATACATAAAATGCAGGGCTAATATTGTGAACAACAACCAGTCCATGCACAGCGGCCACTTTGGGTACTTCCCTTCACTGGTTGTTGTACACAGATTTTACTGTATAGTCATGGGGATTCCTTTGTATGAACAAATCTCTGTATGTTGTTGGTTTATCTTTTATTCTCATTCCAGTGAACAATCAGCTTCCATATTTAAGCCTCACTGCAGCAGACATAGAAAAATATCCAGATTTCTGTAGCCTGTTGTCTAACATTTCTTCCCAAGTCAACAAGGATGGCCTCTCACATCAAACACACAAGGATCTGACCCAGGTGAAGCATCCTCCATAACCCTTTACCAAAAGCCAAATTTGAGACTGTCCAGAACTGAAAGGGTCTGCAGAAGACATTCTAAATGTGATGGAATTGGAAAATTATTTTCCAATAGGGCAGAAAACATTGTGGGAAAAGGAAAAAATGCTCCTACAAGCAATTTCTCCTTACAAGCAATTTCTTCTTTTCCCATCATGTTTTCTAGGGTGGTCTGCAATAATGTGGTTAAATGTTTTTCTTTGGTAATGGGTTAAAAAACTCAAAATGATCATCTTACTGCATTTGTGTCTCTACTTCTCTTCTCCTGTGTTGTGGGTGTCATGAAGAATGTTCTCAACAACAAGTTTCTTTTGCATATCAAGAATATTAAGGATTTTTAGAACATTCCACTTCTAATATAGAACTCAGCCTAGCGACCATCTGTTTACATGTTATATGCTTATAAAGACACCACTGAGATGTAATGAGCTGGCACTAATTTACTGCTTTTCTATGCAAGCAATTTGTTTGCATTAAGATTTGTGTTATATACCAAAATAGGCATTTTAAGGTTATTGTGAAATGATGAGAAATTGCTCATTATAATCAAAGTTCTTTCGTTGCAAGTTTTACGTTCCTTTTGGAAATTGATTAAGGATGCTTACATATTCTATACTTTTAGGCAGAAGAAGTTTTACGTCGTGAAAAGCATGGCTGGTTATTGAATCATATACTGTATACAGAGCTACAAGAGTTACTCCTGGATTATGAACTCAAAAGTCAGGAGATTTCTCTCTCTTCCCGAGATCAGCAGGTATCCTTCTTACTAACCATTCCCTCATGTTGTATTTTCTGATTGGTTTAAATGGGAAACAATAGATTGTTATTTCAAAGGAAAAAAATAATGTTTCCTTTGTGAAATTATTTAGAAACTTGAGACATAAATTGAGATTGTGCTATCTGAGGGAAGGCTTCAAGTAATATTTCTGTAACTACAGTGGACCCTCGTTTATCCGAACACTTTTGTTCCCAGGAGAAATGTTCGTATTAACGAATTTTCCGGAATAAAGAATATGCGAGTTACAGCGAAATGTTTACCTTTACACGGTGTCGGTGTATCATGATCATTACTATGAAGTAAGAAATACACAATTATTTTTTTTTTTAAGGGAAATATAAAGTGTGTTACGGAAGTGTTTATTTGGTCAAAACGGATTTTTTAAAAAATGACAATTTGAAGCAATGTCTTTCAAGAAGTTAAAATTCCTTAAGATAGCTCTGAAAAGAACTGTCTTCGTTTGGCTGTGGGTGTAGACATCTTCAAGTTGTATCTTCTTATTTCAATATCGAGAAATGAGATAGGTAGGGATTGTCGAGAGTTTATTTATAGGGAAAAGGAGCATATCGATTGAGTAATAATTGAAAATGATTGCCAGACATTGTCTCCCGATCGCTGTCTAAGCAGCCAATCAGCACCTTTTACAAACTCAACTATCGACATGCGACCGTAATTACAATAATGTAAGACCAATCAACTGACAGAATGACCGATTAACAAACAATCAACACCTTCCAGTACACTACACTAGGTGACATGTTATGGTCAAGCATACGTGACAGTTTGCAAAACGTGTGAATGCCGTTTACAACAGAAGACCGATCCCTTCATTCGCAACTGTAACCGCAAAATAAACGATTTTACTGGTTTCCAGACTAGCCATACGCATATACTATGAAAAGTGACTGTTGGTTCCCGAATATTTTTGTCCGGTTCCGGAACGCGGATTTTCCGCATTAAACAGTTAAATTGATGAAGGTAAGATCCGTTCCCTCAAAATTCTGTTCGGATGATGAATATTCCGGATAAACGACGTTCGGATTATCGCGGGTCCACTGTACTTGCATTTTCACAGCCAAGTCCTTTGGCAGTTGAGATCAGAAACATTTGTAAATAAAGGAGAAAGTTCATTATGAGTATTCCCTTTTGTTACTATGGTATCCTCAGAATGTCATATAATATTCTTCATTTGAAACTCTTAAATTGTCTAGTTTTGCTTGAAATTTTAGCTACATTCGTGCATATACTTCAGCTAGCTACATTAGTGTATATACTTTAGCTAGATACATTAGTGCATATACCTCATATTTTTATTTTGCCATCTCTGTTACATGCCAATCTATCTTGTTTGCTATGCCAAGATGCATACTTATAAAGCTGTCACTGTTTCAAATTTCATGCCCCAATCGAAAGGTACTGGGATTTTTCCTATTTCACTTCCCTTCTTTCCTTTCCTACCCTCCCTGTAGGACCTTTTTGTTTCAATTATTTAAACAAGTAGTTGTGCCATTATGTATCAGTTTTTAAAGCAAATATAAAGGTATTATTTTTTTACCCCAAAGAATGCCAATTTTAGTAGAGATACCTTCTTTTGCTCAAACATTTCTTGAATCTACTCTTGGCAGGGCTCACGCTGTCGGTCGCCAAATGCGCCAAATGCGAACATTATTTCATTCTGGCGAAAGATTTCCCGATTTGGCGAATTTGCTTGGCGCATTTTTTTTTCATTCAACTTTACCATTTTTCCACCTGTCCGGACATTACAGACAGTTATATCTTTTGACACACTTAACAGTATCTCCGAAAACCCCATTTTAATCCGCTAATTGTTATCCCCGTGTCAAACAATGCCTGAGGCGTGTATTAATCGGGTCTTTATTATGTGTAAACAACTCGACACACTTGATTGGTAGACTTGATGCGGTTGTTCCACGAAAACCGATTACTATTTACCCCATTCCGTCCAGTGTGTTATGATGCATGGCAGAATGCGAGAATTAAAAGATGGTTATTTTGTAAAGTATTTTGATATTGACAGTTTGCTTCCTTCGCTGATGCAACGGTACTATTCAAATTGCGATCCTCTATCATTAATCATTCAATTCACCAGACCGGAGACTTGACGAGAGTAAAAACAAAAAGACCTTAAAGATCATGATTACTTTTCATTTATCTATCGGACATTATAAAATAAATAACAAAATGGGGAATTCAGAAATGTATAGTCTTCAATATGATTTAATGTTATCTGAGATAAAAGATTCATTTTGATTTTGTCACTCAAAGCGTTGCCTTTAGTTATACCATCTTTGGTTTAAATTTTTTCGGAAGAGAGGGTGGGGATGACTTGGCTTTTGCTTTTGCTTTTTTTTTTACATAATATTTTTATTGGCATTACACATTACATATTTATGACAATACAATTAATACAAATGGTGAAACATGAAAAACAGAAATAATTTACCAAGAGGATTTAACACATATGTACATATAACATGAAAAGTGTTAAAAATAAAGAAATTTTAGTTGGAGCCATTTGCTCAGAATTTGGCTCCTACTTCTTTAATTTGACTCCTATTTTTGTCATTTGGCGAATGTGCTGGCGCAGACTTTTTTCCAGCCAGGGTGAGCCCTGCTTGGAAAACTGAGATGTGGCGCCATTCAAGCAATAGCAGTAGTTCTGATACATCACAAGTTTGAATTTAAGTTTTCATAAATAATTGATTTAAAGTTGATTATAATTTCTATGCTCTTGTAATGCATATATGATTTTGTTCCAGTTTTACAGCATTCTTCAGCAATGTTTAACACAGGCAGAAGTGGGTAATTACCTTGATTTCAGCCCAGATCCTAGCTCAAAGGCAACAGCTCTGGGTTTAACATGGGAAGAGCTAGAAAGGCAGAATCCTCACAAAAAGGTAGTTGGTTATCTGTCATCTCTTATGTTTGTCTTCCCTGTTTGCTGTCCTGTCCAGCTGCATTACTTAAAAAGAAGCTCTTGAAACTACAATATGTTCTCATTTTCTACAGATGACTTTTGAAACATGGACATGAATAAATATGCTTAATATATTGAATTTTACTTTTAGCTATTAAGGAGCAATGTTATAATCACAATTCTTTTGGAGGAATCTCAACTTATGATAGGTTTTTAAATCTAAAGTAGGATCTCATTAACTACTGTAAAAAATGAGTTGGGATTTAGAAACATGTTCCTTATAGTTGGTTGACTTTTACTGATAAGTGTTTTGTTTAATGTAAGCTTGTATTTTTACAATAACTGAAGAATGTGAGCCAGAAACTTCACACCCCTGTCTACTGTGATCATCACAGCTGATGGACACAAGTCCCATAACTCTGAATAAAACCAACAATATTGGAATAAGAGAAGAAATTCACATGTGTGCAAGCTAACATATTTATATGAACATCTGACTAGATTATCCTTTGTGTTTGTAGCACATGCTCATAATGTGCGCTAAATGACCTTAGCTGTCGTTGCGCCTTGAAACACCATTTATTTATTCATTTGAAGCACATGCAAGCTTTACAGCAAGTTTTAATACCAGAGGTTGAAGAGAGATTGAGACGGAAATGTGAGAACTTGGTGGTGGCACATGACCCGCAGAACTCATCCTCAGGTTGTTATAACAAACTTACAGATTATCACAATGTATTCTACAGATGTATGATTGTTATAGATTAACAGATGATCGCATAAATATCCTTCTTGTATCTAGAAGTTATAAAGCAACTGATAGGACAGTATGATGCAACCTGAAAAACAATTGAAACAAACGAGGAAAATGCTTTCATGAAGTAATTTCTTCTGCAGTTACAATAGTTTATTCCTGATATCAAAAGAAAGTAGTATTGTTTATGTGATATACTTGTCACTCACTAATGCTTTCTATTTGAACCATCAACAAACATTCTCTATGATGGAAGGGGAATACACTATACTTAGAGTACAGTGGACCCGCGATAATCCGAACGTCGTTTATCCGGAATATTCACCATCCGAACAGAATTTTGAGGGAACGGATCTTACCTTCATCAATTTAACTGTTTAATGCGGAAAATCCGCGTTCCGGAACCGGACAAAAATATTCGGGAACCAACAGTCACTTTTCATAGTATATGCGTATGGCTAGTCCGGAAACCAGTAAAATCGTTTATTTTGCGGTTACAGTTGCGAATGAAGGGATCGGTCTTCTGTTGTAAACGGCATTCACACGTTTTGCAAACTGTCACGTATGCTTGACCATAACATGTCACCTAGTGTAGTGTACTGGAAGGTGTTGATTGTTTGTTAATCGGTCATTCTGTCAGTTGATTGGTCTTACATTATTGTAATTACGGTCGCATGTCGATAGTTGAGTTTGTAAAAGGTGTTGATTGGCTGATTGGCTGCTTAGACAGCGATCGGGAGACAATGTCTGACAATCATTTTCAATTATTACTCAATCGATATGCTCCTTTTCCCTATAAATAAACTCTCGACAATCTCTACCTATCTCATTTCTCGATATTGAAATAAGAAGATACAACTTGAAGATGTCTACACCCACAGCCAAACGAAGACAGTTCTTTTCAGAGCTATCTTAAGGAATTTTAACTTCTCGAAAGACATTGCTTCAAATTGCCATTTTTTTTAAAAATCCGTTTTGACCAAATAAACACTTCCTTAACACACTTTATATTTCCCTTCAATAAAAAAAGTAATTGTGTATTTCTTACTTCATAGTAATTATCATGATACACCGACACCATGTAAAGGTAAACATTTCGCTGTAACTCGCATATTCTTTATTCCGGAAAATTCGTTAATACGAACATTTCTCCTGGGAACGAAAGTGTTCGGATAAACGAGGGTCCACTGTATTCTTCCATGCATGACAATAAGATGTTGAGACAAAAAGGAGATATTTGCTTATTTTAGGAAATGCCTCTTTTAGTCACAATGTTGCCATTCTATATATTTCAATAAAGGAATGTTTTAATCATTTACTATATCTTTAAATAGTTCAACTTATTATTGCTGCTTAAAACCCCTAAAGAAAGGGAAATGGTATCTGCATTTTTAAGTCAGTTTATCATTTGAAAATGTTTATGCCAATTAAACCAGACTTTCTTTGTACTTGGGGTTGAACTGCCTGAATGCAAGGATTTAGCCATTTAAGATCTATCAACCCTTTCCACGATATATACACATTTTATTATCAAAAGCAAGCAACTCAGAAACGACTGTTAGAACAAAAGGAAACTGCTTCAAAATGAGAAATATCTCCATTTGACAAAAGGGTTTCTACCAAATATGAAAAAAGTTATGTTTTGAATATTCAAGTGTTCAGTGCAATACTATAGTAAATGCTACGTGTTTATGAAGCACTTTCTATAGTCTTGCATTGAACCCTTGTATTTCCTGCTGTTGCTTTCACTTTAAAATTATCCCAAAACCTCCTATAGGGGAGAAGGTTAACAATTCCTGTTTCTTTTTGTTGATGACAGAGAGTACAAAACTGATGTTTGCTAAGTCGTCACAACTCCCTGCCATGGTGGAGACAGATCTACAGCGTCTGAAGGAAGAGCAGGCTAAGCTAAAGGAGGATTATTGGAGGAGAGAGAAACAGTTTACACTCTACTATCAGGTAACATTCATTTTAATTTTTGTTTTATTTAGGGTTTAATGCCATGTAAACAGTTTTGCAAAATGCTGCGCATTTGCGGCTGCTATTATAACAGTTGATCAAACACTTTTTTATATATTACGGGCCAATCACCGCTGAGAGAAATCAAGTAGTTCTATGTGGATTGTAATCTGTCTATAACTTCATGGATTCTTATCAAATTAAGTTGTCAGTGATCTTTCATTTTATTTATTAATACATCTTCTTCCTTGTTTTGTTTTTTATGTGCAGGATGGTAATCATATATTGGAACACTCATTAATAACACATTCCATGTTGACCTAGTGTAGGAAAACTGGTCTCATTTATTGAGGATTCATTGTCAAAACTCAGATTCCAACACATTTTGACAAAGCCCCAACTTAAAATCATTTGCAATATTCTATATAAAAAGATAGGGCTAATGCCATGAATGGCGTAGAGTCATTCATGACTGAGAACGGGTAATGATTAGCCATTTTGTTTTGCCTTTTCATTTCATTCATTTAAACTACAGCTTTACTTGATGCATTGTATGAAAAGGAGGAAAAAAATAGCTTTTAATGGTAAAATCTGCCCTTTCTCCAAACTCGTTATGGAATTTTGAAACCATTCAAAAACTTAACACTAAGCTAACAGCATTAGTTCAAATTGCTCATATTGAGAACAAGTGAATTGAAAATAAATATTTCAAAACTACCTGTGCTGTAATGTCATACAAGAGTCGTTTGAAGGGGACAACATTCAAACAAAATGAAGGTGAAGAACAAGAACATCTTCAAGGCATTTGACCAGTTTGTTGCAGACGACTCTGGGAAACTTTGTGGAAAAAGGAGCAATTTCACTTTTTCCCACAATGTTTTCTGCCCTATCAGAAGATTGTTTTTCAATTTCATCACATTTTGAAATGATGTCTGCAAACTCTTTCAATTTGGGACAGTTTTGCGTTCAGTAAAGGGTTAAGTAACTAAGTTATATCTACTGGACAATGGCTCCCATTTACATTATGCTTTTTTAAAAGGCAACTGAAATACTACTATTTAACTATGTAAGACTCAAATAAGAAGTAATAGATGAATTTGAAAAAAAATGTAAGATAATCATTGTAGCTATCTTTATATTTCAGAAATTGGTTGAATCATTACGCTTGTTGGAAAAACTTATATCAAAATATAAGCTACAGAAACAGACAGAACATGACACTATACTTACAGAATGGATGTTTGCTAATTGTGATGCAATGTGTTTGAAAATCAAGTAAGTACAGTTAAACCCCCTTTTATTTCGACTTCGTTTATCCGTAAACCATGTCCTTTCATAAAAAAAAAATTCATGAATAAACAAATGGTGAAGATTGACTCATTTTTTATTTTAAACGATTTTTTTTACCAAAATATAATGGATTTAAGAAGTAACTGCTACATCATGAGTGTTAATGGGTGTGATAAGAAAAAAGTCATCTTATAATTTAACTTTCTTGATTGATTTCATGATGTTGGATCTTTAGGAACTATGCCATAAAAAAACCCAGAAAAACAAGTGTCCTGTTGACTGCCAATTACCCGTTTTGATATATTTTCTCATTTAGGGGTTCTTTGTCAGAAATGCTCTTCTACAAATTTAGACCAAGCTCTGCTATTTTCCCTATTATTTAGTTTAAAAAAAGGGATTTACTTTGTCCATATATGAAATCCAGCTGTATGTAACAACTTTTTCTTCTTCCACTTTTATGTTGATTTCAATTGTTTTTTGTAACTCTTCTGATTTTGTAAAGAGTAAACTACAATGTACATGTATTTATGACTAAATGAATAAACTAGTCACGGCATCAGATTTTATACAGTATATATTTACTTATTTTATAAGGGGTTTTTCCCCTTACATCATATAAACACATCTTAATGCACCTGCTTTAGATGCTTAAAGATACAAGTATCTCTTTTTGTCACAATAGTTTTAAACTAACAGCAACAAGGTGATGATGATCTCATATTTTATAACTGCTAGTTTAAATTGGACGGGTTAACATGAGGAGAATGTTAATCAAGAAATTTTCATTTAAGCATGAATAAACAAAAAATGTTTTCTATACTTTTTTTTATTCCATATGCAAGAATGCTCAGTTTATCTAAGCTTTGTTTGAAATGTTCAGATTTAGAAGATAAAAAGATTTTTTTGTATTTTTTTGTATTTTTTTCAGATTGATTGAAATACAGACTCTATGTGACACTTATACCGTCGACACAATCCAGTCTCTGAAGATTATAAGGTTAGTATTTTATCATATTTATTGAACAACTTTATAACAAAAATGATGATGTAATATGGAAATTGTGATGACTTTTGTGTCAAAGACAATACTTACATTTTAAGCAGTTAATAAAGCATTGGATGGATTTACAAATTTGTGGTCAACTCCTCACATAGTAATGTAACTTTTCCAAGTTGAGGCTTTCCTATAATGATAAATTACCAACCAAAGAATACATCAAGAAGCAAGAACTAATTTGGAAAAAAAAAACACAAAAAAACTAACGAATAACAACATAACACTTTATTAGCCATGTTCAGCTATCCATAAGAAGTTACTTGACTTGTCAACTTAGTCTTTTAGGCATGCAACATAGGCAATTTGGTTCAATACTATAAAATGCCTTTAATTTCTACAGATGCGTTTTGTAAATTCATAAATAGAGTTTGCTAGCATTCATAAAAATCCATTAACAAATTTATGTATTAGCACCTACTTTCTGTACCAAATTGCAATAATATCAAAACATCAAATGACCAAAAATCTATACATCTACTTAAATGATGCATTGAATACCTTATCATTGAACAGAAGAACTTCTTTATCTTGAGAAAATTGTCTTTTTCACCACACTGTCACAAATATTCTGCTTAAATCCCTTGGTTTTCTTTTATGTTGATCACAAACCTCTAAACTGGTGATTCTTTTCTTCTTTTAACCCTTAGAATGCTGTGTAGTTTTCTAGAAATAGATTTTTGCGTCATTTGGTTTCTTAAACCTTAAATATCTGCTTAATTTTGTTGAGAAAAGATAGCCAGAGTAGCAAACAGGTTAGATCACAGGGCAGTCACACTTGGCAGCTGGCTTGGATCTAACCTGTTTTCATAAGCATGAAGTGGGTTCTAGCACTATAAGGTTTTATATGATGTTTTATCATATTTTCTGTTGCAAATATGTTGATTTAGACAGAACATGAATTTCTACATTTCAGGAAACATCTTGATGATGCTGTCAAGGAAAGTGAGAATGAAAAGTTGCATAGAGAACAAGCACTGAAGGCTTACACGTCATTGGGAGAAGACTTTACGAGCATTGTATCAGACTTTGGCAGAATGAAAGAGGAACTAGAAAATAAACAATGGGCACTGAAAGAGTTTGATCAAAGTCAGCAGAAATAGTGAATCTCATGTGTTGTGCTTGTGGGATATAGAAAGTGTGTGTTCATTCATAAGGTTAAGACATTTGGAAGGATATATAACAAACATTTAGAAAAACAAGCTCCTTTTTTGTTGTGTTAAAAACTAAATTTGCAAAATACAAAAACAGGCATCTGTTATCACGAGAGGTAGTCTCGCACTGTCTGAGGTAGTCTCCTGACTGACCGATTAAATGCTGATGGTTCTATCCAGCTTGACCAGCTTTTATGGCCAGTTGAGTATGGGGTCTGCCTCCATCATTAAGTCAGACATCACAACATTACTGAAATAATGTTGACACCATTTTCCCTATATTGTTGACAGCGATCAGGAAGGTTTTCTCGGTTTTGGACTGATATCCGTTGGGCGGGACTGAATATAACTTGAGATTGGATGAAAACTTGGGCCTGATATTACAGACAGATGTGGCATTCTACACACTTAACAGTACATGTATCTCCATAATCCAAAAATTAATCCGTTGATTGTTTTTCCCATGTCAAACAATGCCCCAGGCATGTATAAATTTGGGTTTTAATTATGCAAACAAATCAGCAAGTTTGATTTAAAAGGACAAGTGACATGCAAGTTCCATGAAAATCTATTGTATTTATTACATTCAGTCCATGTTTAGTGATACATGGTAGATTGCGAGAAATCAAGGAGTGTTTATATTTAAAGAATGGTTATTTAAAAGTTTCCTCGCCAATGAAATGCCATCTTTTAACATTGAACAACTTCATTGAAGACATTAAAAACAATTAGACACCTAGTTGAAAGCTAACAATTCAGAAACATAACGAAATATACGGAACTGATAGGTCTACTCAGCATGACTTACTCTTTGTGGCTTGTAAATCAAAGAGCCATCCTCTATCTCCTATGAGAAGGCCATTATGAGATCATTTCCTGATTGTACTCCACTTACAATTGTGAAGTTTAAAAAACCCACTTAATAAATGAGACTCCCATGAAACTATTGGGGACTTTTGGAAACTAGAGGTGTGTCTCTGTACACCTTAATGAATAGTTGGATTATTGTTTATTCATGAAAGGACCTCATTGAACAAAACCAGCAGAAGTCTTTATGCAGATGGACGCATAACACAGTGAGAATCTTTCTTTGGTCACAATATGGGATTTGATGTTTGATACAATATCTGTTGTATCAACAAAATGCAATCAACTGTTTTGTTTCTTCATGTTATGAACTTATTTACATTGGAAGTATTCTTTTTGAAAGAGACTGTTTTCACATATTCAACGGACTCAAAATCATTTTCTTTTTATTTATTTCAGAAACTTTAAAATGTAAACATGCAATTCATTTTACATTCATAGCAAATGATTAAAATGAAACTTTAGAAAACTAAGATGTTATTTATTCAACACTTTGAATTCATGCAATTCCTATCAATCTATTTCACTTAAAAGGTTTTAATAACTGTTTAAAAGTTTTGTGGTACATATTTTTAGAAAATATATCACAGTCGCAACCAAAGGCTGCTAACATGTCATACTCCATTATGGATAAGAATTTAAACATCACTAACATTGGCTTGATATCACAGACATTGCTTTACATTTTCCTTGGTTCAAACACATTTTAACATTCATGCAGTAGAAAGATTTATTTATATGAAATAAAAATGAATATGTTCTTGTATTGTGTTTTACTAATATCAAAAACATATTAGGCTCTCCATACATTCTAGGGAAATGGCTAAGTATCACAGATAAATTATTGAGATTGCCAACTATTTACAAATAAGCATGGTTTCTTCCTTGATTAAATTAATACATACAGTCAGTCTATCACAGTGCTACGCCAGTTTTTGGCTTACAGTTGGTTTTGGATACCATTATAAGGCACCAGTGCCTTTTTGGATTACAATGTTGCTTTTTTGCTTATAAGCTCATTTTACTGGATTGATTTCTCCTTTTCCAACAATAGTTTCCTTCCTGTTAGAGGTATATGTTATCATTCAGGCATGATGTCTGTGGCGATCTGAAAACAACTTTTTGTTAAATAGTTAACAATACATCATTTCTATGCATTTGAGAAACATCGATGTGCTGTTGCATGTTTGTGAAAGAATTTAAAGATGATTGATGACTTCAAATGTCCTACACAATAGACTAGTTACAACTAGTGGTAAAATATCGCTAAATAACCACTTCGAAAGTAGAACACATTACTATCAGGATCAGGGCACCACACTATGATTGAAATCATTTGTTTTGGATGTCACAATTCTGACCTCTCTTGTTAAGTTCATTCATGTTTTCCCAAGATCCACAAATTGTTCAGGGTTCTCTGAAGTGTTTGATCATGATCCACTGTGTTATTTAGTTAGGCTTCTGGACTAAGGTTAGGCAATAAGAGTGTCACAATGCCTGTCTCTGGGTTGAAGTAAGCCGGTGTGAGATAGCCCTGCTCATCACCAAGCTGGTTCAGAGAATCGGACATGAGCATCTGTTGACTCATCATATCAAACACCGTACAGTTAGTATCGAGACAGCTCTCCCCGGTACTGTAGGGTTTAGAGAGGCCAGTAGTTTTAGACTCGTCCCCGACCATTTCATCATCCTCACATGGCAGGTTGAAAGGCTCGTCAATATCGTCTCGGTCTACTGGACAACTGAACATGAGCTGTTTCCCGGCGCTCGAATCCATGCTCTCTTGAGACAAGGAGCCGATATTGATGTTGTCCATATTAAAGGACTCGTCCGGTGAGTTGCTGGGCAGGAACAGGATCGGGTTTCTGACCAGCTTGTTCATTGTACAGTCCTTCGCACGGGACCCCAGGCTGTCGAAAGGTTTCGTCACATGTACAGAGGAGGACTTCCTGCAAAAAAACAAATTGAATTGTTGATATAAAAAAAATAGGCTACAAGATTGTTATTTACAGTTGAGTTTGAACTTATTGAAATATCACATAGCATTATGGGCTTTTAGATATAGTATCATTAGTACTTGGTCCATGACTCTAACTAGAAGTATTTCTGCTACGGATTTTCTATCTTTTTGATTGAAACAATTGTGTTCTGTCGTAGATAATTATCTTGAAGGGAATAGGTCATATTTACAGCTAACTGTTATAAAGCATACGACAAACGATCTGAGGATACTAAGATACGGCCCGAAACCGCTCTTCAGACCACAATGGAATGTTCAACACTGTCTTGACGGCGGAATGATAAAAAAGTTTTATTCATTTGATTTATTTTGCTTATAAAACATTCCAAATAGTCACCATGTTAAACCATTTTCAATTTGTACAATCCATTACGAAAAAGTCTGTGGTAATGGGGCGTGGATTTTCAACTTCTGTCATGATTTCGGTCAGAGACATAGATAACTGTTATCTATGTCTGTTTCGGTATAGTAATGAAGCCTTTCGAACAAACACGGTACCACCATAATTAATCTCTATCATGCGTTATACCTTACAATAAAAAAGTTTTCGATATACTTCACTTATTTCTTCCGCCAATGCTCTCATGTTTGCCCTTTTCCGAACTTGGGTGGTATTGAACACTTATTAAAGAGCCTGGAGATTTGGAGAAAAATGGGGTTCGTGATATCTATTGTCAGGAGATGCAGTTGTCTCTACTGACATCAGGAAGCCCTCGATTTATATCTAGTAGGACATAGCTCAAGTGTGCAGGTACATTTATATACGTCATCACCGAAGAAAGGGGTATCGGGATACAACTAAAACTTGCGGCAGCTATATTTGAAGTTTTACTTCATCAAGGTTATTGGAATACAACTGAAATTTACGGCCGTTATATTTGAAGTTTTTCGTTGTCACCTTATACATCACCTACCAATAACGACATTTGACCAGTTTGTTACAGACGACTCTGGAAAACATTGTTTTATTCCTATCAGAAGATTATTTTTCAGTTTCATCACATTTTTCGTCTGCAAACTCTTTCAATTTGGAACTGTCAAAAATTGGGGTGGTGGTAAAGGGTTAAAGAAAGGGTATCGGAATACAAATGAAATACTGCTGCAGACACCACGTCAGACGTGATGTAGACCAAATAAAACTTCATATTTTCATCACCTGCTCATAAGCGGTCCATCCTCGTCGTCACTTGTGTTCATGGCGGGCAGTAGATCGACCACCTGCTCATGTAGCCTGGTTGGACTCATCGTCTGCATGTCGGATACGGGCGTTACTCGCGGATTCATGTAGACCGTGGTTATCTTGGACGCGCTCCCGTCTTCCTGCGGCACGCTGTATTTCAGGATTGTCGTCGACTTCGTCTTCAGCAGGGGGTGGCTGTCGTCTACTGCAGAATATAGTGGTATAATATACGTGTTTGATGAGTAAAAGGAGGCCATCTTTAATTAAGAAGTCGCTACCTGGTTACTTTGACAAAAATCGTCGCTGAAATTACTGGGAAACCCAAAAAGCTGTTGAAACTTTGGACTGTGTTGTATTGGAAGAAATTTGCATGATTAACATTTTAAGATTTATTTTGTCTTTCAATTAGGAAGGGGTCTTTGCCTAAAGAACTCTTTCTTGTGAACCAGAAAAAAACCATGATTGAAATTTATATTTACAACACAACTGGAACAATTGAAAAGAAACTGGATTTAGTTAATGGCAACTTAGCAATGTATCATGTTGAAGGGTTGATAGTAAATTATGTTCAATTGATGACTTCACCTTTTTTCCTCTGCTGTTTAGGGGTTGCCCACTCCTTTGACTTGGACACCACCGGAAATTTAATCTGGAAAAAGCAACCTACAGTATTTAGAAAAAACAACTAAACTAAAATGCAGAGGATATATACATGAGTTGCCTCAAGTGATATGTTTAATCCAAATCAATTAAAATCAATTAAAATATAAAAGTTTGTTCTTGTGCCGGTTTTTTTATGTTGTATAACAATGGCCTATAAAAGTTCTGCAAGCTTTTTTGTTGTGCAAATTTCAGCAATACAACTTCCAAAAACTAACTGACTTAGACCTCTTCCTAATTCAGGGAAAAAGTTCTTTCACGACGTCTTTAAAAGTTAAGAAAAGGATTGGCCCTTCTATAACTTACTCCAAACAAATGGAATGCCTCGGGTTTCAGTCAGCATTAGCATGTTTTGTTGTTGCTACTTTCACCGCGATTATAATTGAAAGGTTGTTATGAATGACGTTATGTCCTATGACTTAGACCAATGGTCAATTCGAGGATTCAGTGCAAGACTATAGTAAGTGCTTCACAAACGTGAAGCACTTACCATAGTATTGCACCGAACCCTCGAATACATATATGTAAAACAAACAGATCAAATCTGGCCTGTATTTTAAGGGAAGAATAAATAAGATTAGCAAAACACCATGACTGAAAAAAATATATGATGTCAGAAAATTCGCATAATACATTACCTTTGTAAGATTTATATGACTGATCTAGACTATATTAAAAGCATACACAGATGACAAATGTAGAAAACTATGACACAAGACTTTTGAAAGGAAACATCATATTTACTTTACGCTTAAGTATGTGGTCAACATTGTGACCAAATGATAGATTGCTCATTAGGAAAATCGCAAATATACCCCTTTGTCACAATGAATGGTTTCTAAACACTTCTGAAGCTTATGTGTAAAAGCGTTGTGTTATAGTGTAGATGTTGGAGACATTGTTGCAGTGGTATACCATCGGCCTGTCATACCAAGGGTCCTGGGTTCGATCCCCATCAGGCGAAATGAAAATTGGCGGGATCAATTCACAAATCGGTGTGACAAGGGCGTACTGGTCTAGTATTCAGGAAGCAAGCATGGAAGCTTCGACTATGCCGAAAGGCACAGAGACGTCATTATCCAGATCAAAATATATCTATGGTGTTCAATAAACATCGTTCAATAAACATTGATATTTTAGCTAAAATCAGACTTTTAAGACTTACCGAATTATGTGCTACGAATGTCTCTGTATCTGCCATGGTGGTATCCCGTAATGTCCGTCGTACAGCCGTGTTTCTTCGCACCTCAGGGAGAAGTTCCGGGTGTCCTTGTATAAAATAGTCATGTCGGTATTCGAACACTGTACCGCTGTCCTGCCATCTGGATGAAGTCGGTATTTTTCGAAATCCATAGATGTTTAACTGTCTGACAAAACTAGGAAAGTTTGTGGTTTTGAAATATTTCGAAGAACTCAAATATTCATGTTCAAATTGTTTTCTTTGAATTCTAATCGAGATGCCTGATGAATCCCATGCTATCGATCCAGTCTTGCAATTGTTTACCATTCTCCACAGCTTAGCCGGAAACTTCAGTGTAACACCGTCTATGATTTTAGGAGGCGAGAGTGGCATTCCAAAAGAAACATCCATACCTCAGTAACAGCGGGGAATATTTGCTTATTTCGGCGGTAAAATCAGTCCAAGCAATGTTCCTTTTAAAGAAACTGTACTATCATGGGAAAATGTTCCAACCATCAATGAATAGAACGCTATGTCGAATGACGTCACACTTGGTACGTGATCACATATGACGTCACCCACGTGCTAATCCGGCTGATCTTTTACATCATCAAACGTCTTGTTATGGATATATCAGAGCACAAATTACCGAGAAGTAATCCAAGCTTCATAAACATGTGTTTTTGACTATATTATAAAATGATGTTGACGATAACTGAGTGTCTTCATGTGAACTATAATAGCCCTACGCTAAATCAGTTTCGATATAGATCTACGCAAATTAGATAGGACGCGTAAGACATAATATTTCCTGATTTCAAGCATTGAATACTGTAAACATAACCCCGACCTTTCAGTTTCAAACTTTAAAAGGTCCCCCGTTGTAGAAATAGAGTCTATGCCACATTTGATAGATCCTGTGCTTTATCCAATGTAGATCTATTCTTTGACGTGAGAAAATTTTGTATATTGCAGATAATAGTCCTAAATACACTGGTATTTTGGCAGACGAATGAATGAAAGAAGATATAAACGTTACAACATTTGTTTGGTAAAGATAGTATAGTTTGAATTCATATGTTTTCATCAAGCCAAAGTCTGTCGTACACAATTTTGTCAGAATCCTAGTCGAACAAAAGAGTCTAAATATGTACGTACATGAATAAATATAGGAAGATCTGAAGTCAAATGAAAAGATATAATTATGTCTTCAAAGTCCAAATCCCTGTTCAGACAGTGAAGAAAAAGCCAAGTCTTTGATTTGATAGGAAAATATCATTTCAAGTTCTTGCCCGCACTCTAAACTATTTAACGCAGGAAACCATATATTGTTTCTTTTGGCAGAGAACCAGGAAATTTAACAACAACAATAACAGTGGAACCGAAAGTTCGTCCGAAAAAGTAAAATCCATTTATTCGTAGATATATCTAGACCTACTGCCTCATTTGTTGATGCTGTGAAAGTAACGTCATGATTGTAAGTATGGAGCTCGTTATTTCTGAAACTGTGGAAGGATTTTCTACCACTGCGCTAAAAGATATCGATGTCACATGACTGAGTTTCCGCAAGTTTTGAATTTGTTCCTGTGTTTCGGCGTCTACCCATCGGGTCCCTCTACCCATTATTCCTTATTGATAACGAAACAACTAGATTCTCGAGGTACAATTCACCCTGAGCATAGTGTTATTTTTTGTTATGTTTGATTTGCATTGCTTTGATCTGTCATCAGATGTCATTACGAAGTCATGAATGATTTTAAAACTCATTTTTGTACATTGATTGTGATGAAAGGCTGGCGTAAAGCTTATCAAATTCACTCACGATGACTGCTTCCTAGACATACCACCAGCTTTTCCAATTTGTTGGTCAGTCCAGACCTTTAAGTTTTCACCTAGTCAAACTAATTTGACGCGATCCGATAATATTGAGAACATTTTGCATCAAGCAATGTCTCCCATCAAATCAAACTTTCGGACGATTCATACAATGGAGGACGCTGCGACAAATTTTTGTCGCACTGTTTGAAGACCAATATTTCTATTTTTACAATATAACATCAAATGACATTACTCACAGTTATGAAATAATCCCTTTTTAATTGATCCATACACATAACATGTTGGTATTTCTCATATTTACTTTGTAAGAACGGTTTAATTGACACTAGGTAACGATTTTCTGCTCTGACAATCTTCTATTGCACATGTGCACTAGAGTGTGAAAAACCTAATTAAGCGTTTTTTAATTGTTTAATGGTAATTTATGCCATTATTTGGTGGTATGTAAGTATATTTGTTATTTTGTCTCATCAATTGACTTTGAATGGCCATTTCATGCTTTCAACCTGAAAATCAGAATGTTGAAAGTCCGACACTAATTGAATTGTTCGAAATTTCAACATTGGAACATAAAAAGCAATCTTCATGTGGAATTATTTTGACTAGCCCCTAGTCAAACTAATTTGACATGAAAAGAAAATATTGAGAAAATATCTCCCATCACGTCAAACTTTCGAACAATTCATTTAATGGAAGACAAATGCGACAAAATGTTTGTCACAACATTAAAAGACCCATATTGCCATTGTTATTGAAAATTATCAAATTATTTTACTCACAGTTGTGTGAATTAACCCTTTTTCAATTAATCCTTTTTCAATCAAATATTGCACTTAATATGTCTGTATTTTGCATTATACTTTGAAAGAACAGTTTTATTAACACTAGGTGACAATTTTTTGCTCTGATAATTTTTTTTTCTCTTCCCATTGGCATTGGCATGGGAAAAACCTATTAAGCGGTTTTTTTTAATTGTTTAATGGCAAATGATACCATTATTTGTTGGTATATAATTTTATTTTACATATCTTGTCTTATTGATTAACTTCGAATGCTTCTTCCTTTGAATGGGCATTTTGTGCTTTAAATCAGAAATGTTATTATGTGTATCACAGAATGCTTCTGTATCTAAGTATTTACTTCCTGTATGGTTCATGAATAAGGTCAACACTTTTAACTTATTGTTGCACAAAAAGCAAATCATTATTATTATTGCTGCTATATTCACTCTTTTCATAAGTCTTCAGTCTTTAATCAAACAAATAGTGTATTTACTACCTAGCTGTGACCATTATCCGTCTTAAAGGGAGTATTGGTTTACAGCGAAGCATTTTCAACAAAGATATATTGATCCCAGGACGACATCACATCGATGGAAATGTTTTAATCAATTGTAGCTCTTGTTATTTCAGTTCTCATTGTCTTGAATAAGTGATGGTATCAGAAGAAAATGGATCCCACTTTTGACAGCATTGACAGCAATGCTCCAGCTCCATTAGTGTTTGAAGCAGAACAAGATAGGTATTTATTTGTTACAACTTATGTTAAAGAAGATGCCGTAACTTAATCTTATCATACAGAATCTTTAGAACTGCCTTTATGATTTTTAAGTAAGTTGACAAGTGTAATTGTAGTTACACTGTGCTAAGAAAATTGATTGAATCATTTTGACAGGAGAGATAAGTGTTTTATTGCGGCAGGTTTTTTTTCCATTTGTCACATCTGTTTCTAAACTTTACAAAAAATTCATTTTAAAATTGGATATTATGTTTTTACAATTAAAGAAGAAACAGTAAACAGTGTCAGACATAAACCTTTTGGTTTTAAGGAATGATTATGTAATTTATATCTTTTTCTGTAGAAGTTGTCCTTTGCTACCTATTTGTAAGATGCACAGTCAAGATAAAAGTATGTTTAAATAGACTCATATTTACATGAAGTATTCCAAATTCTACTCCTGTTTTATTTTAAACTTTTTTTATCATTTTATTCGCAATTTGTGTTCAGATGGTGAGTTATTTGAATCTGTCTATAAAATGTTATTCTGCTCACCAATTAATTTCAGTGAGACACCAACTGACTCTCTAACAGATACTGATAGTGATTCAGTCAATAACCAAACCAATGTAAAACGGACTGAACAGAAACTCTCATTATCTCAGTATGAGTCTGTGCGAACAGGGGAGGAAACTCCAACCAACACTTCTGCTGAACATAAGGAGATGGGTCAATCAGGAGGTGCAGAAGTGCATGTTAATGCTGAAGTCACGATAAAAGATGTCTCAACAGTTCCTGAAACAAGTACACCAGTTAGATCAGTAACCATGACAGCAAGAACAGATTCTGTGAACTGTTCTCCTGTACATTTGACCGGTACCCCAACTCGAGGAGGAGTGAGAAGTTCTTTCAGGGAACCATCAAGCTTGACACACAGGGAGTCCAAGGTGACGTTCCTGGATCCCAGAGAAATCACGGTTCCCGTAGTTGGCTATGAAACAATGGAGCAAAGGTCAAGGTTCACAGTAAGTTTATTAGTTAATTATGCATTTTTGGACTGTGTTTAAGCTAAAACAAGTACAACTTTGAATTATCAAAGACAACATCTTGTTGTTCCTTGTGATTTAATTTTCCAAGCATTGTAGGTTATGAAATTTTGTATATATATGGCTAACCATGTTTTTATAACAGCCATTTGAAGAGAAGGATATTATTATATTTTCAGGTGTTTAAGCTACATGTACAAAAAGGAAAGACAGATAATTGGTTTGTGTTTAGACGTTACTCTGACTTTACACAGCTGCAGAGAAAGGTTGGTTTTTTTATGTAGTTTATTATGAAAGCAGATTTGTAAAAGGTGTAGTCTATACTGAAGTAAGGAATTACATATGATCTCAAACTAATTCTGTAATTTATGTGTGCTAAGCTATAATCTAAATGTGCTTGTTCACTTATAAGACAATTTTCAAGCCGAATTTAAATGTTGTTGAAACAATAGTTTTTGTACTGCTGTATAATAGTTTATGAAAAATTGCTTATGAATGCAAAGTTTAGATTGTATGAAAATATGTGAATATGTACCGGTACTATAGGTAATATCAAAAGAATTGCAGCACTTTTTGGATCTGAATACATTTTTATGCATCATATACAGTCTACACATAATTTGATACCCTATGGCCTCACTCCAGTATACCTCATACAATACTATTTTCTCCATATCTGTAAACAAGAAGCTTTAAAGGTTTACTTTGTTTTCCCTTCTTTCAACAAGGTGCTTTTATAATGGATTTTTTAAAATGACATAATGCCATAAAATTTTGTAATATATTGAAACAAACTGCTGTATAATTTGACATCTTGTTTTATACAGACTCAATAAATGATACCAAGAAAAGAAAAGACTACTATAAGTTAGTTTTATGCGTTCCCACATGTGAGATCTTTGGTCTGGTTTCGATTAAATGCACCAACAATTAACAAAAATAAAGTATGAACAGTAACATCTGTTTGTGATATTGGATAGAAAGTATTATTCCAGCCGTTTATAAAGATGCCATCTTTTTTCTATTCCACAGTTGAGAATTTTGTTCCCGATGTTCCGGTTCAATTTACCCCCAAAGAGATGGTTTCGGGACAATTTTGACCGTGATTTCCTAGATGACAGAGTACAAGGTCTACAGGCTTTCATTCACAGTATTACCTTTCACCGAGATGTTTGTAACAGGTAATACTACAGGGTTTGAGAATGTACTATGGTTAAACCTTTCCCAAACAATAACGACATTTGAATACTTTGTTGCAGACGACTTTAGAAAACATTGTTGGAAAAGGAGAAATTGCTTGTAACGAGCAGTTTCTCCTTTTCCCACAAGGTTTTCTGCTTTATCTGAAGAATATTTTTCAATTTCATCACATTTTAATATGTCGTCTGCAAAATCTATCAATTTGGGCCAATTCAAAATATGCTGTTTGGAAAAGGGTTAAAAGAAGAAACGAATAGGTTGATACAAGCATTTACTTATTTATTTGTATTTCCTCTCATCATTCAAATATTTCAGAAAATCTCTATTGGGTAATCACCAGACTTACTTATTAAGATGTGTCAATTGTTGCTTTGAAATTTAAATACTTACATATTAAATATTGGATAATTCATAGATCCTATTAAATTTTCAGAGACAACAAGAAATCAATGAGATCTATATAAATGAGACAATTATCTCTATAGCTATTGAACTGTTTGTCTTTCTGAATGAAAGCCTATGAGCCAAAAGAAGACTGTCATCATGATATCAGATGATTTAATTTTTTTTTATATGATTAAACAATTAGATACTGCTGACTTGTTAAAAGATTTTTGTAAAGAAGTTTTAAGCTTTTTTTCTCCCCTTAAATAAATTAGTAAATACATTTCTTATGTATGATTTTGTGAATGGTCCATATAGACATCATCTGAAACAACAATTATAAACTATGAAAAAAACAAATTTTTGACGATGTTGGGAAGACACTTCTGTGTCAAAAGGAAAATTGCTTGTAATTTCTAAACATTTAAAGTAGATGCTTCAAAGTAAGGTATTATAGAGTTAGCACAGTTAGTTGTTACTTTCCTTTATACAGACATTAAATGTTTTTTCTTTGGTCAATAATCAGGTAAATGGTAAAAGCCAATGTATCCGTGTGTTTATTTCAGTATAATTAAAGGCAATGTATCCCTCTGTTTGTTTCAGTATAAGTAATGCCAATGTACGCCTGTGTTTATTTCAGTATACCTGTCCAACAGTTTTTTTGTTTTGAGGACCCACCTGGTGCCCATGATAGTATAGAAGAGAGCAGAGTAAGTGTAGCTGTGCAAGCCTGACCTCAGTGTATGATCACATCCTTATCCAGGCTTCATTGAAATGCTGTAGTATGTGTGTCATGTTTGTGAAGCCCCTTATATAGCTTTACATGGAATCCTCTTTGAACATCCTTATTGGGGCTTCAATGCAAGGCTGTATATAGTAAGTGCTTCGTATTTGTGAAGCACCTACTGAAGTGTTGCATTGAACCTTTATGCTGTCAAATTGGGTAGTTGAACCTGCTGGTTTGAACCTATGCTGTATACCAATGGTTTTAAGAAATACCAAGCAAGTTTGTCACTGTTTTAATAACACATTTTCCGTTATGATTATGTTAGTGCACTTCCAACAGAAATTTAAAAGAAGCAAATCTTTGTTTCAAGCTAATGGCAATAACCTCCTTTTCTGAAAATTGTTACTGTATCCAATTAGTCTCGGATAGCTTTTTACCATTTAAGTCTTGTGCTTGCAGTTAAATGATCAAACATTGAGGGTTTGGGAAGGACTAATTTATAGTCTTGCTTAGAACCATTTACATGTAATTAAGATTTACTGCTTGACAGTCATATGTAAATTTTGAGCTTCTCTGGAGCCACATACATCCAGTTTTATCCTTTAGTATCATATTCTTATTTTTCCAGGCATACTGCTCGGAATTGGAGGATAAAGTGTATGAACTGAAGAAGGAGTTGCGTGATAAAGATTCTGAGCTAGAGTTGCTGAAAGATGAACTCAATCTGTATAAATCGCAGGTTGAGATGCTCACTAAAGCTCTCAGGTAGGATTTTCCTTATTTTTACTTGTTGTTAGCCACTTGACTCCAGTAAAGGATGTGACTTATAGAGAAATCACATAAAATGAGAGCCTTGAAAAAGTTATTGAAGTTAATTCTTTTATTTTAGATATCAAGAAATAATGGCATTTAGGACCAAGGTTCTGTTAGCATCTAACTTTATGATTGCCTCTGGCATGCTTTCTCTTTTTGAAGTCTGCACAAACAGGCATAACCATTGAAAGTGTCAAATTCTCTATAAAATCAATTGCTTCTAAAGCTGCCATTTTGATTCTATCTCAAGATTTCAGATGGCATAACTAATACATCTATGACATCTGATTGCTTTGCCCAAAGTTACTCCCAAAAAGGTTTTGACGAAAGGATTTTTTGTGTCGAATAAATTCATTTGGCACAGATGTTTTTAATTAGTTATCATTAGTCAAACAGATACAGGTATAGTTTGTGTAGAATATGTAAATGATGGATGCTGCATGTCTTTTGAAACCGTGATAACATTGGGCCATTTTCAGACAAATTATACTTTTTTTCCTCAAAATTATCTGTGTGACAGTGTTCATTTATCAAAGTTTCGCTGACAAAAATTCTTGAGTAGATATGAAATACGATTAAAACGAAAAGCAATAGTGGACACAGTAAAAACTATTGCAATAGCATTCACTTTCATATTCGAAAGTGCAGAATGCATGATATTTTATATCTTTTTCAGGGATAGAAAATCAAATGGTGCTACAAATTCAACAATAGGTGTAAACACAGTTCCATCCCCTTCAAACTCTTTAGCGGAATGTGACATCCTATCAAGGCAAGTAGAGAATTCGCTGTCAGTCTCTATCGACACCAGTAGTCAAGTACATTCCACCGTCGACCTTCAATCAGTCCCATCAGGGGTGTCTCTCAAAGATGAAATTCTTGCCGCTACTCATTTAGACACTTAAAGCACTGGAAACCGTGTTTAAATCTTAACCTTTATGTTAAGTTTTGCAACAGGTCCAAAGTTAAAGAAACAGCAACTGAGAGACGAAAAGTCCCAAAAAAAGATTTTTTTCTCTATCTGCTGGAAATCATTGTGACAAAAGAAGAATTGCTCATATGGAGCAATTTCTTTTTTTGTCTCAATGATTTCATGAGTCCTTTGCTGCAATTAAAAAGGTGTATTTTTGAACATGTGAGTAATAGATGATATTGTTTACACTCATCATTTTGTCTTGTACAACCATGTCTTTCATACAGTTACACAAGCGATGCCTTTTAACCCTTAGAATGCTGGGTAATTTTCTAAAAATAGATTCTTGTGTCGTCTGCATTCAAAAACCTTTAATATCTGCTTAATTTTGATGAGGAAAGATACTCAGAGTAGAAAACAGGTAAGATCACAGGCAGGCCACCAATTTCCATGGCGGCTGACCTGGATCCAACCTGTTTGCATAAGCATAAGGTTGATACAAGCACCATAAGACTTAAGGATTTGCAGATTGCTCTTTACAATACAACACAGTTTTTATCTTTCCAAAATGAACAAGTTTGTAGATGGCAATTGAAGCCAAAATATTACCAAAGATTGTAAGGAAGTTTTGTTCTCTTTCTTGAATGAATATTGTTGTTGGAAAGAGAAGGTATCTATTCTATTCCTGCAACAAAAAGCTTGAACACCATGTTTTCATTCAGATATCTACACAACTATGACAATTACTCTTTACGAGACAGAACAATTTTGATGTTCCAAAAATTAACCAGTTTGAAGATGACAATTGAAGCCAATATATTACCAAAGATAGTATGAAACATGTGTTCATCTTCTTGAATCAATATTTAGTTGGAAAGAGAAGACATTCTTTCTATTCCTACAACAAATGTACAAGGTCACTGTTGTGGGCCTTTAAATCCTGGGATTGTATGGTAAAGGGTAAGGAAAACATTGGTTATGATTATTTGATAGGATTTCGAACAGCATGTACATGTACTAATTCTTTTTAACCCTTTCCCAAACAACAAATTTTTGACTGCCCCAAATTGAAAGAGGTTGCAGACAACATTTCAAAATGTGACGAAATTGGAAAATAAGCTTGTGATAGGGCAGAAAACATTGTGGGAAAAAGAGAAATTTCTCGTTAAGAGCAATTTCTCCTTTTACCACCATTTTTTCTAAAGTTGTCTGCAACAAAGTGGTCAAATGTCGTTATTGTTTGGGAAAGGATTAAGGTTTTGTTGTTGCTTTTTGTATTACTGCACATATATCAACAATTATCTGCATAACTTCTTTAGAGCAACGAAATTTAACAGATTAATTTTAATTTCATCTGACAAAATGTTTGAAAAGATCAAATTGACTTTCATTGTTACGCTCAACATTAGCAATGCTAAAAGCATTGCAAACAGGAAACAGATACTGTATCACACATTATAAGCCCATTACACTATAAATTTCCTTATTAATATTATCAAACTAATTAAGATATATTATGGATTAAGTGGTGATAGTGATTGTTTGATTAGGAGAAAATTACCTTTACAAACTATTGGTCCTTTTTGCCCACAACAATTTCTAATCGTCCTTAATATAATTATTCATTATTTTTATTAAAGTCAATCATTGTTTAAAAAACTCTTGATGATAACATGTGACAATGATATAGGCTATCAATAATGTCAATAGAAATGATTGATCATTGTAAGCGGTTTGCTCTTTTTGTCACATACAACAATATCGTTTTGAAAGGATTCATTGCTAGACTTAAGTACCAGTGAGACCTTAACAAGATTTTAATTAATTTCTGTTTTGAACCCTTAATAGTTTCTTTAATTTAGGACTTCTGTTTATGGTTACCCAATATGGTTTTTAGATCTGTTTACCAGTTTCCTCTAGTATGCATAGGAAAAAGAAAAATAGCTGGCTTGTATGAGTAATTGCTCCCTTACCAGCGATACTGTGAAACATCTACAAAACACATTCAAACATTAGTAAATTAAACCATTCATTGTAAAAGGTTTTAGTTGTTTAATTCATTTATATTTGGATGCTGTTTTCTTTAGGTATTGTTTTATATGAAAGATTGTTTATGAGCAAAACAGTCTTGAATTATGTTATTGCTTTGTGATTAAAGTTATGATAGCTTTGATTTTGTTTTGATTTGCTGCTTTATTATTCAAAATGTATTTTTCTATGGCTTTAAAATAATAAATATGATAATATGGCTGTAATTTTAGCTAGCTGCTCTACTATTTAAAATGTACTTCTGCGAGGCTCTAAAGTCTTTAGTATGGTTACATTGCTTTGCCTGTATGCAGTGGGAAGGTCATTCAATTATAGGAAAATGCTTGTTTTGAGCTACTATATCAAATGGAGATGGGATCATAATGAATAGGAGAACTTGTAGCTTAACATGGGCACCAGTCTTCTAGAAAGCTCCAACTGGAGTTCTGTGTAAACCCTTTCCCTAAAAACAAATTTTGGACTGTCCCAAATTGAGTTTGCAGACGACATTTCAAAATGTGATGAAATTGGAAAATAATCTTCTGGTAGGGCAGAAAACATTGTGGGGAAAGGAGAAATTGCTCATTATGAGCAATTTCTTCTTTTCCCATAATGATTTCCAAAGTCGTCTGCTATAAAGTAGTCAAATGTCATTATTGTTTGGGAAAGGGTTAAGATAGATTTATAATGAATAACTTTTAAAAGTCCAAAAGTTTTCTCTTAATAAAAGATTGACTGTACCTTTTTGTGAAAACATTCTCTATGTATCTAGGCATGTTATTCATCTACAACTGGTGAATTTTGATCTTAGGTGTTTGATACCCAGGGGATTGCAGTTATCCTTGGGTCAGAACTGTCACAGTACTATGATAGTTCTGAACCCAGTTTAACTACAGACCCCTGTGGTTTGATAGAGACAGATTTGAGGTGATTGTGAGAAAGGTGAAATTTCAAATATAAAACTTGTTTGCCTTTTGTTACTATATCTTATCTCCTAAAGGATTCTACAATGTTACCATACTTTGAACTGTTTTTTGGAAACTTTTAATTCAGTACAATATAAAAGAGGATGTTTGGTAGATTAGGTTATGTGTTGATAATTAGTGATGTGTAAGGAAAACACAGTGCATTGATTTTCTTTATATTTTTGTATCTATAAATAATGACTCAACTGATTTTCTTTTGATTTTACTGTTAAATGTGATATTGCCATATACTCTGTAGTATGTAAATTGTTATGACAATATATATGTATATATTGTTCAATGTACCAACTTGCCATATCATATATACTCATAAATCCATTTTCCAAGGTAAAGGTTTGAAAATTGCCCTAATCCAAACCATAATCCAGACAACACATATTGACTATAAAAATATTATTACGTTTTTTTTCTGTTTGTGTCTTTAGAAACTATTGTGTATGTGCTTTATATGAACCACCTCTCCTTCCAACACAATGCTTCCTTAGTGATCAGTTTGGGATTTGAAAAATGAGTAAGGAGAGGGTTTAACATGTCTGCATGAGATGATTGAAGAACAATTTTTAGCTTGACTATTCGAAGAATAAGGAGAGCTATACTACTCATCCTGGTCACACCTTGGTTAAGTTTTTAACATGAAAGTTAATTATAAGTATCTCATTAATTACTGTATGGAATGGGTTGAAACTTCACATGTGTGTTAAGGATCATAATCTAAGATCACTGACCAAGTTTCATATCTCATTATGTCAATTTAAGCAAATTATGCAGCCTTTTGAACTTAGAAATTCTTGGTTAATATTTGGTGTACTATTCGTATCTCAACTATTGTAAGGAATCATTGTGTGCATCATCATATTTTAGAAACAAATGATATTTCATTCATCTATACCCCTCTTCGACAATATCCAATAGTTGAGCATGATGTCTTATGGACGGTTCTTGTTTGTGTATATTTGTCAACCTTTAGATTCAGTCTTTTTCCATTCTTAAAGATGTTAAAAATATTTTGTCATTTACTTATTCCAATTTGGAGGAGCCATAAATAGATAAAAAGTTGAAAAAATAGCTGATTAACTTCTTATTATCTGTTGTCAATTTTTATAGATGTACTGTTAAGTTTTGACTTTGAGAAAAAGATAAGGTGCCTTTATCAATTTGCTTTTAGACCACCAACATGTAAACCTTTTACTTCTTTTTCAAAACAATCACTTACCTTATTTCATCTGTGATTGGTAAATTGAATTAATTAGAAAGCAAAGGAAGATCTCTTTTTTAGGACAAATAAGATGTTTTATATTATATGATACATTTTCATAAACCATGGCTTGAGAAAAAGGGCAAACTGACAGAAACGAGCAATTTGTTTTATTTGAATAAACAATCAGCTTCTGCTGTGATAAAATGTAATTTCATCTTCTAAATATTTAGACTTGAGTTAAATAGCACAGGGATATAAGGTATGTATATGGAGAAATGTGTGACAACTTATTGAATCTTTTTGCTGAAGGTGAACCAAGGAAACAATCTTGACCATTGACATTCTGTAAAGAGGTCACTCTGTTTTCAAATCGTCCTTGGACACTGTTGAGAAATCCACATTTGTTTGTCAACACCCTCTGCTAATCAAGGATTTCCTTTTCAAAAGGGTAAAGGTATAAAGACTGGGATAAACATGACAATCTTACAAAATTCTTCTTTAAATCTGTGTAATCTTTTTATAACTTTGTTGGATGCAAACCATGTTATTTCCAGGGTTGTGCAATAAATATAACCATGCTTTTTTATATTGTTGTTTTTGTGCTTGAAACACCGCTCAACCCACATTTTTCTCCAAATGTCATTTATGACTGTAAGTTTGTACATTAGATGACAGAGAGAGATGGCATCTGAACTCAGAAGAACATGCAATCCTGGTAAAGAAAAATGTTTTGCATATATTTACTGCATTAATTGTAAACTCCCATTTCATTTCATTGAAACATATGAATAGGAAATTAACTTGGATATCAACAATATTTCAGTTTGCTCATGACATTAACAAATAAGGCTTGTCAGTCTATATAAAAATATCGACCGGAAAAGAAAAACATGAGAAATATTGAGCCAAACATCTTTCTTCCCCTACCATCAAATTGTTACCATGTTGTGGGGTCTAACAGTGAAGATTTATGGATAAGTGATTACACTGGTATTGGTTAGCCTCTGTGAATTGTAGAATTCATGATTGTGCCCTTGTGAGTGCAGAGATTAATACAGTATGATATCTGAACCAGATTGAGAACTATCTTTTGAGTTTCAATCTTAGTATAATCAGGGTGTACAGGAATATGTCTTCCTATTGAATAAACAGTGAAGAACTAAGAACTGTCACAGAAGAAGAAAAAAAGAATCCACTGTTTCATATGAAGAAACAAACCAAACAAGTAATTCCTTCTTTTGTCTCAAAAAAAATAATTTTCATATATGGTTTGCTGTTACTTCCAAAATAGATCAGTCAAAAAACCTTTATGAGGATATGTGTCAGGAGGATGTCAGAAAATACTTTTTTATCTGCTCTTGAATATGAATACTGAGTTATTTTCCAATGACATCCAAGTTATCACATCTCTTTATCTTTGGTCAAATATAGAAGAATAACAATGAACCCAAAAACTATTGAAACAAACTTTAATATTGCACTACTAAAATTTCAATTATAAAGTATAACAATGGTTATATGGTTTATAAGATTAGAAAAGTGAATCTAACCCTGTACCTTTATAAATCTTGTTCTATGACTTTAAAAAAACATGGAAGAAAATAAAACAATGATAAAGAAAGAATTAATTCCTGTTGACAATTCTTCCTTTGTTACAATAATTTGAATGGTTTATTATCAGTTACATGTATACAGTTGATTATGGAAGTCTTTTTCCTTGAAATAAACAATTTAACTTAATATGGCGAAATGGCTCAGTCAATTAGATATGATGTTAAATACATTAAAAGATATGGTACACTATAATTTGGTTGGGCATAAGAATTTCAAGTGAGTCATCATCGCAAAAAGAAAATATTTGATGGCAAAAATGATTGAAATCAAAATGAAAAAGATGTATTGTTTGTAGAAATAATTAATTACTTTCTGACAATACTTCTGAAATATCTTTGCAGCAGACTACAGCAAAATGTGTCTTATGTACTTTATAGACTTTTCAACATTGTTTCCTGGGATTGTTCAATCAAGGGATTGTTTCGTGTATATGTATTTATATATATATATATATATATATATCAGATCGGCATGAAAATTTGCAATTACTTTTATGCATCTTTCAAAGATTTATATAATGACTGAACAACCTTTAAAGAGATCATCAATCAACAATCAAACATCAACAAACAAATGATATACAAAGACTAATAAATGAATAAATATAACATGTATGACTTTATACAAAAAAGGTTGAGAAAAAATACATAACCTATTATATTTCATAAAGCACAAAAGACTAAATAATAACTGCAAATCTACAGCAAACTTTTGGAATGTTTTGCAAACAAATGAAAAGAAAATGTTAATGCAGATTAATGCGTATATTAAAGAATGAAAAAGCCATGTATAACAAAGCTATATGAGATGACTAACAAAGACATACTTGTCAATAAAACACTCATAGCAATAGTGATTAGAAGGTAATTTTTATCTCAGATAATGGTCTTTTAAAAGACTATTGCAGAAATACAATACGCTATAATTCTTTTATCAATAAGGTTTTCTTTTTTATTCTAATTCAATATAAAACAACTGATTTAGTCTCATATGCATGAACATCCCTGACAACACTTTAACCCTTAGAAAAGTAATTATGAAGTAATGGTCAAGCTCAAGGGTAGATAACTCTAGAGGACAAGTATCTTGCAGCATGACAAGGATATTTTTCATAAATACTTTTTTCATGGTGAAAATATATTTCAACTCCCTTCTGTGAAAACCTCTTGCAGACAGACTAACTGACTGAAAGAATTGAACCCTATGTACATCCCAAGCTTTGTATGCAGAGGATTTCTTTTCTTAAAACTTTCATTCAGTCATCCAATACCCATTTGTTACAGTCCTAATTGAAAACAATATTATAGCTTAAAACAAGATATCTTTAATTGCAAGCAAGGCTCAAATTATTATGACTTATGAAAGAATTCCTTTCATGTTGCAATTTCTTTTTTATCCCAAGGATTTCTCACACCTCCAGTTGTATGAGTACAATATGATACTCAGAGTAGCAAACAGGTTAGATCACAGACCAGCCGCCAATTTACTTGGCGGCTGACCTGGATCTTCCCTGTTTGCATAAGCAAGAACTCTTACTACAATTATGTACCAAGGAAGCAGTTCATAAATGAAAATATCTAAACCATATATTTTCAATGGAAAATTGTTCTGTACAAACTCTTCTCTTTTATGTTGTCACCCGTTTCATTTCGGACAACATGGGTTATCTACCATGAGAACCACGTCAATCCCATAATGCTCTACTAGTTCCATAAGAAACTGTCGATCACCTTGGGGATCTAGGCCCATACTCTTCATGTGATCGGAGGTGAGTTGTGTGTCCTGCGAGTTGGCAACATCTAATAAAGTCTGGAACAATCGGTTGTTTTGTTCAATGAAAAACCTAGAAATATAAAGTAAATTGTATTTGAATATACCTAAAAGTTGATTAAAGAAACCTTTGTGACAAAAGAAAAAAATCTCACAATGGTTTCTACAAAACATCACAAAGAAAATCTTACTATCTTTATTTCTAAATTGACGTCTGCTTTTGCTTTCAAATGAGATGAGTCACAAAATCCCATAATCATGCATTTCCAAAAATTGAATCAATCTTTTACACAATGCCCATAAAAATCAACATCAAATGAGCTATATCACACTTTAACAAATCTACATGGGTGAAATTTGTAGTTCATTATCCTGAAAAGGCATGTTTGCTATAGCCTTATATAGGAACAAAAAGTCTCAAAAACCTGAAATTCAGGAATAATCCTGAACACTTTTCCCCCATGAATCTATGAGATATTAATGGCAGTTTTAAGAGAACAAAATATGAGATGCTTTGAGGTTGCAAAATCAAACAACTTACGATACAAACACTTCTTCTTCATCCAGAGTTTCTTCTCCTAATTCCTCATAAGAGAACTGATGCGCTGATCTGAAAAGTTTCAATTTGGAATAATTACTGCAAGTTCATACTATGTGGACAGACCCATAACTAAATAAAACTTAAAAATGGAATTAAATGTGATGGTCCATAGCTATATCAATTAACAGTCATTATTATAACCAAGTTGTTCTTTACCCTTAACATATACAACGTTTTTATGTAGCTTTAGGAGAACACTAGAGAAACAACATTGAATAAAAAAGAATGTTTTCTCTTTCTTTTTAAGCAATATCTCCTTTTACCATAACAGTCACAGACCAACAACTCTAAGAAATCATTTACCTATTCATTTGTCACTTGGCTATCAGGTTAAAAGGAACTATCTCACAGAATATATTGTGTGAGCAACAAATTCTAAAAGGATGAATTTAACAATCCTCATCACTTAAAAGATGACCATTTTCAATAACTACATTTTCAAGATGCTGAAAACCTAGATTGCTCTCAGACGAAGGTTGCTAGCATCACATGATTCGGGTATTGGCACATTTGATAATCTGGGTCAAAGACACTCTTGCCTATTTCAATTACTTCTCTGAAAAGAAATAGAAGATCATTGATTACAAAAGAAACTGTTCAAACAGTTTGCTAAATCTGTGACATAAACAGTACACAGTTTTAAAAGGAGATAAGAAATTTATCAATATCCTAGTTTTCTTTGACTTAATATATCCATCTGTGATATCATTTTATTCCTAGAAAACAATTCCTTTCAAAAAGATGAAAATCTCAATCTGTAATGAGTCCTTTTAAGGTTGTTAGGTGCAAATTCATCAAAATAAAGGAAGTGTTAACTAATGACAGTCAATAGACTTTATCAAGATACAACACAGTCATGCACTTCATCAACATGTACTAATTGTAATACAGTGAAGCCTCGTTTATCCGGACCCCGATTATCCAGATGTCTTGCAATCCGAATGAAGTTGTAAGGGAACGAAATTAATGGACCAGTTTGTTGCAGATGACTTTTGAAAACATTGTGGGTAAAGGAGAAATTGCTCGTGACGAGCAACTCCTTTTCCCACAATGTTTTCTGCCGTATCAGAAGATTATTTTTGAATTTCATCCCGTCTTGAAATGGCGTCTGCAAAGTCTTTCAATTTGGGACGGTCGACAATTTGGCGTTTGCTAAAGGGTCATAAGTATACACATGCATACAGACTGTTTATATCTTAATGTGTATAAGAACATGCTCTGCTTCATTAGTCCGGATGATTTGGTCATCCGAACATTTTGTTGGGAACCGACGTGTTCGGAGAAATCACTGTATAAAGAATAAAGGCATTGTAACAAGGTGCAGATGGTTGATGAATCCAATTGCAATTACATGCTGTAAATTTTGTACCAACTTCTGCTTACCTTAGGTTGTTTAGCTTATGGAATTTTTCTTTATCAGCAGAACTACATTTGAGTAATTCTTTAAGTACAGGTGAGTTTGTTCTGACAACATGGTTATCTACATAGACATCATACAGACTGGTTTTACTCTCAAATATCTTCTCTGTCGTACCTGCAATGGGTTTATTTACAGTAATCTTAACACTGACCAAATAAGGTGAACCTCTTCCATACAAAATATATGACATCAGCTGTTTAATTCTTAAAACACTATGACAAAATGACTTCTATCAAATATCATAAAGAAAATGGTTTATTTTCAATATTGTTTCAAGTTTTCCTGAAATAATTTAGTCATTGTTTTCAGCACCACCAAAATTGTAATGCTTTTTGTTACATAAGAAGAAGATACTGTTAACAAGCAATTTTTCAATATGTAAAATGTGTTTCTTTTCAATAGTGAAACAGTTGAGTCATTTTAAAGATAAATAAGTGTCTTAAAAATGTTTTCTACTATTGCTTTCAATTTCAAACAGTCATGAAATCCCATATGGGTAAATGGGTTAACCCAGATATCACTGGAACCAACTTCATTTTTATGCAAACAGGTTAGATCCAGTCCAGCTGCAAAGTAAATTGGCCGCTGGCCTGTAATCTAACCTGTTTTCTACTCTGAGTATCTTTCCTCATCAAAATTAAGCAGGTTTTGGAAAGCAGACGACACAAAAATCTATTTTTAGAAAATTACCCAGTGTTAAAATACAAACTTACATGCAATATAACTAATCTCAGATTCCAATGCTTCTATATCTGCAACATTTACATAAAAAAATGGTTTTTGTTTGTTTCCAATTCCCCGTAAATCGTGTTTGGCTAGGCAGCATGCACAATACACTGAAAAATAGACAATGATAAATAGATAAAAAAAATAAATATTTTTAATAACGAATAAGTTTTTTAAAAGTCCAAATTTAGCACCCATAGCAGAAAGCATTTGAATGTATGAATACAACTTATCATTCTCCAACAAAAATTGCCCAAGTCATCTGTAGCATACACGAAAAATTAATTAATTTAAACAAGACGAGATTGAATTCATTTGCATCATTCACTCAAAAGTAATTCAAAATAAACACATTACACTTTCTGTCACCAGCTTCATTTCTAGGTACACAGTACACTATTATGATCTTAACCCATCTTGTCTTAATGTACCTTCAGCATTCCAACCATCGCTAATCTTGTCACAATGGTTTTTGCTTATCAAATTAAAAATGTAACGACACCTTTTTGCGTATTGCAGCAGAGGGATTTCAAAAAGCATTGTGGCATACGGAGGAATTGCTTGTCACAAGCAATTTCTCATTTTGTACAATACTTTTTTCAATCTATCCAAATATCACAACAGCAGAATGGAAAGGTTTTTCACACGTTTAAAAAGCTTTTCTAAAGACGTCTGCTTCAAGTAATAAAAATGTTGTCTTCAGGTGGTAAAGAGTTAATATGAGATAAATAACAAAATAGCTCATTACAACGAATTCCTCAAAGATGTTTCTTAGGTCTTCTGCTGCAAATGAGTAAAAGGAAGTTTGTACTCTTTTTAGTAAGGGTACAGCGTGATCCAGAATATCTGATACGGTTTTAAGGTTTAATATATAAGCGTGTGTTGATGTCATAACTAAATGTTACATATCATTTGAAAGAGAATTGTCATAAGTTTTTATCTCAAGAAAACTACGGGAAAACGTCAACGTCATGATGTCCGTCATGACGTTATAAAATGACAGTTGTTTGTAAAGATGGCGACGTCAAAACAGAAGGCTGCGGAAGTAGTAAAACTTTATCATGAGACAAAATCTTTGTTAACTGTTATACACATGATGCAGAAAAAATATGTATTTTCTTGCTTATTTTTTGTTTTCATCTGCTGGTGCTTTCAACTTTGATACGTCAAAATTTCCATTTTGAATATTGGGTTAAATGGCACATTCAATATTAAAAGCCTCTTAAGAAATGGGTCATTGATACAAATCTGGGTAAAGAGTGGAAATAAGTAAGAATAGAAAATATGCCGTTTCATCCTGTCACCAATCATACCGTCATAAGTACATCATGACAAACTGCATCATCTTTATGTCATTCCCATGTTGTTGTTTTTTCTTTTTGATCGTTTATAAGAATCCATAAAGGTTACAAAAGATAAAAACAATAGTAAGTGTCTTTGAACAGGAAAAGTTATTTGTACTTGACTTTGGATTATCATGTGATTTGCCTTTGGATCACTGGATAATATTACTACACCTTGCCCATTAATATTGCATATTCAAAACATCAACCATTATATTCTATTCTCTATAATTTGAACATAAATATATCCTTTAAACCCACTACCAAAAATTAACGACATTTGACCAGTTTTTTGCAGATGAATCTGGAAAACATTGTGGAAAAGGAGAAATTGCTCTTCACGCGCAATTTCTCCTTTTCCCACAACGTTTTCTGTGCTATCAGCAGACTATTTGTCAATTTCATCACATTTTAAGGCTTAAAAGAACTTATGATTAACCAAGCAATTCTTACCTCTGTAACATACAACGCCTATGGGTGGAGGTGAGAAAAACAGAATTCTCTTCTCTAATAATGCATACTTCCACAATATAAACAACTGCTCTCCGAAGAACTTGGCAAATTGTGAAAAACAACCAGCAGGATGTGTGATCTAACATAAAATAAATAAAAAATTGTTATATTGAGAATATACAAGTTCTTTGCAGCATTTGATCTTGTAACAAAATCAGAATTTGTTCATTTATTTATGAATTTGGCATTTTTCATACTTAAGAGATTGTTTATCTTCTCTAATATAGACTGCTTTGATCAGACATCAATAGGAAACAGAAATACAAGATGAAATCATCTGTTTCATTACCTTTCGTATTTGTATTATTTGGTTTCATCATAGAAATACAGGAAGTCTATTATTCAATCGATAATATAATTGCATTGAAAACAAATTCAAACAATTGATCACTTTAAGCATTATTGTGATTTCAACATTTGATTAAAGGCTGTCAAAAGGCTCATACAAGAGTTATTGGTCATATATGTAGAAACATTTTATTAACTTTCAATATGCAAACAACCAATGCAGTAAATAACTTGGCTTAATCAACCCTCATGACCAGAGGCCAGCACACTACCTCTTGACCACTGTCATCCTTCTATCACAATGATTTCTACCATAAATTAGACAAAAAAGATAATGTTTGTTTTTCTTAGTGTTATTTTCCTTGTATGCTGATCTGGGAGAGATTAACATCTTACTTTTAATTCTGGTAGTAGTTCCTTAGAGGGTGTGGTTGGTGTGGTTGATTTAGACTGCAATGCCAGATTCGCAGAAGCCATCTTGTCCTCAAAAAATGCCTGTAGTTGGTTGTATTTACCCGGTGTTTCCAACTGGTGTCTAAAATAACAGGTCACAGGTTCAAACAAAGATATCTCCTATGCTTGTTTTCTTTACGTAACCAAACTGATCAGAACTCTTTATTGTAGTTGATAGTATTCGTGTCCCATGATTCAAGATTACCTCAGCCTTATTCTTTAACCCTTTCCCAAACAACAAATTTCCGACTGTCCCAAATTGAAGAGTTTGCAGACGACATTTCAAAATGTGATGAAATTGAAAAATATTCTTCAGATAGAGCAGAAAACCTTGTGGGAAAAGGGGAAATTGCTCTTAGTCAGCCTTTTCTCCTTTTCTTACAATATTTTCCAGAGTCGTCTGCAACAAAGTGGTTAAATGTCTTCATTGTTTGGTAATGGGCTAAAGGGTCATCCAATAAATAGTGATAAGAGTACAATCGCTTGAAATCAGATGATCCTTTTCTACGTTTGGTCAAATTCCCAGTAACAGTATTTGAATATTCATGAAAATCTTTCTCCTGACTGACTTGTGAAATGCCATTAGTTCTACCCATCTGAGCAAGCCCTAAAAGTCAGCTGAGTTTGTGGTCTTCTGTCACGTTCATAAGTCAGGCACCGCAACATAACTGAAACAATGTTGACATCATGTAAAACCCATAGAAATAAAAGATTTAAAAAGCAGTGTACAGAAGTCACTAAATGTCTCACCTGACTTGTGTCTCAAGGAACTGTGAATGTCTATAAAGCAGTGTGTAGGAGTTAGACAGTATGCCAACTGACTTCATTCTGGCACCTCTCTCTATCTCACTTTCCACAGGCATATTCTCAAAATATGCCAAGCCAAACAGATTGTCTTTGCGAAAATACCTGTCAAATCAAGAAATTGTAAGTCAAAGACATTATATGAGAAGTCAATTACATTTTGATAAATGAATTTGATGTTTGCAATTGTGATTTTGATAGTTTTCTGTAGAAGACAGTCATGTAAACATGTGTATCCCACCTTTTATGAAAACACATTGCAGTGTTCATGGGCTGAAATTCTATATTTCCTTTCATCTCTGTTAGCTCAGCTTTTTTCACTAAAAAGAATTTCTCAATTACATGTATTTTTTATTGATATTATGTGTAGTATCTGGGTTGAGACCATACCGGAAAATGATACTATAAATAATATCAGGATAACAGGATACATGTTTTTGTTTGAGATTCCGTGAAAAAAATGCCGGGCTATTCTATGAACTGTTTTAATTTGCCACCATGCTGTCACAGCCACGACTTCCTCTACAATTCCGAACAAACAATGACTTTATATTTAAATACAATATAGAGTCTGACTGCTAAGAGTATGTTTTGCATCACTGTTTTCGTTAGTCGAAACTACTTTCCGTGAGCTGAGATTTCATTGGATAAACCCGATGTATTCAGATTGCCATTTGCGATGATGACGTCAAAATGTTTTGGTTATTGTTCGTAACAAAAGGCGAATTGGTATTAAATAAAGCACAAAATACACTTTTATATTAATTTTGCGGTTAAATTACATTTCTTTCATTTTTTCTTTCCAAAAATCTTCATCTTCCATTGTGAATATTGGGGGGGCCAAAGTATACTCTGGCCCCCCCAGTCTGGATATTGGGGGGCCGGCCCCCCCTGGCCCCCCGGCTCCTACGCCTATGTAACACCACTTTATGGTCTTTTGAGGCAACATCAGTCTCTATCATGCATTCAGAATTGAAACACTTAAAGCAATTAATTTCCCAAGTGGATCAGTCACTAATTTCATAATGGGCAAATAAAAAGATAAACCCAACCCTTTATACAGAAATTATGTATTGTAGAAACTGAAGAAACAAGTAACAATAACAAATTATTAAAAAAAGGCTTTTGGTCAGTGATTTGTGACAAAGTACATAGTGACTAAAGGTAAAATTTCTTAAATGAGCAATTTGTCCTTATGTCAAACTTATTTCTTGAGTGGTCTGCTAAACATGCATTAACCAATTACCAAACAATAACGACATTTGACCAGTTTGTAGCAGATGGCTTTGGAAATGTTGTGGAAAAGGAGAAATTGCTATTACCGGGCAATTTCTCCTTTCCCACAATTTTTTTTTCCTACCAGAAGATCGTTTTTCAATTTCATCAAATTTTTTAATGTCTTCTGTACACTTTTTCAATTTGGAACAGTCAAAAATTTGGCATTTGGTAATGGTTAAAACATGAATGCCAAGGAAAAGGTTAAAACTTACACAAAATCTTTGATCTGCGTATGAGAACCACTAACCATGGCTTTAAATTCCACGCCTTCTAACTCTGAATCTTCTGGCATGCACCATTCTATCATATTACCTGAAATAAATTACAAACATGCACTAAACAATATGTTTATTATCGAAAAGCTACTGTATTCAAAGTGGGGGGAAAATTTGGTTTGGAAAGGAGAAAATGAGAAATATTTTCTAATTCAGTTTTAATTTTGACTGAAGAAGGTTTAGTTTCATTTTAGTTTTGGTTACACAGCATTTTGTTGTGATGGTATAAGAATTTCACAGTGGTTTTTAAGCTATTCCATGATACTTAATTTAATGACTGGTCTTATGTAGGAAAACAAAATGATTGGTCTAGTGTAGGACAGTAAAATTGGCCAACATTGTTTGAGTATTAACTATTCATTTCCTTTGTGATTTCCAAGAAAAATACTTAAACAGGAAAATAAGAAATAGCTGATTACATGCAATATATAATTTTCAAAAAGCAGTATTTTACATGCCTTAAAATGGATGATTGAAAAAAAAAACAAATGAGTTAGTCAAGTCAGTTCTAATGAGCATTTATGTAGTTAAGGGGAATACTATATGTGATGGTCAAATTAATGAGTATTAAATAAGACCCTGTATTGATTTTCACAATGATAAGATTATCTGCAAAGAATGGGTCAACAAATTGCTCAGCATATATATTTTCATATACCGGTAGGTGTGTACAGCAAAAGAATTAACCCTTCACCAAATGCCAAATTTTCAACTGTCCCAAATTCAAAGAGATTTCAGACGACAATTCAATGTGATGAAATTGAAAAATATTCTTCTGATAGGGCAGAGAACATTTTGAGAAAAGGAGAAATTGCTTGTTAAGAGCAATTTATCCTTTTCCCATTTTTTACAGAGTCGTCTACAACAAACTGGTCAAATGTTGTAACTGATTGGTAATGCCGTAATGGGTTAAACTATTGCACAAAAAAAAGAAAATCGAAATTGTCATCCACTATTTGATTGTTTCAATTTTGACCAACTTCTTTTTAAATGGGATTGATTCTCCCATCACAGTTTATGACATTAGGTGAATTACCATAATTTGTCCAAATTGGAAGAAAAAGCAGACAGCAATTAACGAAGTGTGAATGAAATTTAGGAAACTCTCTTCGTGATTTTAGGCCAAGCTCGTTATGAACACATTCTCCATATTTTTCACGTTGCTTCATTAGACCGTTGCTAAATATGCACTGAAATAAGTAAATAATTAATCAATTGGTTAAAATATTCATACCCGATCGTGTGTCGAAAGCCACAACAAAAATACAGACGATAAGGTCTGGTTCTACTCCAGACGGCGTCGTTACTGAAGCGTTCGCGTATATCCTGTCGTCTGCGCATACTGCATTCGAACGGACGGGCTCCGTCGGAAACAAGCTCGGCTTCTTTCTGTTTCGTGTGACGCCGCTGTCATTGTTTTCTGACGACAATAGAGGGGCTCGCTCCTCTTCCGCCATCCTGTCACTTTTTGTGTATTGATTTTATCAACATCCGGTTTAGAAAAATATGAACAAAGGGAGGTAACTGAAATTATCAGAGTTTGTATATAGTTCGTCTTCAGTGATTGTTCAATGGGAGGTTAACATAATTTCGCCAGATGAAAGTATATGTGACTGTTCAAATGCAAAGATAATGCATACAGAAAAAGCACAAAACGATGACTTTGATAATTGCTCAGACTTGTCTGACAAAAGGATGGAATGCTCTCTATGGAATTACTCCTAGTGTATATTAAAATATTCTGTGGCAAATCTACCAAAATGAGGGATTATGATGAAGGCTCATCATTTAAACCATGATGGATGCCGATGGAAGGGCGAGAAAATACCATGATAGAAACGAAGATTGATCAGCTTGTCATTGTTCAAAGACATGTATTAAAGTATTCTCTTTGTAAAGCGGGTATCCATGTGTGTCAGTATTCGACATATATCATATTTTCATGTCGAAACAGTTTAATCTATGTTCACTGGGACTAATCGGGGCATGGTTTGGGCAGAGTGTCTCCTGCATCTTGTTTAAACTCCTGCTTGGAAAACGCTTGGAAACGTAGTGCACCTTTCCTATGGACTCAATTTGGTTTTCGTTTACAAATGGGCCTATTGAAAATACAGTCGCCTTGTTGTGCGTGTGTGTCTTGAATAAAGTTTGTTTTGATCTTTGCAAATTTAGTCAAATTGTATAACAAAATGAAAAATAGACAGGCCACAAGTACTCGCAACTTAGAAACGGCCATTCCCCTACGAAAAGCATATGACCTAACCCGACATAAGGTTTCTTAAGTTAGTTTAACAGAAGCTCGATGACTACGTGTAAAGTTGAAATGTATCCGTGCGTACAATCTTAACTACTCGGGTATTCCCGTGAACTGAGAACGTCTTTTCATTGGATAAACCCGATGTGTTCAGATCGGATAAACCCGATTTTCAGATTGCCGAGCATGGTGAAGTCAATACAAGGGAGGCTACCCGTAGGCATAACTTTATTAAATGGCACAAGAGTTACTTCCCTTGTTTTGAAGCGTTTTCTCAATGACTATCGCCGAAGCCTGTTTCCTGGGCAGACGGTTCAGGGAACAACTGCGGCAAAGGAGACCCTTTTCATGACGGACAATTTGTTTGTTTTTTGTTACAGTGGTTTCACCGCCATTTGATAAGTTGTTACAGTCCTAACTTATTTTCTCAATATGGTCTGTTCTTGCTTGAAAGTTTAATGTGGGCAGATCCCAAATCACAAACAGCATATATACCACACTAATTTATCTCTATATTGCTTGGCAAATTTGATAAGTGATATTTGTTTGTGCTTTCGATGTCGCCATGTCACAGAGGCTTGGTCTTTGAACAGGTTTCTCGGTGAAAGAAACATACCAAGGTCGAGATCAAATGTTGCCAATGCGATCTGTTCAGCCAAGCAAAGTTGAAGTTAAACCTAAGAACGCTGGGTTGTTTTCTAGAAATAGATTTTGTGTCGTTTGCTTTCCAAATCCATTAAAATCTGCTTAATTTGACGAGGAAAGATACTCAGAGTAGCAAACATGTTATATCACAGGTCAGCCGCCAACTTGGCGGCTGGTCTGTGATCTAACATGTTTGCATAAACATGAAGTCGGTTCCAGCACTATGAGGGTTGTAACTTTGTATTAAATGATGTAATGAACATTATCGGGCTAAGAATTATAGTGCTCTTGGACATTTCTATCAATTTATAGTAAAACCAGCAGGAAATAATGATAACACAGGTTGGTCGGCGGGGCACAAAGATTCGTAGATTTACGTCTAAGTTACCATTTAAGATTATCGTAATGTTTCGTTAACATGTGTCTTTCAAAATCAATCGTAGTGAATCATTTCGTGTGAGATTATAAGTTAACAAACGAAGCTGCGTTCAGTCTGAATATACACATCACATGTTGTACATCGTTGCGATTACAGTCTAAGATCACTGTGGCGGACATAAAGGATCGAGTGTTTTCCTTTCTTATCTTTATCTACTTCAAATTATGAAGATTACATCTTCATACAAACATGCAAATAAAACAAAGATACAAATTTTAAAGGCCCATTAAAGGAGATTAATGCTATATCAAACTATATTATTTGGTAAACTTTTGGACAGATTCAAATAGTTATCACCAGAAAAAACCATCAGCACAACTAGAATGTGAAAGTAAACCAGAAATAACCCAGATTAGCAAGTTTTATAATTCAGATTTCCTGACAGTTTATACACACATTTTTTAACCGACCAATCAAAATTCATTATTTTGAATATGTAAACAAACAGGTTGTTGATAAACATGATTGAATTGGAGACAACTATATTTCAAGCACAAAATAACTTATTTTAAATGAGTCTATTAAATAGGATCTCAATGCATTCCTAAACTAACTCTCATGACTTTTATGAGCATAATAAAAGAACTCCATATATTTTTCTGTAATTTATTTGTACTCCTCTCCTTTGATGTGCCTTTAAAGAAAAATGGGAAACACATGTAGAAATAAACATACACAGTAAGTCGGCATCGCAGCAAACTAAGCCACGTAGAATCAGTGAGCAAGAAAAAAGGTCTAGGAAAGAGAGTAAAAATAAGTTTATTTACAATTAGTTAAAGTTTTATTCGTTATGACAGACAGATACATAGATAACATGTCTCTGACAATTATAACTCAATATCTGTCTATTTTCGTCAACAATGCGTTTAAATACGATTTTCGATGGCAACTCCTCGATAAAATTAAAGGATTTTCAAAAGTCTTGCTCTGAACCCAACATTTTGACATAGACATATATATTAATCTAAAATGTCGTCTATGTCTTTGATTCTAGTATCATATCATGTGACCATAAAATGTTCCCGCGTTTGAATTTGAACCTCTCCACGTGCTCGTGTCCAATAAATCGCGCACCTTGCAATGTTTATAGAGGGCGTTGCGGAGATAGCGTTCGATTCAGTAGTTACGATCATGGCGAAAGGCCATGACTGGGAATTACACACCGCGAGTTTTATATGGATTTTATTTGTGATTCTCGGGAAATCCTTTGGTAAAACCTCGAATACATGTAAGTCACATTTCAGTAATTATTATGTGTTATTTCTACCATTTTTGCAAGCGTTTTCATTGTTTAATTTATCATATACACATGGATGAGGGATTATTTACTTTCAATATTTAGTGACAGAGTGTTAAACCACGTAGGGTCGCTTTACGCTATTAGAATAAACGCCATGTATTAAAGACACATTTGCGAACATGCAATAGTTCATTAAAATTTAAAAAATGCTGAGTCCAATCTTGACCAAAATCAGTTTGATATGGTATCCAATACCTTAAAAAAAATTGTTTCAAAAACGAGTTATATGAAGTAAAAGTTGCAGACGAAAATTGTGCAGACGATGAAAGCGTTATGACAAATATTGGTCAATGTACTTTTGTGATTAATCAGTTTTACGTACACATGTCTCTGCTGTCAATTTGTCTTGGTTTTTACTCGGAAGTAAAAAATGAATTCAGTGTAATATATTGATAATTGAGACTTTGCAGACGATAGTTTATACTATATGACCTGTCGTCTGCATTATTGGAGATTAATCTGTTGGGTCGGTGGGTGTGTTTGACAAAGACAAAGATGATTGGTGTATCAGCATTCCATTGTTGAAATCTGATTATTTGTTTTTTATGAGTGAAGGACTTGGACATTACTGTACCACATGCTGCCTTTCCATGAAGAAAAATCAATGATATTAGTTACGACCCTTTCTTGCATGCAGACACCATAGTAGCTGGCATAGTTTCTAAATACTATGAACAAATTATATATAATTTAAGTTAATTTCTTCCTTTTTTTACAGTGGTCAACTTGATTGTAGAAAGATCTAAACAAACTCAGAGAAACAGTTCCTGTTTTCCCACATTCTACATTTTTAAACCATGCCCTACAAATAAAATGCTGATAATGGGAATAAAGAAATAGGAAATACAGCAAATGAATTTCTTTGTTCTGTTAAAAATGTTAATGGGAAGATCTTTACAAATTTGGAACTTGATTGCTGATTAGAGGTCCTCAAGGGTTTTCCCTGAAAACCAAAGAAGTTTTGAAGGTGTTAAAGACAGCAATATGCCACAGCTGATGGTGAATAATGAAGGTTTTTAAAAAAAAATACTAGAACTTGAAGATTTTACTATTCAAGAAACGTCTATATATAGTTCAATCAGCATTCTTGTAGAGATATGTGTGCCAACTCTTAACAAGGTTTCATAGAGAAAAGCCCATGTATATAGTGTGTTGTTAATTAAATTAAGGCCCTGTATAAGGGTTAATTGGTTTCTCATGGTTCAATTAGCTGTTGGCTCTCATCTGTTAGTTTTACCAGTTACCACAATACTGACTTATCTAATTATCACATACATGTATGAACTTTTTAGACTAGTCCAAATGGAAAGCAGTTATATTGCTCTTAACTAAAGAAGCATCTCCTTTTGTCACAATAGAAAAGGAGAAATTGCTCATTTTTCCATAATGTATTTCAGACTCTTCTGCAACAAACTGGTCAAATGTCGTTACTGTTTGGTAATGGGTTAAAGAAGACATCTAAAAACAATTATAACAGAAATTGAAATCACTCTAAATGAGCAATATGTTCCATCTTTCTCAATAGCTTCTTCTTGAACAAGCTCTGTGTGCATGAATTGCCATTTCCAATTCATGGACATTTACCAAGTTTATGATCAAGTTCTTGAATCCTTTGCAGGGGTAATATTTCTGTAAATCATTTACCTCAGACATAGCACCTAAAATACTCAGTGCTGTTTTCAAATAAGTGCTTCCAATTATGTGTTTTGGGAGAAGGTAGAGGTTTTTTGAGAGAGAGGGCAAGTGTTATTTTATTGCCAAATATGTGGCCAAGAAAAGCTTCCATGCTGTTATTGGTAAAATAAATCTCTGGGCTACCCATTAGTATGTGATATCCCATTGTCAGTAAAGGCAATGTCTTCTCTGCATATGATTTCAATATCTGTTTCATCATTGCTTTAGACTCTAATGGCCCAGTCACATAGCCCGGCCGGTGAGGTTCAGATGAGCCAGCGATGCAATTTTCACTGAACTCCTTTGAACACCAGCTGGACACCGGCCAAACATCCATGGCTTTTGATGCTTAAATCCCCATTGGTGGCAGCTCGGTGAAATTTTACCTTCGGAGCTAGCTAAATTTCACCCGGCTCTCAACGAGCTCCCTCTTCACAGCCCTTGTTTGAGCCAGTTCCTGTTCGAGCAGTGCCTTTCGAAGTCTCCTTGGTGCAGCCATAGTGATGAACTGACAATGTCAGGTAGGGAGAACAGAATAGCCTGGCACCCAAGTCCGTGTTACATTGGACGAGCATCCACTGGTCATTGTTCAAAGCCCATTAACAACACAGTCGGCAATCGCACGGTGTCCTGTTACCTGCTTGGGTACTGGCCCTATTCCTTCCAATGTCGGGCCAACCTCCGACCAGTAGTTGCTGCCACATCGGTGATTGGTTGGTTGCCTGAAGATGTCCGGTTGGAGTCCGTTCACGTCACAAAGCTCTGCTTCCAATGAGGAGAGCTCGGTGGCACCAAAAATAAACAAAGAGCTCTACCGATGCCGGACATTGGCCGGGCTATGTGACAGGGCCATTTGTAAGGTCTGTGCATATTTGCAGTATACTATATGATAATCATATAAATACTGCACGGAATCAGATAACTTAAAGGAATTAAATTAGATGGATACAATACACCAAAAGAAATTAACATGAACTGAAAAACATAGTATTCATCGTATTTGTTTTACAAGATTGTGGAGGAAGCTTAAAGCTTGTTCAAAGCCACTCACAATGACTGCTTCCTTGATACTAAACCAGTAATCGCGCTTGTTTGTGGGTTAGTCCTGGAAATTTTCACCCCGCCTAACAGGGATTCGAACCCGGGACCCTCGGTACAAGAGTCGAACGCTCTACCCCTGCACCAATGTGGCCCACAAAAAACATCACTGTTTTGTCATATTCAAAAGGGAACACTTTCAAAAGAACATGTGAAAGCTTCATGAGTTTCATGTTAAAAGCCTTATTTATTTCACTCCTTAGAAAATGACTTGATAAGTAATTTTTGTGAAATCTGTTTTTTCTTTTGCATTTATGTGATATAAACAGTCCTAGGACCTACTTTATATTCTACATTCTCACTTTCCTGCCTCAGCTGCAGAAGTCTATAAAAGTCACTAAAACTTGCTCATAATGAAAATTCTATTCTTTAGTGACATCGGTTTCTTGATAAAATCACAATTAATATGTTTTTTATGCTATTGTTATTCTTTTACTATTACTGTCAATTTGCACTAGTCTCAAATTCACAAATGGGGAAAGGAGCCAGTTAAACTTTACGTAAACTTTATTATACATTGCCATTTTCGGTACATTTCAATCATTGCTTTTGTCCTAGGATCCTGACATCGGTGCATTATGGAAGTTCTTACATTTTTACTGCTAACCTTTTTATTGCTAACTGTTGGGAACAATGAAACAAGATAGCAAACAATAAAGGGCTGAAGTGGCAGCAAGTACCTGATATGAAATGCATGAAAGAACAGAACCAGAAAATAGTGATGTGTAAAATTCAATAACCTGTGATCATGTCATATCAAAGGATATAGAATTGTAGGTTTATTAATTAAAGCTCCATTTCAGAGATTTAATTCACCAAGGGGACTCTCCTGTGTAACCCATTACCAAACAATAACGACATTTCATAACTACTTTGTTGCAGACAACTTTGAAAAACATTGTGGGAAAAGGGGAAACTGCTTGTAACAAGCTATTTCTCCTTTTTTCTCGATGTATTCTGTCCTATCAGAGGATTATTTTTCAATTTCATCATATTTTGAAATGTCGCCTGCAAACTCTTTCAATTTTTCCATGGTCTAGTTAACTTAACTGCTTCCTATATTCCAACAGTGTTGGTACACTACTTATTAGTAACTACATATTATTAGAATAATCGCTATGGAGGGGTTCTTACACGAAAATGCCAAAATAGACTTTGAAAATAGACCCTATTATCTAGAGAAATGTGATAGATTTAAATCTATAAAAACTCTGCATAAAAAATAAAGAAACTAGTTCTAAGCAATTCCTTATGATGAGAGTATTCCTTTATTTCCAAAATATTTCATTGTTTTTCAAAAATGTCGGCATAATATGTTTTCATTTCTAACGAGCCATCAAAAAATAATTTGTTTGGAACCCTTCTTAATTTATGGCTGTATATCAATGTTGTACTTCTTTTTTCACAAAGCAGTAATATAACACAAAAAGTGTTTTCAAGGCATTCAAATCCATGCAAAAAAGGAAAAACAATTTGCAGCAAATTAAGAAAAACTGTGAAATCAAAGTAACTGAAATTGTCCATGAACACTTTCACAACTGATTGATGGAGAATGAAGTCCTTATGACATTTAGAATTCATTCACAATCGTTACTCTCCCCTATGACAATGATATTTGTAAATGTCAGCTGGTGGAAAGGTGTTTGAAGTCATATGAATTATTGAAAGGTCAATCAGTGACAGAAGCCATGCTATATTACCTGGATCATAGAGACATCAAAAGTATACAAGAGGACTCTGTCCATTTCCTATTATGAACCAATTTCCCCATGAGCATATCGACGGTTCATTGCAAGACTATAATAGTAAGCACTTCATAAACATGAAGCACTAACTATAGTTTTGCTTTGAACCCTCGATTTGTGACTGGTCCTAATTGAAAGCAACAGCAGACGACAAGAACAAGCATACGAGCATGAAAGTAAATTTATATTTCTTTATGGGTCTTGGAAAGCAGATGACACAAAAATATATTTTTAGAAAATTACACAGCATTCTAAGGATTAACATTTATTCTGCAGCAGATGCATGACACTTAATATTCTAGTGAAAATATTGTAAAAAAGAAGGATTAAATTGTCATGATCAATTTTTTTTATAACAATGATTTTAATCCTTCTTGCTATATCATACTAAAACCCTTCTGTTATCTCTTCATCGTCCAGATAAACCTGAACAAAGAGGATTTTCTCTATCACAGATTAGTTGAAGGTGTTAATATGCCAATAACAAGCAAAGAGATAGAGTCTGTATGAGTTGTTTGCACAATTGGGTAACCAGTTACAGTGTTTGCACTAGCGATGATAATGCTGTCATCTTAAATAGAATATTATTTCAGCTTAATTCATTGTGATTGTAACTACCCCATTCAAAGTGAAGAGGTTACAGTAGTTTTGATCTAGGCCATCAATTAGCTATCTTAACCTAAGGGATAAAAAAATCAATGACACAAACTAATACACAGTAACCCATTACCAAAGGAGTAACAATGTTTGACCAGTTTGTTGCAGACAACTCTGGAAAACTTTGTGGGAAAAGGAAAAATTGCTCGTAACAAGCAATTTTTCTTTTTCCCACAATGTTTTCTACTGTATCAGAAGATTACTTTCCAATTTAATCACATTTTGAAATGTTGCTGCAAACTCTTCCAGTGTGGGACAGTCGAAAAATTGGCATTTGGTAAAGGGTTAAAATGCTCGGCTGACCTGATGCAGAAACATTTAACCCTATCTATCATTGTCATCAGTATGGTCACTGCTACCTAAGCCTTTTATGGTCAACTTTTTTCATATTAGAGGGCTGTCGGAATTTGAATGTGTCAGCAGATGAAAAATGATAGCAAGAAAAAAATGATTCTTTTACAAAATTTGAAAGTTATCATTGTGACAAAAGGATTAATTGCTTCTAACAAGCAATTAATCCTTTTGTCACAATAGTAACCTAATTAATCTGCTTTAGATGTGGTAAAGTGAGGTTGTGTGGTGTAAAGGGTTAAAAGTTAAATGTTTTTGAGATTTCTTCTGACTGACTAAGCATAGTTACGATTGCTCTGTAACCAGCTTGACCAGCAGTTAAGTATGTGGTCTTCTTCCATCATCGTGAGTCAGGCATCACAACACGACTGAAATAATGTTGATGTGATGTAAAAACCCATATATATTTATAAATAAGCGAATAAGAACAAAACAATACGAGGGTTCAATGCAAGACTATAGCAAGTGCTTCACAAGCACTTGCTATAGTATTGCGCTGAACCCTTGAATAATAAGTTTTTCTCAATGGTTCTCTTTGAGGTATTAATGGAGTTGACATTACAACTTGAAAAGTCTGTAAAAGGACAAAAATGGGTTGTGTTGGCTTGAATCCAAGTATAGTCACGATATAACTGCAAAATTGTTTCTGTGACTGTCATGGCAATAAAGCACCTCCGAGACAATGTCAGATAGAAATGGACTGCGATGGAAATGCAATAATTAGTCACTTACAAGTATTGATTATCAAACCGTGCTTCAGTTCCTATAATAGTACTTCTGCCTAATTACCCTGTTACCATACACAAACATGCTCACCATCTTCCCAAATACAGGCAACTTATGTATCTCATATATACCAATCTGCTACACCCTGGTCAGTATCATGTTTCATTACATTAACCACTGCCATCATATTTGTCACACATGCTACAAAATACTACTGGAATTGTCATGTAGAGTGCAAAAATAGCTTGCTGACAAAAAAACAGTGATGAAGAAAGAGTACTGGAAATTTGTTTTCTAAATGCAAGATTGAATTGGATATTAGCCTTTATGTATGTCAGAAAGAATAATACATTTAACTCCCAAATTTCCTCACATCTGCTTGTAAGAAACGTTTACAAGTGCAACTGAATTGGCATGAGGCAGCAAAAACAATGGAATATAACTAATATAAGGCAACCTAATGTCAATACCCTGTAAAGTCAGCTTAATGATACTTGAAATCAGGGAAGCTATTATTTAAAGTCGGATGAAAAAAGGGCACAGATAGCCCAATAACCTAATAACTTAAATGTCATCTCAAATCTGCCTATGCATTATGTGATGGCCAGATGGGGGTTTAAACCTCATAGTGCTGGAACAGGCTTTATGCTTATGCAAACTGGTCAATTGGCAGCTGGCCTGTGATCCAACTTGTTTGCTTTTCTGAGTACCTTTCTTCATCAAAATTAAGCAGATATTTAAGGCTTTGGAAAGCAGACAACACAACTATCTATTTTTAGAAAATTACCTAGCATTTTAAGGGTTTAACAGTATCTAAGGCATACAGGTGTTTGATACAACAGATCATAATATTTTATGTTGCAGACACTCATCAGAATTATCCCAACAAAGCAATTATTAGATACTGCCTCTACTATAAACAGTCAAGCTTTTCCTACATGATCCAAATAAATGATATTTGAATGTAAGCATTTAAACTTAGGGATAAAAAAAGCATTTTTCAGTTTTGTAAAAGTAGTTCATTTTCTTAAGAACTTTATAACAAATACATCAAAGTGAGGTATTGCTAAGGGATAGGTTTAACCCTTTACCAAATGCCAAATTTTCGACTGTCCCAATTTTAAAGAGCTTGCAGATGACATTTCAAAATGTGATGAAATTGGAAAATAATTTTCTGATAGGGTAGAAAACATTGTTGGAAAAGGAGGAATTGATCATTGAGAGCAATTTCTCCTTTTCCCACAATGTTTTCCAGAGTCGTCTGCAACAAACTGGTCAACTTTCGCTATAGTTTGGTAATGGGTTAAGGATTATGGCATCATGTCCAGTTTTTTGAGAGCCCAGCTTAATACAGTTTTGGCAGCCCTGTTTGTATAACAACTCTGGCCATATGTCATTGTTCTAGACCAGATGAGCAGATAAGTGAATTACTTAAAACAATGACCGAAACAGCTGACTTGAGCTGTCAATCAGATTTTACTCTTTGTAAAACAAAGTGGTTTTCATCATCATATATTGAATAAGTTAGAAGACAGCACTCTACCCCTGTGTAGGATTAAAACACTGCCATTCATGAATGAACATAGAGTTGTTTTTGAACACTTTTGTGAATTGCAAAAACATGTTCATGAACAAAATCATGGACATGAACATGTCCATGAAATTGTTAAATGGGGGTTAAACTTTAGCATCACATGATGTAGGACTTACCCTTTTGACCCTCGATGGCATCCAGTGTCCATGTTGATTATTTTGATTTGTTTGTTGTATCTAGTTAAATGCTGTTTTTCGATGTTCTAGTTGTTAATATTGTCGCAACAGTTCATATGTCTATGTTTCCCTAAACCCAATCACAACTGCAATGTTTGGATATTGGTAGGGCTTGATATTTCAAGTGTAAAATTAACCCCAATAAGCCAGTATGCGGGGTACCATATCAATAGAATGAAGCCATTGTTAACAGTGTTATTTTGTCTTTCTCGTATGAAAAGGCCCTTGGTCAAACCAACAACCTTCCAAATGCAATGTTGACAATTAAAAAAATATTAAACCTTTTCAATTGGCCATTATTCTGAAAATATCCCTGCAAAGGGTTCAAGAACTGTATCAAGAATTGTGTTCATGAACTTAATGAACAGCATTGAGCTTAAAATTATAGAAGGATGTTCATGAATTTTATGAATGCAATAAACAGCTTTTGAAAATGATGATCAGCATACTCAATCTTTGTTAATTCATCGCCATACAATTACTTGTCCATCAATAGGTTTAATGAGTGTACCTTTGATAATTGTTTCATATACTGCAAATTAAACCTCACAGGAGAAGGATATAGGGTTTTGTATTTGGAGAATTTTTCATCAATAACTAATGACCTCCATAATGGTAGCAGTGGTACAAGTTTGAAATTTTCAAATGTAATTAGTCTGTACCTGTGAATGTAATGGTTGTTGATGATGGATAGACTAATGACTGACTTGTCTGATGTTTTAGCCAGATAACAGCCCCCTGTAGGCGTTCAGTGAATATTGGTACATCAGAAATATTCAAAGCATTAAAATCCTGGGCTTACTTTCCAAGCTGTATATATATTTTCTAGATGAAATTGGTAGTCAAATAAAGTTAAAGTAATTCTTGAAATCTTTTGGAAGATCAATTTTAGAAGAATTCTTAATTAAAAGAATTTGCAATCAATTTTGATTTCAAGCATGATGTTGGTGATGAGCAATTTTTTCCTTTTAGAACAGGGTTTTCTTCTGCACGCACATTTACACGTATACAGCTTGGACAGTGAGTATGGGATTTCAGGCCTTGTTTGAATTCCTGACTAATATTCCCTAAAATGTTAGATATATGGTATACAAGAGTGAAATGGTTAACTGTTTTTCTAAAAAGACATGATATCCTAACTCTGATACTCTGCTGCTGTACAAATGATCTACTAGGAAATGTAATTTTGAGGGGGGCTATGTTATTTGGATGTTTGGTCCATCACATGTCATCTGACAGGGACCCTAATGTAAGGGAACAGCTGATTGGCCCTGCCTGTCCCTGGGGTAATGTAAGATGACAAGAACATATTGAACACAGTGACCAGACTTTCTAACCCTTGCCCCTAGCTTGGGATTTGAGACTAGACCAATGTCAAAGCAGCAGCTGATGAAGATGGGCTTCAATCATTATCATCATCAACATCATCATCTAGTCAAAATAATTTGACATGAAGTGTGTCTCCAATTTTCTGATAGGGTAATCTAATCCCCAAATTTAGAAGTACCATGCAATTTAATGAAGGACTTAACAAATTTAGACGTTCAGACTTTAAGCACAACATGGCCATTCAAGGTCTGCATGAAATCTTTGAAAGATATGCTTTGATAGAAACATGCGATAAAAGTCTGATGAATGGTTTTTACTTTAGTTTGGTGCTACAAAAAAAGGGGTTTCATTAAAAGCATATTATCGTTCAGAAAAACTGCAAAACTTGGTAATATTAGTTATGAATTATTATAGAATACACAGAAACATAGCGAAAAACCTCAGGATCATGTAAATATAATGCCTGTACTATTTATTATCTATTTTTCAAAGCGTTATTTTCACATGAATTTGGTGCCCACCAATTTAACTACATTTGAGTAACATCCAAAATAGCAAGGAGTGTTTGGATTGATGAGTGGCGATCAAAAGAACTGACAACCACTAGGTAATTCAACTATGATGGGTACAAACAACAAAGGTTTGGGTAAAAAGTTAGAAAAAATGTAATTAGTGGAAGCACACCCAATTATGTTTCAGTGATGCGTGATATAAAGGGTCAGTGAACTTGTACATATGAGTGGGGTAGATAGACAGCTGCAGACTGACTGTCTTAACCCCCAAGCTAAATTAAATATGCATGACCTAATGATTGGAAATTACAAAACTTCATAATTACCAGATACAATGTATGATTGGTTTATTGGAAAAAGAGGACATTCATAATCTACCTCTTTGTAATGATATCTCTACTTTTATGACATTTATTTGTTCCATTTTTCTTCACGTTTTAACTCTTTACCAAGCACCAAATTTTCGACTGTCCCAAATTGAAAGAGTTTGAAGAAGTCTTTTCAAAATGTGATGAAATTGAAAAATAATCTGCTTGAAGGGCAGAAAAAAATGTGGGAACAGGAAAACAATGTTTTCCAGAGTCATCTGCAACAAACTGGTCAAATGCGGTTATTGTTTGGTAATGTGTTAAATGGCCTGTAGAAGGGGAGTTTGACTTTAATGATAGTGCACAGAGAAGTCAGGTTCTTTAATTATTTCTTAAATTATTCTTAATTATTACTCTCAATTTGCATAAACATACCCCAAAGGATTCAGGAACTATGTTCATGTATTTCATGAACATATACGAACAAGGAATGGTTGTTCATAAACAAATAAGTGTACTTGAATATATGTTCATGAACATATACAAACAAGGAATGGTTGTTCATAAACAAATAAGTGTACTTGAATATATGTTCATGAATTTCATGTGCAGAAATATCAAGAACATGTTACTGAATGTATTCACTGACATGCTTGTGTCCATGAATTTGTTCATGAACATGATCTTTGAATCTATAAACATGTTTAAGACTAAATTTGTGTTCACAAACCACCATTTTTCGTTCATGTTTTGTTCATGAAGTTAATGAGCACAGTTCTTGAATCTTTCTCAGGGTTCTACAAATTTTTCCATATAGGAATCAAACCAGCAACCCCTTGATCACAAGGCGGGACAACACCTTACCATTGAAACAGCAAGGTGGTCTGGTAATTAAGGGTAGGAGAGGTTATTACCAGTAGGTGTTGGATTATCCTTTAGACCAATCTTGACCTCTCAGCTTACTCCCATTCCATCAGCGTGAAACCTAAGATGGTGTATATCAATCTCGAGAGGTCCCGATAAGAACAGATAAGCAACAGCCACCTATCTCTTTACAAAACAAATCAGAAGTATTCACAGAGTCTAGAATGAAGTGGTGTTTCCCCCTTTTTTGTCAATTCTTCTTGATAACCAATTAAATGGTGGCTAGGATTTATTTCTTGTTTACATGTTTTTAGAAAAATTTCACCAGAAGATAAAGAACCACTGTGACATAATGAGAAATTGCTCATTTTGCCACACTGGATTTTACTCTCTCTTAAAGAAAATTATTTTTTTATCAACCTTTAAGTGTCTGCTGCTTTTGCTTTCAATTTTGACCAGCCTCATTAAAATCCCCTATGATAGAATGGGTTATGGTTGTTGAGTGGGGGGCTCTGGGCATACTTCATTGTGAAAGCTCCCTGTTGGGTCCCTTCTTTTGTCCTTGTGTTTCTTCTGCTGCAAACAATTTCAGAATTTTGTGAATTAATTATGTAACCCATGGCAACTAGGATTGATTAACCGAAGAATGTCTGTTGTCTCATTAACCCTGACCTTCATATTTAAAGCGATAACCCAATCACACTAGGGTTTTCCAAATTAAAAGCAACAGCAGATGAAAATTATTAAGTATGTAAGAATCAGTGATATTGGGTAGAGCTCAAGTATTGTGACACATTAAAATGGACATTCCTTATGTTGAGCTATTGTTTCATAAAGAAAAAAGTGTTTAACATGGCCCTGAGTGTGAGTCTCCTATAAATCCGGAGGGGTGGCAAATTCCGATTTTGTTTTCCTTGTTGAAAATGCCAAATTTTTAGCTGCACTTGATTGTGTATGATTATAAAGTCCATCTGTCTGTTAAGGCTTTTGAACAAGCTGAGCTGTATGTACAATTGGTGTCGCCACCACTGTAAATGATTTCAAGTTGTATCAGTAACAAAATCCCATATGGGCGAATTGTTGAGATGTGATTGGGCTTTTCAACGTGCTCTTCTGTAAACTGAAGACAATGATCCTAGTTAATCTAGGCAATCTTGAAACTGTCTATGTTTCAGATAACGAACCTTTTAAAGGCGAATCCAGTTTCTGATAATAATAATTAGTTACTTGATAGAGATTTAGAAATATATTATTTTACCGTTAATCTAGCTTTTGTATTTTTTTTTGTTCTTCAACAAGGTTTTATTTCCTTTGTTAATTTTTTTAATGGAATCTACTTTCTTTAATCAGACATAACTTGACACCTTAACCTAATACCAAACAAAAAAGACATTTGACCAGTTTGTTGCAAACAACTCTGGAAAACATTGTGAGAAAAGGAGAAATTGCTCTTAACAAGCAATTTCTCCTTTTCCACAATGTTTTTTGCCCTATCAGAAGATTGTTTTTCAATTTCTTCACATTTTGATTTGTCGTCTGCGAACTCTTTAAATATATTTACAGTCAAAATTTGGCATTTGGTAAAGGGTTAACCATTATTTCACACATAGCTGTTTTGACAAACATTGATCATGAAATAATTTGAAAAAATTAAAGCTCCCCTCTTTGCATGTTGGGATTTCATGAGAGGTTACACAGTCTCTTGGCTTCTAGAGGATTGCTGATTATTCTTGTTAGCTTAGTTTGAACTTATTAATATTACATCGATTGTGACATAAGCTTATTTAACTTATTCTTGACAACTGCTTCCTGGAAACTAAACCAGTCCATGCGCTGTATTTTTGCACATAGAGTTTTTGAGCTATTCATAAAGATGCTGTTGTATTTCATACATCTGAACAATAATGTACAAAATAATTCAAACAAATTCAATTGTCACGTAAACCAAACAAGAGCACCTGTCTTCCCACTTCTTATTGAATCATAACGATATAAAACTTCAGACGCTCACAGTTTATCATCTCTTTATTCTTTTTCTGTTCTAAATAATCTGACACAGACAGCTTTTGAAGGCGAGTTTAAAATATTTCTTGAAATCTGCATTACTGATTGTAGAATTAGAAATCTTTTTACGAAATTAGAAATTGCTAGACAAGTTCATAAATCCAACTGTTATAAACTTCAGGGTACACCCAAAAGGCCCCAATATCAAGGACCCCCATGACCCCCCAATTGATTCTCAAATTGGTCAGATGACTTCTGGGTACACAAAAAAAAAACCAACTATCAAGGACCCTCCAATGATTCTCAAATTGGTCAAATGACTTCAGGGTATACCCAAAAGCCCCCACTATCAAGGACCCCCCCAATAATGCTCAAAAGGTCAAATGACTTCAGGGTATAACCCCCTCTATGCTTAATCAAAGGCAACCCATTGCTCCCAGGGATGCCGAAGTAGGATTTTGATTCAGTAAAACTTCACCTGTCCACTAAGGCCTTTGGACAAGCTGGGCAATAGGGTCTATTAATATTGCCAACCTGCTTCCTTATGTGAATTAGTTATTGAAAGCAATAGCAGAGAACTAGAATAGCATAAAAAAAACCAATATTACCACAATGTTTTTTGTCCTATCAGAAGATTACTTATCAATTTCAGCACATTTTGAAATGTCGTCTACAAACCGTTTCAATTTGAGACAGTCGAAGTTTGGCATTTGGTATAGGGTTAATGCTCTATAATTGTAACCTTTTGCTCTCACTTACTATCTGTCATAAAACCCCACACAAGGGAATGGGTTATTTGTGCTGCAGCCTTGACTTGCTGCAGGTTTAATGATGTAATTATGTTTGTTGACGATAATTACCATGAGAACAGAATGAAGGTACTAATAGATTCTCTCTGTCTTCCTTGGATATCTCATTAACCCTTTCCCAAACAACATATTTTCGACTGTCCCATATTGAAAGAGTTTGTAGACGACATTTCAAAATGTGATGAAATTGGAAAAAAATCTTCTGATAGGACATAAAACATTGTGGGAAAAGGAAAAATTGCTCGTAATGAGTTATTTCGCCTTTTCCCACAATGTTTTCTAAAGTCGTCTGCAACAAAGTGGTCAAATGTCGTTATTGTTTGGGAAAGGGTTAACCCTTTGTATTATGGCTGTATTCATGTGTTGCTTTCATTTATTTTTTTTTACAAATAGGCAATTGAAATTTGTACTGCGCAATTTCCCCTTTTGTAATAATGGTTTCTTCCTCAATTCAATATGAAATTTTTGTTGTTATTGTCATCTCCTTACAGTTGCTTTGAGCTAGGACAAATAATGAAGTTTCATTTTAGGGAAAAGTTTTAAATTCTTAAAATGTTCAGAGAATTTTCAAGCAGAATTACACACTTATCTTCTGCTCAGGTTAAGAAATACTATTTTAGTTGTGCAACACACTTTTTATCACATACTGGTAAGTTATCTATTGTAGACACATACCTTTTCCAAGAAATGTCTGTTGTGGAAAATATTGACCAGTTTATTAGAATGTCATTGTCATTTTTATTTTCTTCATATCAAACCTTAATTCAAACCATTAATATGATCTATATATAAGGATTTTGAAGAATTAATTGTTAAACTAAATACTTGTTTCAATGCTGTTAATTTAATTTGATGTGTTCATGAACATGCTCTGTTCCTGAAGTTTAAGAATATGTTTAAGAACAACTTTGTTTTCATCAATGGCAATTTTTCATTCATGTCTGTTTAAGAATATTCATTCACAGGGGCTTGTTTAACTCTTTACCAAATGCCAAATTTTTCGACAGACCCAATTTGGAAGAGTTTGAAGAAGGCATTTCAAAACGTGATGTCTTTACGAGCAATTTCTTCCTTTCTCATAATGTTTTCCAGAGTCATCTGCAACAAACTGGTAAAATGCTGATATTGTTTGGTAATGGGTTAATCTACTGCTGTTGTAATCGCGTTAAAAATGAGTATCTGAGTTAATGGGTGAACCTTTTACCAAACAATAACAACATAACATAACTTCTCCTTTTCCCACAATGTTTTCTGCCCTATCTGAAGATTATTTTCAATTTCATCACACTTTAAAATATCGTCTGCAAACTCTTTCAATTTGGCACAGTCAAAAATTTAGCATTTGGTAAAGGGTTAAATCATTGCCTGCACATTCCAATAAAATTTGTGCCATTTGTTCCATTGTCTGGCACACAGCTCCCTTGAATATTAATTAGTTTGTTTTAGAATACACCATTTGAAACCAGCAGCGGGAATTGTAGACACAGTTTCCGAGGTCCTAATTGTTTTGTGGTTCCTAATTAGGTAGTTAGACGTATTGAATTCTGTGTAAATCTAGCTTGATGTTGTGTTTTGTGAGAGGGAATATGACTTGAATGGTCCCCGGGAGATTTGTGGATCATTTCTAGGGGTTTTTATATAGATGATTACTGCCCGTAAATTTCATGCTTAGTTTGTCAGTTACTGATGGCTGATCTTTGGAAATGGACAAGTCTTGTATTCCAAGGGACTTCCGAGTCAGAAAATGGACAAATTAGCTTTCTCCAGACATTAGAAGCATTTCATTTTCACCTTGAATGGTTCATGCAAGGTTACACCAGGTCATTTACTTTATTGCTATAGTCTTTTATTGAACCATTGGTTAGTCATTGCTGAATTTATTATGCTTTCAACAGCTACTGTCAATTGTATATCAAACAACAATACAATTACTGTATTGTTTCTATGACAAGATATTTTGACTTCAACTTTCTCTTTTATGAACAAGCACCTTCAATACATTGGAGCTTTTTAAGTTTGCATTTATGAATAAGCGATGAACTTTGCTGGCAAATGGTCACGGGTAATTGTTGCTTGGCATTTATTACTTGACATGCTAAGATGAAATGTTCTCACATTAATCAATATCTTAATCATCCTACTGAATATAAGGTTTCAAAGCTGACCAGCATGTAGTATTCTATTGTTGAAACAAATCCTTTTTCCCTAAGCAAGGTAAATATTTAGAAACCCATAGCAAATTATCTTGAAAGTATCCAGGTACATTACAAGTTATCAGTATGATCAAAGGAATAAGCGAATGATAAAGATAAAATATGTGAAACAATTTGTGACAAAAGAAGAAATTGCTCATGATGAGCAATTTCTCCATTTTCACAATATCTTCAAAGGTTTTCAACAGCAGATGATTACAAGTTTTAATCTGTACATGTGGGAAAGGAACCCTCAATGGTCAAGCCAAGAAGAAGCCATTGTTTGGATGTGTCTGTCATTGTTGGTTATCATGCTTGATCACCCTCCCAAAGAACCTCGGCCAATTTGTCAGAGGTCATACAGCCAAGTGCACGGCTAAAATGTCTCTTTATTTGCCCATTAAATCTCAGCTTACCAGCCATGAGAGATCTCTATTATTTGTTAGGGATGACTGAGAGATTCTCACCCTGAATATTTTTTTTAAGGTGCTCGTTCACAGATTTGTGGAAATTTGGAAGTTAAATATTAATTTCTGTTTCTTTACAACTGCACAACACTGCTGTACTGTTAAATGACATGCACTGACAAATAGTCATTGGAAACAATGTTCGATTGTGTTTTATTCTTTCAACTGCGAACACATTAAATTAACATTTATTTAAAACCAAAAGTGTAACAGAGAAGACTTGATTGCTTTTTGGATCTACTGTATATATGCTATACATACTTAGACAAATTAATGCTTCCTGAATTCAATATGCTTTCAATAGCTACTATAAATTGTATGTCAAACAACAATACAAAAACTGTATTTTTTCAACAACAATTTATTTTGACTTTCAAATTTGCTCTTCTGTGAACAGGCACCTTTAAAGATAGATTTCCAGCATTGTAAGGGTTAAGTATCAAATTTCTTGGAGATGTTGTGTAAAAACTGTTGTGACTATTGTCAAAAACTAGAATCTCATGCTGCTCAGAGTTCAGGAAAAAGACAATCTGATGAATAAGTCATCTATGAACAATTTGATTGTGAAAACAAAATAAAATTCTGCTTTTTTCTGATGTTGAAAAACTTAAATGGACCTTGTGAAAGGATAATATGTTTCTAGGAATTAAAGGAAAAGGAGTGTGAGGGGCTGAAAATAAAATAGGAACTATGAGGCAGCCGTAAAATTGTTATTTTAATCTGGGATGTATCCTTTGTCTTCCATGCATGTTTTGTAACCATTTCCCTCATATCGATGCAATTAAATCGGCAAGTTACAAAGTAGTACATGAAGATGGCTATAAATCAATTGTAGCGAAAGAAGAAATCGCTCAAGTTGCTGTTCTACCACTGCCACAATAGTTAACCCTAAATATAAAAAAGGATTTTAATCTTGCATGAACCCGGGTACTTGTCTGCTGTCATTTTAGTGTTTAGTCCAATTATTGCACCCTTTAAACAATGTCATATATCAGGAGGCAAAGGAACACACAGACAAATGTCTCAATTAAAGCGGCTGTCCTGGATCTAACCTGTTTGCAGAAGGATGAAGTCAGTTCCAGCTCTATAAAGGTTAATAAAACAACATGGTATGCCTTACAATTAGTCAAGAAACGCTTAACCATTTCCACGACAACATATTTTCGACTGTCCCAAATTGAAAGAGTTTGCAGACGACATTTCAAAATGTTATGATATTGGAAAATAAGCTTCTGATAGGGCAGAAAACATTGTGAGAAAAGGAAAAATTGCTCGTCACAAGCAATTTCTCCTTTTCCCACAATGTTTTCTAAAGTCGTCTGCAACAAAGTGGTCAAATGTCGTAATTGTTTGGTAAAGGGTTAAGACTATCTCTGGATTTGATGAGGCTGTTGTAGTGATTAAGAAATATTGTAAGGACAAAGGAGATGATTCTTAGCAGAAATGTTTGCTTACTTGAACATGACCTACCTAATACTCTTTTTAATATGGGCAATACTGTGACTTTATATACCAAATGAGAACTTTATTCTATGATAAAAAATCTTGAGAAATTGTGATATGATCAAGAGCTGTTTTTCTACCAGGCTTGATAATGGTCTTCTAATACATTCCTATTTCCTAAACAATTTTCATAGTTCATCTGCTGCAGATTCTATAAAAGGTGGGGTAGTTTGATAGTTTATAGTAATGCATAGTGACATTGTGTATGCAGCCATTAGAACCTACCTGATGAGATTTTCCTATTGTCAGATATATAATTATTCTGTTCCTGGAACTTTATGATCATGGTGGGCTTCATATGCGAAACAAAAAGGCCAATTTTCTCTTCTATTATTTCAGGAGAACCAACCCTTACCTTCCCAATTTTCATGCCTGGGTCTTCCCCAGCCTTGTGAAGCACTGTAAAAGAATTTTCTCTATAATTTAAAGTTGTCTGCTTTACACTTTACAATTGCCTGCTTTGTTCTTTCGTCATCTGCTTTTGCTTTCAATTTGTTCCAGTAAAACAGCTAACATTGGGTTGATGGGGGCAAGGTTGAGTGTGTGTCATTTAATGACTCCCTACAGATACCAAGATTATTTAGGATGATGATGTTATTATTCTAGCTCCACATCTGAATCAGGCTAAATGATTCACCCCAGATCATAATGGGAAACAATGTTTTCTGGTTTTTCATACTTTTTAAAAAGCTAATACATTGTAAGCAATGTATAAATAGGGCATTCTTTACAGATTTGATTTGAATAAATGCTTGTTAGTTGCTCAATGTAAGTAACACAAGAGAAAGTTTCCAAGGTCCACATATCACTTTATCAAGTGATAAAATTGTGAGAATCAAATGGGCACTATTTCAATGATTCCCAAAATTTGAAAGTCTTATTTCTTATAGAGTTAGTCAAAGTAAATGTTTTGTATTATGTTGGTAATCAGAAACATGTGTGAGATAAATATACAAGCACAAAGAAAGAAACTGTATAACATTTAGTTAAGTAGGAATGCTAACAAATTTGTGTTGTCATAACATTTCATTAAACTTTCTGTCAATCACTGCCATTTTAAATCCCCATAAAGCCCTACATCAAGGGTAATAACCTTTTCCTTAGATTAACCTTATATCCTCATGTGGGATTTTGTGACTTATCCAAGCTATACCAAAGCAACAGGAATAGCATGGAATATGGCTAAGTGTTATAGAATGGGAGCTGGTGAAAGAAAAAGAAACTTGTTTTAACAAATTACAAATTTTCAAAACCACATATTTGCATCTTTCAGCACACAACTTCGAAAAAATATTGTGGAAAAAGAGAAATTGCTTGTGACAAGCAAATTCTCCTTTTGCCACAATATTTTTTCAATCTATTCACATATCACAACAGCAGAACTGAAAGACCTTAAATGTTTACAAAGCTTTTCTTAGGTCGTCTGCTTCCAGTAAAAATTGTCGTCTGCAGGTGGTAAAGAGTTATTGGGTAATTGTCATTTCGCGACTGTCGTTCTTAACCCATAACCAAACAATAACGGCATGTGACCAGTTTGTTGCAAACGACTTTGGAAAACATGATAGAAAACATTGTGGGAAAAGGAGAAATTGCTGGTTAAAATCAATTTCTCCTTTTCCCACAATGTTTTCTACCCTATCAGAAGCTTATTTTCCAATTTCTTCACATTTAGCAATGTTTTCTGCAAACTCTTTCAATTTAGGAAAGTCGAAAATCTGTCATTTAGACAAGAGTTAGATGTTGAACTGGAAAGGCCTTCTACACCCCTTACAGAGACCCTGCTGATCCCTATCAATTGTCATGCATTACCAATATCATAATGATGGAGAAAAGGATTTTCCCAATTCTTCAAACATACCTTTTATAGTAATGCTGAAACAAACTTGTGACATAGCTAAGAGTAGTTACTTGCCTGTATACAGAAACCATTGTTATAAAATAACTATTTTCTCTTTAAGAAGGTCTGTTTTACCTTTTGTCACATGACTTTCTTAAATTCTGTGCATCCGGGTAGAGTTTTTCATTTTACACTAAAAATTTGTATAAGTTCAAAGAAATTGAGATAAGCAGTGTTGCTAAGGAACACATCATTGGAATCCTATCTCTGATATGCTTGAAATGATGTGTCACATTCTAAGATGCTATTTACAGAGGGCCTCATGGGAGATTAGCAGCAGTATTTTTATGTACTGTAAATGCTAAATGAGTTTCACCCTCTAACTAAAATATTATTATTATTATTATTATTATTATTATTATTATTATTATTATTATTATTATTATTATTATTCATGTATATAAGTTTTGACTTTGGCAAATTTTCCCCTACAAGGTTGATAAAATGCTACCAAGGTGTGTTAAAACTTGAACCTTAACATAATTCATTATGGACTGCATTGATCATAGAGTAAATGTTGTCTGCTGCATTTGTTTCATGATGAAGGGCCATCCCCCCCTTCAGGTGCTCTTAGCTGCACCAATGTCCGCAGACTAATGGCCATGGAGAGAGATCCATTTGTCAATGTTGGTTAATTAAAGACATCTGAACTCGGCTTTCCAATTTGTGACTTAACCCTTCACCAAACGTCAAATTTTCTACTGTTCCGAATTGAAAGAGTTTGCAGACGACATTTCAAAATATGATGAAAATTGAGTTATCTTCTGATACAGTAGAAAACATTGTGGGAAAAGGAGAAATTGCTCATTGTGAGCAATTTCTCCTTTTTCCACAATGTTTTCCGGAGTCGTCTGCAACAAACTAGTGAAATGTGTTATTGTTTGGTAAAGGGTTGACTAAAGACATCTGAACTTGGCTTTCCAATTTGTGACTTAAAACCTTGAAAGGGCATCTGCCATCTCTAATTGATTCATGTGGCTTTGGCCTTTCATCTGTCCCATGTTACAAGGTAGTTGTTTGTGCTTGCATGCAGATTTTCTTTTTCATCTTTCATCAGGCCACACTAGACTTTTTATATCACACAATTCCTGCTTTTTAAAGGCATGCTACAATCAGACAATTTATTTTTTAAAAATGCATATACCGGTATATACGATTACTTAATTAAAATATATATTTGTCTTAGATTGTGAAATAATTCCAGAGATTTGAATTGATTACACTATACATTAATGAGTTTTTTATTAGGTTGGAAATGGAAGCCTATACTCACTACTTATTTAAGACCACTGTATGTGAGAGGAATTCATTGTAGACTAAAGTGAGTGATTCACAGAAATATAAGGTCTTTTTTATGCTTACCCTAGGCTTTTGGTACAGAATTATTCTTTCATTTGCCGCATGCTTGTTCCAACTAGCCTCCAACAGAATACTTAACCCTTAGAATGCTTAGCAATTTTCTTAAAATATATTTTTGTGTCATTTGCTTTCCAAAACCACAAATATCTGCTTAATTTTGATGAGGAAAGATACTCAGAGTAACATACATGTTAGATCACAGGCCAGTCGCTAATTTACTTGTTTGCATAAGCATGAAGTTTGTTCCAGTACTATAAGGGTTAAGAAAGAACTGATCCAGACAGAAGGAGACATTTCTCCTAATGAGCAATGGGATCTATGTTGTGTAACAAGAAATTGTTATTTCTTGATACATTTAATATAATTATCCACTGGTGTTTTTCAATTAGAACTAATCAGATCCTGGTAATCCCAAAACCATACAATACAATAACTTGATTTGCAATGTAATACAAAGTCAGTTGCATTAAACTTATACAAAATAACAAAATTGATTTCAAATAGTGATGTAATGAGGAAACAAACCCTTACAGCTGGAATGGAATTCATACTTATGCAAACAGGTTAGATCCAGGCCAGCCACCAAGAAAATTAGAGGATGGCCTGTGATCTAATCTGTTGGATACTTTTGGTTTCTTTCCTCATCAAAATTAAGCAGATATTTAAAGTTTCGGAAAACAGATGACACAAAAAGAAAATTACCCTGCATTCTAAATGTTAAACTGCAGATGTCATAAAGTACATTTTACACCCAGTCTTGGCCCATAATCCCTGTCTGAATGGTCGAGTGAGACCTTTTCAAATGGCATAATGGCATCTGCTGCAGTGTATGTTTTCAAAGGTCATGTCATCTAGGATCTGGGAAAACATAAATATTACCCTTATAATGCTTGGTAATTTTCTAAAAATAGATTTTTGTGTCATCTACTTTCCAAAACCTTAAGAATTGACGGCTGGCCTTGATCTAACCTGTTTGTATAAGCATGAAGTCGGTTCCAGCTCTATAACGGCTAATGGTGCTAATATAACTGTTGTTGTTTTGAACACATCTATTTATTTGATAAACTATTGTGATGCATTATGGGTCATGCTGTTTTCCTGGTTACTGACCACAGTTTCTCTGTCAGAGTTTAGGGAACCAGGAATAAATGACCCTGCATGCCCTTGCATTATTGATGAGTCATTATTTGCCAATTGTCCCTTTTATAAAGTATCCTATGATTTGGAGGCTTATGCTTTTTATAGCTATTGATATCATTTTTGTATTGTTGAGTCCGGAGGTAACTTCCCCTGCTAAGGAATTAATAGTTATGGTCATAAATTTCATAAACAGATACGAACGACAATTGGCTGTTTATGAAAACAAACCTTTTCATAAAAATCAAGAATAATATCATTATCAAAATACATTCATGAACAACATTGTTCATGCCTGTTCATATAGTTCATGAACATGACATACAAACAAACATAGGGGTTCAATGCAACATTAGGTTTTCTTTACTTACCATTGATTAGAAATTCTCATATGGGAAAGCAGCCTTTGTTTTTGAGATGATATAATTCAGTTTTTATTAGAAAATACCACTTTGATAGATACACAGACTGCATAAGTGAGAATTAAATATCAATAAAAAAGATCATGGAATCAATCGAATTCTATCTTAATTCCAGATTTGTTGTAGTGAAGCTTTCTAGTTGAAAGGATATCAATATTTGATTGATAATTGCCATAGTTGTAATCAGAAGATTACATGAACATTTCTAGATTGTTTAACTGAGAAAATAACATCAACTGAAACTTTTTATAAACAAGATCTTATTCACTCTTAAAACTAAAAAAGATTTCAGTATAAGTTTTGTCAATGTACCAACATGATTTCGAACTTGGTCTTTCAAACTATACCTTTGACATTGGTAAAAATTTCCTTTCAAAATACCAAGAGACCATTTTGTTCCGTCAACTCTTAATTGTTGACTCTATTCAATCTGTAAACAAGTATTTGTATGTGTGTAATGCATGCTCAATTAAAGTATCATTATTTAGTTAAAAAAATATCACTCCATCCACATATTTTTGTAATTTTCAAACCCTTTTATTTTAGTTCTTGGATAAATTGCTTGCTGTTTTATCACAATGGTTTCTACTCAATGCACAAATCCAGGATTCAATGCACCACTTTAGTAATTAAATGCTTCATTTTTGTGAAGCACATATCTTGCAATGAACCCTTGAAAAGTATTGCAGTGAGTGTTAGGGGTCCTTAACATGCCCAGTGGTTAAGTTGACAGACTTAGAACTCGGGGGTACCAGGATTGAGCCCCACTGACATCTCTAATTCTGTTTGAGAGACCTTTGGCAAGTTACTTCAGAGCACAGGATCCAGGAAATTGTTTTATAACTAAAAAATTGTCAATACGTTGTGTAGCACTATACAAACAAAAGCAGTGAGTGTAAGATTGAAGCTTAAGTTGGCGTCAGGTTTGAATTGTGTACTTTAAGTAATTTACGTCTATGATAATATTATTGCAATCAGTCTATTTTGAAAGCTATGACAGATGTTTGTAACCCAAGAAAGCGTTTTCTGTTTCTGATTTGTTAAAAAGTCGGTTTATTAATTGAGGAATTGGGTTATTTCTATTCAAATTCTCTTTTGTATATGCAGTGATCTTAACAGTTGTACTTTTTTGCATTTGATGAAGGGTTAATATCTTTAAGGCGGGATAGTTTTTTGTCAGAAGGAACAATTACCGCTTAACCCTTAGAACATGTGTTAATTTTCTAAAAATATATTTTTGTGTTGTCTGCTATCCAGAACCTTAAATACCTGCTTAATTATGATGATGAATGATACTCAGAGTAGCAAAGCGGTTAGATCATTACTTGGCGGCTGGCCTGGATATTACCTGTTTGCATAGGCATGAAGTCGGTTTCAGTAATATAAGGGTTAACTCTTACCTAACAGTAGATGACATCTAATACCATTGCAGAAGATCCTTCAGATTTTCAGATTAGAGATGTATTTTTCTAGTTTACTTTTTGATTGCTTTTCTTAACCCTATGTAGTTTGTACTCATTAGAATCAACCCAAGAAGGTTATCCTAACAAGTTAAACACAAGATATATGTCATATGCTTTTTATAGTACTGCATGTGAAAAAAAGACACAAATCTGACTCTTTACCCATTGTGATGTCACAGTGACTGTCCTCACATAATTCAAAACCAGTAAAAGTATCGAGCCTTTTCTTTATTTGGCATGATTTCTAAAAAAATATCTTGGCTATTTCTAATCAAATAGAATATCTGTCTCCTAACCTTGGTCTGTATTTTGACGAGTCACAGTATTCAGTATGGGGTATTGGGCCAGTAGGCTTAACGCTTTAGTAATCTACCCATTCATGGAATAATGTGTCCTCAGTGTAAAATATGACGGCTGTTTTACACCTGAATTCACCTCTATCACGGGGGCTGTCCACTTGAGTTCAAATCCCTGTTACGAGTTTTGACATTGAATTTTGACAATAATGGGTAATTTGAGAGGGCTGCACGCCAAAACGGGAAATCAGTAAATTGAGTCATGTGCAGTACGGGTGAACCCTTTGCGTATGATTTCTAATGTGTTTATTTTACAACTGGCCTCACCACAATGATAAAAGGGTTTTTAAAATTGAGTCTTATTCTTTGCTTTGCCAGCTTCTTTTGAATGTTGAAATAAAGAAATAAATGTCATCTACAACTGAAAAATGGCATGGTATATACATTTTGGGTTCTGATCGGGCAAACATATAGTTGTACTGGTTTCTGTGGTGTATGTGGAATTATGTTGAAACAATTCTCAAATCTCTAATCTCTAATTTAACAAGAAGAAACAATGATGAAGAAGAAATTGCTTTTAACCAGCAATGCTTATTTCATCCATATGTCTTCTTATTATTTAATGTCAGCATGTTATTTATTTCCATTCTTAATGCTTAAGTTTTAATTTCCCATTGTTTACCTTTTAAAGTCAAGATGCTCCAATTATTTCCTTCATTGTAAGGATATCATCCTTCTTCCACATCAGTTTCCCATACATTTCCACATCAGTACATGATAATTCAAACAAGAATTATAGGAGACAGTAAAATGTGTCAAGTCAAAATCTTAGCCATGCATTTATCTATAATATAGAGTAAGAAATACAACATTCTGATGCAAATCTTTGAGCTCTTGAGCAACAATAATGCAAAGAAAAAAAGGATATTAACAAATTAAGACCTCAAACTGAGTAGTTTGCCTTTGGAAAGTGACACCATGTCTAAAGGTCTCCTTGAATAATGCATCACTGGTTCAGTGTAACATGACCTTGTCATCCTCATGACAACCATCGTCATGGAAACTGCTTCCTTGTTGTAATTTATATACATAGATTGCAACATACATGCAGCAGATGACCAAAGAAACTGTTTTGACAAAAGTAGAAATTGCGCAAGATGAGCAATTACTTCTTTTGTCACTATTATTTTCACACAATATCACATTTGAAAGGAAACATTTTTGATAGTTGATTGTTGTTGTGTGCTGTTGTTTTCAATTTGAATGGTAAAAAATGATTTGTGGAAATAACCACTGAGACTGATGCATTGTATGTTCAGTCACTCCATACTAAATTTGAAGCAGGTGTGCCAAAATATTTTGAGGCAGACGTAATTATTGAAATTATTATTTAAAATGGAGAAATTATTTACATGATAACTTCTATCCTTTCCTAAGAAGATCATCTAATCTGAAACCTCATGTTATTAAGGAAGATATGAAATGTTTTGTTTGGCTTATGAGACTAAGTAAGAATCACTTTGAAGTATTCTTTTGCATGCCGATTTACAGATGCCTTGATACCCAGGGTTTATCAATTAGGTTGAACTGGTTGATTGAAACAAAGCAGGGGGCCATCTTTATGGTTGGATGAATACATTGTGGCCTGTTTCAAAGTTGGATTACCATTCCCACTATTCAATGTGTTGAAAAGAAATGGCAGCAGAATGGACCTGAACCATTGATTCAATAGACTTATTGATATGAGTTTCTTCCTTCCCCTGTGAAGGATTCAAGAACTTGGTCAAAAACTTTATGAATGTTCATGAACAACAAATGGGAATTAATGAACACTGAGCTTGTTCATGAAATTCAAGAACAGTTTCTAGATTAGGAACAGGTTCATCAAAACATTTGTGGACCTGTTCTTGATGTTCATGAACATGTTCTTTAGATTGATGAACAAGGTCAAGAACAGCTTTGTGTTTATGAATGACCATTTGTCGTTCATGAACATTCATGAAGTTCATGAACAAGTTCTAGAATGTTTCACAGGGGTTCTACTACAGAGGTCCAGATTTGTATAAATGTAGTGAATAAAACATCATGACAAAGGATGAAAACCCAGTACTTATGAACCTTATCTTTCCTCACAAAAGGTCACATTTATACGGAACAATCTAAATTTGCCTGAACAGGTCATAATGAGTTCAGTGAAAGGGTAAGAGCTTACTGAGAGAATTGGAGTAGGCAGATTATGTTCATCAGTGCTATAATGGAGTCAATAACGATGCTACAACCATCATTCCAAACTTGATTAGGTTTTTCTAAAAGGCTAATTCCACCTGGCTTTTCACTGGAATTGACACTGGGAATTCGTATTATGTGACAGTCCATAGGAAAACAAGCATGAGCTTGTATTAATGTTACACGTTAACATGGCTGAAATCTGTAAGTCGTTCTTTATATGCGTTTGAATCTCAATTACACAGTAGATTTTGAAATTTTTATGAAAGACAGTGTGACAACTGACATACATAATGCAGGTAGATTGCAACTTAGATAGATTAAAACTTGCACAGACACCCATGAATCATTGTATACTGGCTCTGAATAAATGCCAACTTATTTTTTACTGTCAATGGCCATTCTACAGTATGACATGATAACAGTTAAGCTGCTATGGAATGATTTTTTTCTGTCCAAGTTTCTTGAACATTTGTCAACAAGCAGCTTGAAAAAAATCAAGGAAACAGTAAACCCTAGTTCTCTCTAAAATTGACACCAATCAATTCCCATTCGGGTATTATATGCTACATGACCTTTCAAATGGATAAAAAAGAGACCAGCAGATAAGCTTTATTCAGAGCAGGAATTGGCTTTTTGAATTGACTTTTACTATGATAGAAATTGTCTGCAAGAAGAGAGAAGCCAACTTGTTATCCAAGGAAAAAGCATTAGGAAATGAACCAAAGACAGAGTTTCAGACTAAAGACAACATAAATTTCCATTGCTAACCTCCTTATGTAGGCCCTAACGAGCCTGGAAAAGTATCATCAAAGTTTTATTAATGTGTGCCTACAAAAGGTATTTACCCACAGTTATCGAAGTGTATACTTTTATAAACTTATGTCATTTACATCAATTGTAAAACACGATATGACAACTTGGATTAAAGGAACATAAAAGGAGATTAATGCTATATCAAACTATATTAATTGGTAAACTTTTGGTCAGGTTCAAATAGTTATCATCAAAAAAACCCATCAGCACAACTTAGACATGAAAGCCAACAAGAATTAACCAAGATTAACCAGTTTAATTGTGTGATTCTTCACCTCTGACCTTGACAGTTGATACACAAATGTTTAAACCAACCAATCAGAATTCGTTATTTTGAATATGTAAGCAAATAGGTTGTTGATAAACATGATTGATTTGGAGACTACTATATTTAAAGCACAAAATAACTTATGTTAAAGGAGTCTATTTAATAGGGTCTCAATGCATTCGTAAATTAATTGCCATGACTTTTATGAAAATAATAAAAGAACTCCATATACTTTTTAAGTAATTTATTTCTACTTATCTCCTTTTATGTGCCTTTAATCACTCATGATTCTCTTTCTTAGATATGTAACCGGTTCTCGCACCAAATGTGGATTACTGAAAGGTTGCAAAATAGGTCCTTGGCTACTCATACAATTTGAACAATGACTGCGGAACAAGTTTTTACAATTTACATTGAGCACTCTTGATTGTGCTTCCTGAACATATAACCAGTTGTCCTGCCAAATGTTAATTAATGATAAGTTGCAAAATGGGTCCTGTTACACAATTAGAACTCAAGACCCTCATGTTCTGATGCTGTTATCAGGGGTTTTTGACATGCAGGTACCAGTACTTTCAGGGATCTTTTTCCTTAGATGCTTGGTACCGTAAAACGAACTTGTTCCCAATCGAATTAACTGACCACTTTTTCAATTTCCCAATAGAAAGTTCTCAAAATGACTGTCAAATGATTAAGTTGATAAAAAATATATCAAAAACAGCAAATACTATGTGAAAAGACTTTTAAAATCTTTGTTTGAATTCAGTAACTCTTGAAAAATTCCAATATTAGAGAAAATGGCACAACTTTTTCCAATTTTTCTAGTACCAGACCCATTCCCAAAATCTTAGAAGAAATAAAAAATCGCTGTCTTTGTTGAAGTTCTCTGACACAGTCTGCTTGTCCTAATCCTATCTGTAGCCTGCAGTCATTTCATTTACTCTCCTCTATCTTCCTAGGAATTAATTAGGTCCATTTTCTGTATAAACATATTCTCTACATGGGGAAGATTTATCCCAAGTCATATGGATGATATTGGGATAAGAATGTGATGCTGCTGCTACCCATATATCTTATATAGACGGTTTGATGCAAGACTAGAGTAAGTTCATCACAAACCTTGGGGCAATTACTCTAGTATTGTATTGTACTATCAATATGAGGTTATTGACTGGTTCTAATTGAACTCCATCAGAAAACAATAATGTCTGACGATCAGTCCTGCTGACAATAATAAAACACAAGAAATAACCTTTTTCTCCAATTTTTGGTAGAACTCATTTTACAAAAGGAGTATTTTGAAGGTTAAGTGCAAGACTATTATAAGTGTTTTAGAATTTTTAAATGACTTTCATAGTCTTGCATTGAATCGTGAAACTGTACATTAACAGTAATCTTGTTTTTTGTCAGTTATTTTTATAGCTTCCAGTGTTTTAAGTTGCATGATAGCTATTAAGTATAGGGTTAAAAGCCTAATAGGTTGTCCACTGTCTGTTTATTTATATTGATCAATGGACATATTGATAAACAAATTAGCTTTTTATATATTTTCAATGAATTTTTAGCATGATTGTGTTCTGAGTTTTGTTTCTTCTACTTTACATACTAAAGATGGTTAAATTTGCACAGTGCATTGGGTAGAATATGTTCATCAACAAAAGGGTGCATAGATACCCATTTATTATTACTCTTAACATCCTTGAAAGGGAACACCAATTGTCAGAAACTATTGATACATAAATGGAAGATGCTAATTAACCCTTTATCAAACGCCAAATTCTCGACTGTCCCAAATTGAAAGAGTTTTCAGATAATATTTCAAAATGTGATGAAATCGAAAAATAATTTTCTGATAGGGCAGAAAACATTTAGGGAAAGGAGAAATTGCTCTTCAAGAGCAATTCCTCCTTTTATCTCAAAGTTTTCCAGAATCGTCTGCAATAAGCTTATGAAATGTAGTTATTGTTTCAAACCTGGGCAATGGGTTAAGCATCGAAGATGCAGAAATCATGTAACTTTCCTTATCGCTTGTATCCCTGCAGATAAAGTACCAGTAGAGCACCACATGACATTACATTGTATCCCTGCAGATAAAGTACCAGTAGAGCACCACATGACAATACATTGTATCCCTGCAGATAAAGTACCAGTAGGGCACCACATGACATTACATTGTATCCCTGCAGATAAAGTACCAGTAGGGCACCACATGACATTACATTGTATCCCTGCAGATAAAGTACCAGTAGGGCACCACATGACATTACATTGTATCCCTGCAGATAAAGTACCAGTAGGGCACCACATGACATTACATTGTAATGTACTCTTATTACTCAGCAATCTATATAATATGTTACCCAAGGGTTCTAAAGCTGAAAGCAATGGCCTACTCAGACGCTTCTAATTGATGAATAACCCACTTTGTCAAATTATTCTCTTATAAATAACTTGACCGGTACTGACTTTATTGACCCGAGTTTGAATATCAGACCAATGACATAGATGAGCTATGGAGGTCACATCACTTCAAGGTTTTTAATCTTGGATTTTGCTTTCTTCAAATCTTGTTTGACTTTTTTGTTACCTTTTGTTGTGCATGAAACTTAACATATACCCTCACCAGGCATGGGAATCATGTGACCTAAGAACCGTGATAAAGGTTCTCTGCTAAGTGTTAGACAAAACGCTGTTAAAAGCATAGGTTAGCATAAACCATGCAGAAACCGAAAGTTGATGGTCAACTCATGTGGGGTACACAATGTGGCTATCATTGGCAAATGTAGGTGAAAAAAGCACAAATACCTGTGGCGTGGCGATCTTGTTTTCATGAGCGCTCTGTCCAAGTGATTTCATTTTACCAAACAAAAAGAACACTTCATTGATTTATAATTTGCTGCTGATGCTTTATTTCTCTAAGATAAGATAAGTTGCAAAGTCAATTCATATGCAAATTGGCCCCCCCCAGTTTTTAGCTTGATGCAGAATCGGATGTATTCTGTCTTTTGCAGACGGGAAATCTATTTAAATTGAGTTTAAATGCAAATGGAAATAGCTTTGTAAACAGCATTTAACCCTTTCCTTTCTATATTTTGAGGGCTCAGTACAAGTATATTGTACAATTGAATTGTCCATTCATTAAACGCTCCATTTAAAAACATTGCAATGCATATATAAAAGGTTCAATGCAATACTATAGTTACTGCATTGAACCCCTTTAGAAGACTGCTCAAGAAACAATTGTGAAATAAGCTAGGCTTAGATTGCTTGTAGGGAACAATCTCTCTCTTTTGTAACAATGGTTTCTACCCCATACCATAACAGGAAATGTTTTCTTTTTCTTTCCCTATTATAGACGTCTGGTATTGCTTAGAATTTGAACTGAAAGCAAAATCCTTCAGTAAGGAAATGGTTTTAGTCATCTGATTAGTCTTTTGCTTAATCTGATTTCAACCCTTATAGCGCTAGAACCGACTTCATGCATTTGTAAATAGGGGTTAGATCCAGGCCAGCTGCCAAGTAAATTGGTGGCTGGCCTGTGATCTAACCTGTTTGCTCCTCTGGGTATCTTGTCTCATCAAAATTAAGCAGATGTGTAAGGTTTAGGAAAGCAGCAGACACAAAAATCTATTTTTAGAAAATTGGGTTAAAATAATTCTCAAGTTTTGAATAACGGTACGGTATAGTTTGTGTTATATAAAGGGGACCCATTAAATGCACCTTCCCAATTGGAAACTTCTTTAAAATTTTGCAGTTTTCGCAAGAGCTCAATGTCACACCAGCTTTCTGGTTTCTTAATTCAGCAATTTTATCAATACAATTTTCCAAAATTAGCAGGCCTGGGCCCCTTTCCAATTTAATAAAAAAATAATCCCTGAAAGAAATAATAATGGCAGTCATTTGGTTGAACCTGAGTTAAAGCTTGTTAATTTTTTTTCTTTTGAAGTTTTTGTCTGCAGTTTGAGATGTTGATTTTCATAGAATTGAGGACCTCTTTGTCTGCTTGAGCTGTAACCCTTTTACTGTATTGTGGGACATTTCAAGCTGACAACGTTCAAACCAATTATGAGAGAGACAAAAATATCTTTGAAAACTGACCAAATGAATTAAAAATTTTAAGGTCATTGTAATAAAACCATAATTTGCTCATTATTGTCAGAATACTATCAGATGCTGTCTCCTTTAAAAAAGTGAACATTTGGTGGTTTACATTTGGTGGAACAATGGAGGGGTTTAAAGTCTGTTTTGTCTTAGATGTCATTTAGAGAACTTTTATGCAGTCAAAAGCATTTGAAGCTTCAAATGAAAAGATCAATGGAGTTTTCCTCTTGAAGCAGATGTCCTTTTGTCATGATATTTCCCAAGTTGAGTATCTCATCCAATGAGATTTTTTGACAAATTGTCTTATTAAATGATACTATAATTTGTCTGCCCTCAAATTGCTGTTGAAAGGAAAAGGGTTTAACCCTTTACCAAACACCAAATTCACGACTGTCTCAAATTCAAAGAGTCTGCAATGACATTTTAAAATGTGATGAAATTGAAAAATCTTCTGAAAATAATGTGGGAAAAGGAAAAATTGCAATTTCAATTGCAATTTCTCCTTTTCCCACAATATTTTCCAGAGTGGTTTGCAACAAATAGGTCAAATGTCATTATTGTTTGGTAAAGGGTTAAGAGAGAAAAGAAATGGGACAATCTCCATAAATGGTGTTTTATTTTCAATTGTATGCAAATTTCTCAAAGACAGCCTGGCCACAAGGGTGCTGTTGTTATGGTAATTTTAGAGAGTGATTGTGTCTGAGAAATCCCTCTTGAAATAATGATCAACTGGCCCTTTACACTATCCCTGTTTGGAGGAGACAAAATTTAAATCCATTTATCAATATTACGAAAATGACAATTAAAATAAAACCACAACTGGTTGATTAATATTTGAATAATTGAAAAAAACATTTTTTATGTTTATTTCTTACTTATTAATTCTCATCATTATGAGGGTTCAGTGCAAGACTATAGTAAGTGCTTCACTGACATTAATTGCATTGAACCCTTGAATTGTAAGTTGCTAGGACCAGTTCAAAATCATATACATGTATGATAAGTGTTACGTAGCCGCCTCACTCTTTACAGCATAGCAACAATCAATCAGGACAAGATGTAACCTCTGCGTTACCAGAGCCAACTCTTTAGCTCAGTGGTTATGTCTTGGACTGTCACCCGGGAGAACCGGGATCGAATCCTCATAGGGGACATAAAATTCAAAGTGGATTTTTCTAGCTATGCTTCGTTGCGGACATTGTTCGTAAGATAAGAATGGGATTAGACAGGATAGAAGGATGGTTGGTAATGGTTCAGTCCTGGGAGATTGATGCCAAAGTCTAATGACTTCCATTCCTTGGTACTTCCTGATATGTTGAGGTTTTTTCTGTATCATCCAGGAAGACTTTGATGGCAGACAATTTATAAATAATGATGAAGCACCTCAGACATCCAACTACCAGGAGCTAAGGATGTCTTTCCTTAGGCTGATTGAGCTTTTGGCAATTTTCAACAGGAATTCAGTAATATATGATACTAAGTACACCTATCCATTTATTGGTGTTTCCTTTCCAGTAATTTATATTTTCATTAAATGCCACCATCAGATTTTTAAACAAGAATGCAATTGATCAGAGATGAGAAACAAATAAATCAAGCTAAAACTTCATTAAAATTTGGTAAAGATGTTCATTAAACATCAGCATCTATGGGGTTTCATTAACAGGCCTACATACCATTGTATGATGTTTGCTACTTACTGATATATAGAAGCTTCTAAATCATTCTTAACATTTGTTAAGTTATAAATTGACATACATGTTGTCCTAAATCACACCAAAGGATCTGTGATCCTTGGTCTCATGCAACCACAGAAACTCCAAGCATTGTTTATTAACCCTTAGAATGCTGGGTAATTTTCTAAAAATAGATTTATGCCGTCTGCTTTTTCGAAACCTTCAATATCTGCTTAATAATGTGGAGGAAAGATACTCAGAGAAGCAAACATGCTAGATCACAGGCAAGCCGCCAATTTAATTGCATCTAACCTGTTTACAAAAGAATGAAGTCAGTTCCAGTACTATAAGGGTTAAGAATCTCCAATGCTGTGAAAAACAAGAACATTTTTCGACAAACCAGACTAATCATTTTTCTCTCATTTATTTTCAGATTACATGCATGGGAATGACTGTGATCGGACTATAGTGTTAGGCGGTGCTGTTGTGTATTCACATTTTATAAACGTAACAACATTTTACGGAGATAATGTGAACTGTCGGTTAAAGTTTAAAGCACGTGACAAGGAATGGAAGTTAATGTTACGTATGTTAGAGATGGACATTCCTGATAGACAGGAGAGTGGTATCTGTAATGATGCTCTCTACATCTCAGACGCGGATAATATTTATAGGACAATGGTGAGTACCTTGTGACATGATGAGTCTTTTATAACTTCAGCTTCTAATTGTTTCGTCCAATTTGAAAGAAACAAACAAGGAGAAGGCAGTTGTAAAGGATGAAAAGGAATATTTCCCTGGTGATATTGTGTTGAAAAGGTTCTAGAGACTTTTGGAGTTCAAGAATAGAACAACATGCTGATAATTTATAACAGCTTAAATATACTTATTATCCGACATATTAAGAAATTAAAGATATCCGATGGCGAGAAAGCAAAAGCAGACAGTTATAAATACAGAACAAGTGTATTAGTTTTAACAAAATAGTTCAAACAGTAATGTTATTTTGAAAAATAAGGTTTTCTTTATCATTGAAAATCATTTTAAGCTTCAAATTTTATCAAGGTCTCACACATACTGGGTAAATGATTTTCCGCTCCCATTTCTGCCGTTAAATAGTAATTATATACTCTTCCTAAAGAAGTCGTATAAACCTGGTCGTCAAGGCTACAAATTGATTATGTTTCCTCTACACTTACAAGTTCTACTTTTCTATGAAGAGGCTTCATTGTTCACAAGAGATTTGAGAGTTGAGGAAACCTTAGAAATGAAAATAGATTACTATACATTGTATGTGTACAATCAAGGGTTCAGTTTGCCAGAATCTTTAGGGCTTTTTCATCCAAGAAAAGATTTTACAGAAAGGCATTAAACCTAGCTGTCTTGTGTGCAAGATTATATATGATTGCAATACAATACAATATAATAATGTCTAGTGGCAACATAGGAGTAGTTTGACCTTCTGAGATTTGAAAGCATCTGCTAATGGCAATTTAATGGTATGGAAATCTCTAGTATAACAGAACAGAAAACTACATTTTTGAGCAATTTTATTGTCAGTAAAACGCCTTTAAACAAATGATATGTGTGAGAGAGAGGGGATTAAGGTGAACTATGGGTGCATTTTAGCCAATTGTGGATAAATAATGATGCATTTCTGCATGGACTGGCAAAACTAGGAGTTATCCATGACAGTCTGTCTGATTACACATACTGCGACTTCGTTATTACTGTAATCATACAGTCTGGGAGCCTTGCATGATGTATCAAAAATATAACCCCTTACTTCATTAACCCATATTTCATTGCATCTACTGCAGGAGACTTTAGATTTAAAAAAAAACATAGTTACAAAAAGATAGGTTGGTTCTAATGAGGAACAATTGATCCATATGTCGCAAGGATTTCTGCCTAACAATTACAAGAATCACGTTATGCTACTTGTTGCATGATGTTGGTTAAGTTAGAGTAAGCAACAAATCCTTATTGGGGGAATGGGGTCAAAATTTTTGAAAGCTTGTTGGCCTAACTAAGAGATTTTTGCTATAGGTGTAAATATTAAATATTTGAAATTAACAATCATTGTCACTAAACCAAAGATCATTTTCGAATGTTTGTCTTCTGGGGGAATCGGACCAAATTTCTTGAAATCCTATTGGCCAAACTCAGAGACTTGTGCTATGGGAGTAATAAACATTACAGATTTGAAAATAAAAATCATTGTCACTAAAACAAGGATCCTTTTTATTTTTTCTTTGTAGCTGAAATCCTGTGACTTTGTTGAAAACTGTGAAGAGAGCCATCACGGCTATCAATGCTCCTATGGGAAAACTGGTTTATAAATAAATGCAGGAATTCCTTCTCGTGCACCTTGCTAATTAGAAGTAATGTTCCTACCGTGTCCTGTTTGGGACACGGTAGTAAATCCGCCCTCTTAGCTCTTTGGAGCAGGCCGGTTGTGTATCACAACTGCTTCGATGATTTAAAAATGGGGCAACTAAATGCAACAAAACTTCACCTGATCAAACATATGCATATAATCTCATATCTATCATGTGGTTGTTGAAATTGATTTTGCTCCAACAAGTGATGAGCGTGGAATCGTAACGTCGGTGGCAACCAGATAGCAGCCACAAGACGTTACGACATCGTATCTACTTGCTAATATCATTTAACCCAAGTGGTGAAACAATTCTGAAGATCCATTTGACAATGGTATCTAAAAGTAGCACCTCGGATTCATAGTTAAGCTAGTTGTTTCGAAATAAACCTGTTTACATGGTTTGTAATTCCTGCAATACATATCATCCATATCTGTTCTGCACAGTTATAAATTCAGTTTGGAAGCTGTTAATGATCTAGTCTTATGTTACTTTAGAAACATATATGTCATTTATCATTATCATTTATTGTAAAGGACAATTGATGTTCAAAATAAAAATCCCAATCTGTGAGTTAGTCTGTGTAAACCAAACATAAACAACAAAACCCATTTTAGAGAGAAGTATTAGAGAGGTGCAAAAAAACAGGATGATTTCCAAAGTGTTTGATTTACTTCTCTGTAAACATTGCAACCACACAAGTGTTGTGATAAATGGATTAGAATTTGACAGAACTACAAATACAGGCTTCCCATAATGCTTCACCCTTGACTTTTAACAGTTAATCAAACAATCTTTTCCCTCATATCATAATTGTATGTCATTTAACATTCTCTTTCCTTTTGTAAAAAGCAAAAGATTGAGCATATGTTTATTTTACATCAATTTTGATACAAGTTCTTGCAATCTTGATTCTGCTTGCTAGATACATAACCAGTACTCCTGCAGAATGTGGATTAACCCTTTACCAAACAATGATAAAATTTGACCATTTTGTTGCAGACTACTTTGGGAAACATTTTGGGAAAAGGAGAAATTGCTTGTTAAGCTGAATGAACAATTTACAAGCTTATCTGGTACAGCTTTGATTGGTTGTTAAAATGTTAAATAAACCACAGTCATTCTTCAACCATATCCATTGAGTGGTCAATGCCAGCCTTAAGTATTGGTTTAACATGAGGAGGGTTTAATGCAAGACTTGTTTGATACATTTGGTTTGGTTTACCTGAAAAAGACAACTGAAGATGTCATGCAAAAAAGAAAGTTCATCATCGTGAATAGTACGTAGTGACTGTTCCACAATGGAAAGGATATACATGCAGTTGCAGCATACATCTTAATATACCTTTGAAACATAAGAGAATCTTGCTCATAACAATGTCGTAAGGAAAGAGTCATTGACTTTGCTCATTATTATTCCAAGATTAAAGGGCATATGTTCCTTATAATGTAAAAAAGAAAATGCATTTGCTCATTACAATTCTAAGAGACTAAATGGTCATTACAACTGCCAGAATCAGGAATAAGCGTATTACAATGCCAAAAAGAAAATAACATCAGCTCATTACAATTGCCCAAATAAAAGTGGATTACAATGCCAAAAAGAAAAAGCATTTGTCCATTACAATACCAAAAAGACTAAATGGTCATATTATGCCAAAAATAAAAAAAAGGTCATACCCCTTTAATGCCTAAAAGAAAAAAAGTATTTGCTCATTAAAATGTCATAAATAAAACCGCATTAGCTTATAACTATGCCAAAATGAATATAAAGCATTAACAATTCCAAAAAGACAAAAACGTCATTATTATGCCAAAACGAAAAAAGAAAAAGCATAAGCTCATTGTATGCCAAAAAGAAAACGGCATTTATCATTGTTAACAAGATAGCATCTGCTGAATCAGTTTCAATTTGAGTCCTCCACACAGTACATTCTGTGTCACTATACTAGGACATATGGTAGAATAATTCCTGTAAAGCCATCCAATTTCCAGAATGGACATGGATAGTTTTTGGCAGGAGATAAAAAAGATTCCATCTCCTGTCATTAAGTTTCCCTTTACCCTGTGCTCTATCAAGTCCTTAGTAGATGGCTTTAAACAGAATTAAGGCAAAAATGATAGAAAATCTTAAAAGAAAATTGCATTGATTGATTGGGCTAATATGTCACATTTAAAATATATAAAATGAGCTCATAATCTTATTGTTTCCTTAGGTCACATTCCAGGTGTTGGCATTGAATATCCAGCTAGAATTGGGAAACACTTAATCCTAAGGGTTCACCCTAAGGCTTTTCCGGATTTACAAATCTTCTCAATATTCCAAATGTATCTTTTCCCCGATGTAACTGTGGCCGATGACCTAAGGCATTGTGACAAATAAAGACTTCAATGATGAGGACCAAGTTTTCCTGTTATCAGAATATTGTTCAGATAAACTTTAGGCGGAGAATTCCATTTTCCTTGATATTATAGTGGTATTATGCTTTCAAGTAGAGCCAGTCTTAAAATTGTATATGGGGTAAAGTGTTGAAATCCCTGCAACAGATTTGGATGGGATTAGGAAATGAGAAAAAAAAATTGATGTTAACTAATCACATCTATCAAAAAGGTTCTCTGACTATCTGTTTGAAAAAAAGATATAAAATAAATGAATCCCATTATCATATACTAAAATCTTTTTGACAGGCATTTTAATTGTCAGCAAAAGTATAGACCCACCACAATCTGTGACCATTGAAGATTTCTGTTATACACAGACACTAGCTTTATCATTATATAGACCCACCACAATCTGTGACCATTGAAGATTTTCTGTTATACACAGACACTAGCTTTATCTAGATTAATTTACAATGAAGACTATTGTGATACAAGTTCCTAAAACTATTATAGACCATTCTTGAATAAAATTCTTTGACCGTAATGATCGTAATGAGTATTCATACTAAAAGAGTCTTAATGAAAGTTTTCAGAGCTAGACAACATTAGGCAACTTTAGAACATGTTTTAATCATCAAATAATTTCTCCTTTTGCTTCAGTATTTCCTACTTATTTTGTGCAAATATAGAACTGGCATTTGCTGTAATTAACTAATGAAGTCTTCTCAATCTTCCAATTTGGCTGGGTGTCAAAATTCAGCCCTGGTTAATGGGAAATAGCCCTGGACCTGGGCATGCGAATGCATTTTGGCAGAAGATAAAAAGATGAGCCGCCCTGTAGTTAATCATAGCATTCTTTTGTGGGATGACAGTGTATGAAATATCAATGAATGAAAAATCACCTCTCAACCATACTAGATAGGAGATATTTCCATAATGGCGTTTTTGAGACCATTCCAAGAATGTCCATGGAATAAAGGATATCGTTTATAATGGTCCCTTTTCCTAGAAAATATGCAGAAGACTTTAATTTAAAGGAGAAGGAAGTATGTATTCTTTTTAATAAAAGTCCTTGCTTAAGTAAGTGTTGGTGAAATCTGATTTTGATTAGCTTGTCCATAAAAAGTAAAAGACTTGAAAAATCTGGGCAATATAGACAATTCGAATTTGTCAACCCTACTAAAGATGTGCTCAAAACAATCGTAGTCTTGAATTTGAAATTCTAACCATATTAATTTCTATGCAAAATCTTGTCTTAACCCTTTACCAAACAATAACGTCATTTAACCACTTTGTTGCAGATGACTCTGGAAAACATTGTGTGAAAAGGAGAAATTGCTCATTACGAGCATTTTCTCCTTTTCCCACAATGTTTTCTGTCCTTTCAGATTATTTTCCAATATCATCACATTTTGGAATGTCATCTGCAAACTCTTTCAATTTGGGACAGTCGAAAATTTGGCGTTTGGTAGAGGGTTAATTATTTATCATATTGACGATATTTTGAGCACATCGTTAGTAGAAGTAATGTTCCTACTGTGTCCTGTTTGGTTGGTGGCAACCAGATAGCAGCCCCAAGATGTTACGACATCGTATCTAATTGATAGGGGTGACAAAATCCATCAATTCTAAGAACAAGCAGCTTTGTTTTTTGGAGTTTTTTATGACAACATAAAAAAGATTTTTGAATCATTTTACTTTTCTCAAGTTACAACTTGTTATACTGACATGCGCTATATTGTGGTTTCAGCATCCTTTTTATCTCTATTTCCAGCCACAAGCAGGTGGAAACAATGGTATGTGTGGTAATAAGCTGCCATCCACCATCTATTCAACAGGGAAATTTTTAACAGTCCATTTTCGGTAAGTACATTCATTGTATTAGGTTTTTGGACGCTCAGCTCTGTATATTCCTGATATTCCTGGGTTTATTACAGCTAATGGGGAAAAAGTTTGTTTTAAGCAAGTTCTGTTTACAATTCAGTGCATTCCATTAGTTTTTATCACCAAAGGGTTGGATTAAACAGTTCTCAAGCATTAATATACCCTTTGCTTATTTGGTGTAATGTTTTGCTGGCAACTATTGCAACATTCAAATCCATTTTCAAAGTGACGAATGAACAATCAAATTGTACCGACTTTGTCTAAACACAATTTAGATATTGGGACAAACTTTGAATCTATTTGTTTATCTTTGAAAACTCTGCGCATCAATGAACTTATTTTAGTTCCAATACTTTCAAACGCCTTTAGCTGCAAATTTATTTACTGTTATCATAAATTAAGGTAAGGGTTGACCAAATACCTTTTTCATTCACCAAATAGATCATACTTCAATCAAGATTGCTCATAACAATAGGGACTGGTAATCATGACCCTGTTAACCCTTTACCAAACACAAAATTTTCGACTGGCCCAAATTGAAAGAGTTTGCAGACAACAATTCAAAATGTGATGAAATTGGAAAATAATCATCTGAAAGGGCAGAAAACATTGTGGGAAAAGGAGAAATTGTGCGCAAACAGCAATTTCTCCTTTTCCCACAATGTTTTCCAAAGTCGTCTGCAACATAAGATCACATGTCGTTATTGTTTGGTAAAGGTTTAACCCATTACTCCTATAGAAGTTTGAAAAAAGCTCTTATTGATAGATTGTTCAAACTTTAGTTATGAGAAAGTAAAATAGCGTTTATTAAAGGAAAAGTGGGAGAAACATGCTGAAAATAGGAGAATTTGTTAAGTTGTTGTTACTTATTTACAGTTATTCTATTGATATGATTCTCCTAAGTTTTCCACAGCATAGTGTTTTGAATTGAAATAAGAATGAGTAGATGGAAATGTGGACCCTTCCTTTTAACTCTTTACCATCTCAGACAACATTTTTTAACTTGAAGAACATGACTTTAGAGTAGCTTTGTAAACATGGGATTTTTTTTTAAGTCCTGCTGTTGTGATATGTAAATCGATTGAAAAAGCATTGTGGCAAAAGGAGAAATTGCTTGTCACAAGCAATTTCTCCTTTTGCTACAATGTTTTAGAAGGTCGTCTGCTGCAACACCCAAAAAGGTGGCATTAGGTTGAAATGTGTTAACCCAATCCCACAAATAGTGATTTTTAACTGTTCCAATTTGAAAGTAACAGCAGATGACGAAAGGTGTCATGGAGGGAAAATATGCCCTGTATCATATTGAGAAGAGACATTATTTGGAATGGATGAATTGCTCATTACAAATTTTATCATTTTACCAGTGGGGTTTCTTAAGTGTTTTGTGGCAGATGAAACAAAATGAGAAATTTATTGAGTTACGGTTACATCTTTGTCATTGCTACCCACTCTTAACCCATTACCAAACAATAACTACAATTTGACCAGACAACTCCGGAAAACGATGTGGGAAAAGGAGAAATTGCTCTTAAGCAATATTGCCTTTTCCAACAATGATTTCTGCCCTATCAGAAGATTGTGTTTCAATTTCATCACTGTTTGAAATTTAGTTTGAAAACTCTTTCAATTAAGGACAGTGAAAAATTTGGCGTTTGGTAAAGGGTTAAGATGGAATTTCATCTCCTTTTATAATGATGACAACAACTTTACTTCTTATATTACCAAATAGATATAACCATGACGCCACATACATGTAAAGCAATATTTGTGGGAAATGACAGTTATTTCTATACAATCAAAGGGTTATCCTATCCTTAATACTTAAGTCTTTCCCAAACAACACATTTTCGACTGTCTAAAATTGAAAGAGTTTGCAGACGACATTTCAAAATGTAATGGAATTTGAAAATAATATTCTGATAGGTCAGAAAACATTGTGGGAAAAGGAAAAATTGCTTGTTACGAGCAATTTCTCCTTTTCCCACAATTTTTTATTAAGTCGTCTGCAACAAAGTGGTCAAATGTCGTTATTGTTTGGGAAAGGGTTAAGTCTAAAATAGAATATAAACAGTTTGATTCATTATACCATATGGTACCATTTACCATTTACCATTTGGTACAGGATAAAGGCCTAAGTCTGTGACTCCTACGGCTTTCCTGGATCCACCATTTCTAGGCTAGGGCTCATTAGTGACTTGCCAAAGACCACTCCTATGAAATAAGAGGTGTCAGTGGGGCTTGAACCGCGAACCCCTGAGTTTAAAGTTCGTCACATTAACCACATAACCATGGTAAAAGGAAAGCCAAGCCTTTATTTCATTAATCTCTAGAGTGAAGCACTTGCAGAAGTAGTGTGCTAAGACCTCAATATGGTTTTCTGTAACTGGGTTCTAACAGAAAGCAGATTAAAATGGCATTTTTCTACATTCAGAATGATTGAATTGACAAAAATGTGCTTCCCTCATCAAGGTAGCATATGTTTGTTGAATGTATTGAATTAATGTATACTAAGTACATGTACATACATAGTCCCATTTCTCTGTCAGAAAGGTTATTCCACCTGCAACCAGAAAATAGAATCTTGTGAAAGGAATTATTTATTTCTATTGTAAAGTTCTCTATCAAATTTGAGGATTGACAATGTTACAATTTATTCATATTTTGCTGCTTGGGTTTTCAGTTTGAACAATTTGAACAGATGGAGAATGAGGGTGGATGGAAGATTTTGATAAATGACAATTTGGGATTCAAAAAAGAACTATGTATAATGTATTGCCATTTCATCACATCTTATGATTGATATCTGCTATCACCTTTATTGTATTCTGAGTAGGTTCTGTTTCATTTAATCAATTACATCATAAATAGTTTATGATATATCCAAATTAAAAACCAAGATTAGACGACAAATATGGAGCATGAAAATTACTGATACCTGAATCGTATTGCGTTGAAACAATGTTATTTGAGCAGGAACTAAGATAAGCAACTTCTCTTTTTGTCAAATAGGTTTATCAGCTCATCTACTGCAGGGTTATGTATGTTACATTTGGTCCATCATAAATGGGATGTTATATACCTTGAAGAGGATCAAACTGGTGTCAGTTTTAAAAGCCAGAGAAAGCTTATATTACTCCTTATGTTTAACTTCTTATAAGGAGGGATTGATGCAAAACTTTAGTAAGTATGTCACATTTGTAATGTACTTATTATTGTTTTGCACTGGACCCTTATTATTAGCGTTCTCTTTTCAAATTAAGAATGACTTAAATGTCTTTACTGTAGATGTTTGAATACATTGTGTCAAAATGATGATCGAGAGTTAACTAATTACGTCCAATTTTATTTTGTTCTTATTATTTTGATGTTAAATACTTTTTCACAAATGTTAACGCAGTTTGTAACTTTGAACAGCGGAAGCATTATTTCTATCTTAAAAGCCAGTGAGAGATTAAATTGCAACTTAAAGAAGTATTTGCTTATTATGAACAATTTAGGCTTTAGACACAATAATTTTACTTTCGTATGAAGGGTCAACCATGGATTAACAGACTAAATTTACCTCTGTGTCTTGTTATTTTCAGACACTTTCAACTTAGACTGGCGAAAAAAGTCATTTGCGTAATGGGTATTTTCATATCAATTTCTTTACCTATAGTGACAGAGTATATTCAGTAAAATGGGAGGGTGTTGTATTTCAAAGGGAAATCATATTTCAAGATAAATCCTCTTCATCATAGACCTTATGTTGTTTTTGAAGCGAATAAAGTTGTTTTGGGATAATGAGACGTTCCCTGTGGAGGACAGTGATAAAATGGTACTTTCTCCATATGAAGACATCTTTTAGTACTTTATTTTTGTGGTCTGCATTTCCTTTCCAATTTGACATGTGAAAAATCGACTAAATGAGTAGAAGTTAAGCAGGAGTTCATTGTAACAAATATTCTTTTTATGCAGTAATTGCATTGGAAATATTGTGACATAAAGAAAAGTTGTTAAAAACGGCCAATTTTATGTCAAAGCAATAACTGTTATGTTTTATGTCCTCCGTTTTACTTAAGTTTTATCATTTTGCGGCGGATGGCATTCGAGTCAATTATAAGCTACTGTATACAGAAATGTCTTATGCAGACAAAATACAATAGTTACAAAGTCCTGCCCTTTAGTTAAGGACTTGCTATAGTCTTGCACAGATTCCTTGATGAGCTATTTCACCAGTCCCCTGTTTTCTCTTATTCGAGGATTCCATGCAAGACTATAGAAACTGCTTCACAAACGTGAACACTTACTAGTCTTGCATTGAACCCTTGTATTGCTGTCAAATGTCACATTGGCAGAGAACTCTTTAGAACATGGCACTGCATGCTCCCAGTACGTTCAAACATTGGAGTATTTGGACGTTGAACGGAGGTAACCTGGCTTACTTCTGGCATGCCTCTGTTTACATTCTTTGACAAGCCATTAAATAGACAGGATCCTGCGTGGCTAAGTGGTTAAGATGGCAGACTAAGAAAGTTTGGGTCCCAGGTTCAAGCTCTCAACACCTCTGGTTTCATGCAAGTGACCTTTTGCAAGTCACTGCAGAGCCCTAGCCCAGTTCTGGTGGATCCAGGAAAACCATTACATAACTGAAAATGTTTTGATATGGCATTAAACACCATACAGACAAACTAATTGATCAGATTTGACCAGCCATTATACCTTCCTCCATCTTTGATTGCCAGTCATTGCAATATGATTAAAAGACTTGTGATGCGATGTGAAATGAAACCATATAATTAACAAAAGAAAAAAGAAATATGGAATTAACTTGTTGAAATTCATATGTACAAGGGAAAAGCTTGATTTGAAGTGGAATGTAATAGCCATCCAGATTAAATTCCTGGAGATTGACTGTAATGAGCATTATGAAACATTACCTTTTCCCTGAAACAGAAAGTGATCAACAAAATCATCACAACAAAAGAAGGTATTGCTTGTAATGGTTGAAACTTACATCTATTTATTATTAAGTGTTTCATGATAAGTTTATATCATTTAATCAATTATCCAATATTTGTTTACTTAGATATAACAAATAGCAATATTGTTTTCTGAAAAATATTTAGTTTAAATCTATTTTACATTGATTGTGAAGGAAGCTTGAAGCTTATTGAATTCAGTCTCGATGATTTCTTCCTGGATATTTCTCCAGGACTAGCCTTGATATAAGGGCTAGTCATGGCAATTTTCACTTCGCCTAACAGGGATCAATCATGGGAACCTCAGTTCTATTGAGTAACCACAATGTAAGGTTAAGGAAAAGAACCCATTATAACATTTGTTGTTTCGGGAATATTCTGTGTAGAGCAGATCATTCCAGCACTGACCGCTGTATACTGACAGCGACCCAAGTAATCCAACAAAAGAAGAGTTTCAAAATGGGGGATTATGGGTATTCTACCTAAGAGAGGTGAAAGGAGTTAGCTAGGGAAATGTCCCTCATGTCTTGATCTCTGTATCCAAAATGCATTTTATAATGATGCACTTGAAGCAGAATGTAATATGGAAAAGACTACCTGGTTACTTTATTCCAAACTTTTTTTGCCATACACAAATAATGATTAATGCACTTGATGCATTTTAAGTAGATATCGTATGAAAGATGATGCATGGAAAGTCAGTTTACTCTGCGAATTTACTCTAAAACCTTTTTAGATATGCATTTTATATATTTTAAATTAAACAATCTTTTGAACCTTTCCTTCAAAAAAGTGTTCAACATTATAACAACATTTACCATACTTTTATAAACTTACGAAAATGTTGAACATTGCACATGTTAAGCAAATTCTCCTTTTACAATAATAAATAATTGTTTATCATCAAGTGTTCAAATTTGATTGAGTTTCTTGGTCAACTTGATGATTTTCTTGATGGCGGAAAAAAAAGATATTGTGCACTGCAGAAGATTTTGCTCTTTTTGTCCTTTTCCTTTCTGCAAGAGTCAAACATAGTACATAATGGAGAGAGTTACTAAAAGTGAATATTCAGATATGAAGTATATATACTGTAGCCTTTGAATTGAATCCCATGCAGTAAGCATTGCATAAAATCAAAAGATGCCCCAAAAATAAAGTTGGTTCCCTAAGTAACACTTTTGTTTGAATTGAAACAAAGTTAACACTAACAGAAGTTTTTTTTTTAAAGGTCAATTGAATCAATAGTAAGCATGATTTTGTAGTCTATTGCTTTTACTGTGAAAAAAATAGACTTATAAGTTCAGTTGACCAACTTTTCAAATAGTCCAAATTGCATTAAAACAAAAGAAGATGAAAATAATAAAGTATGAATAATTACATTTTCTTTGCAATGATTTGTAAAAAACTATTGTGACAAAAAAAGAAATTAATCATTCTTTTTTTGTCACAACTATTTCAAATATCCTTTACTAAAGTTGTATTCAAATAGGAACATGTGAAGAAATTTAAGGGTTAACCCATTACCAAACAATAACGACATTTCAACACTTTGTTGCAAACAACTTTAGACAACATTGTGGGAATAAGAGAAATTGCTTGTAACGAGCAATTTCTCCTTTTCCCACAATGTTTTCTGCCCTATTAGAAGATTGTTTTTGCCTAGTGGTTAGAGTACAGAACTTGAAATCACATGGCCCCTCTCCGGGTGGGTTCAAATCCTGAGAGGGATATGGATTTTCATGAGAGGCAGTCTCCCAACTGACTTACAGAATGCCAATGTTTCTACCCACCTTAACTGTGAGCCTTTATGGGTAGTTGACTATGGGGTCTTCCTCCATCATTAAGAGTTGGGCATCGCTACGTAACTGAAATAATGTTGGTGTGATGTAAAACCCATAAAAAAAAAGAAGATTGTTTGCCAATTTCATAGCATTTTGAGATGTCGTCTGCAAACTCTTTCAATTTGGGACAGTAAAAAAATTGGCGTTTGGGAAAGAGTTAACTGGAAAATGCAGAGATAACAAGCATGGAAGCTATCAATGTTTTGAAGTGTGAAAGATCAGTGTTTTAAGGATGAGAGATCGCTGGCCATATATCACTTCCAAGTAGCAAGGAAAACACTACTGACAACCCTGAGGGGCATAATGACTGCATTGCAAGGAGTAACATGCAAACATCCTTTCCCTGGTGCAGAACGTGTAGACACTGGGTTACTTTCAACCCTTAGAATGCTGGGTAATTTTTTGAAAATACATTTTTGGGTCATCTGATTTCCAAAATCTTAGATATCTTTTGATGATGAAACATACTCAACAAAGAATTTACTTGGCAGCTGGCCTGGATCTTACATGTTTGCATAATCATGAAGTTGGTTCCAGCACTATAAGGGTTAAATGTCAGCATGGATTGCATGTTTTTAACAAAAGAAAAATTTCATAATTTCTCAACCCCTTACTCTTTGATAATGATACCTCACTTTACCGCACCAGTTGTGGAAAAGCTTTAGAAACTATTGTGAGAAAAGGATAAATTACTTATTGGGAGAAACTTATCCTTTTGTCACATTAGTTTCTTCCCAAAATCACTAAGCGAATGTTACCAGGGTATATTTCCACTCCATTTCTTGTCATGTTCTGACGCTTGAATTTGAAAAGTCACAGTTTTCAACTTATTCTTTAACCAAAGCAATTACCGGTTGTCCATTATGCATCTCTTACCTAGTGAAGGTCTTGCTACAGCCATGCAATAAACCCTAAATACCACAATCTTGTGGTGGACAGTGCACCTAACTGTTGTCCTGATATTTCTTAAGCCACAAACTTTCCAAGCAGCTCAATTCAAGCAAAAGCATGATCACTTAATTTTGAGAGAAGAATAAATCATTGAACATTGAAAATCGAGCAATATTGGTAGAGAGGGTCTAAACCCTAAAGCCTGTTTATTGAAAATTGGGCAATATTGAAAGAGCAAGTCTCAAACCCACAGCCTGTTATTTGCAATTCAGGCAATATCAACAGAGCGAGTCTCAAAACTCAAAGCATGTTTATTGCAAATCAGACAATATCAGCAGAGCAAGTCTCAAATCCAAAGCCTGTTTATTGCAAATCAGGCAACATTGGCAGAGCAAGTCTCACCACAGCCTGGTTTTTGCAAATCAGACAACATTGGAAGAGCAAGCCTCAAACCCAGTCTGTTTATTGCAAATCAGGCAAGATTGACAGAGCAAGTTTCAAATCCACAGCCTGTTTATTGCAAATCAGGCAATATCGGCAGAGCTAGTCTCAAACCCAAAACATGATTATTGCAAATCAGACAATATCAGCAGAGTAAGTCTCCAACCCAAAGCCTGTTTATTGCATATTGGTCATGCTCCTGATTGGAAATTAAGGCCAAGTTTTGAAGCAGCAATTTAACTAAACAAATTGTGAATGGAATGATTTGAATAAGTACAAACCACTAAAGCTTTTATCACACAACGCCATTCCTCTGCGAAATAGTCCAGAATAGTTCTAGAATAATTCTGACATTGTTCTGGAACAAGTATTCCAGAACAGCACTGGAACAAACCCAGATCCTTACTAGAGCATTTCTAGAACTGTTCTGCAACGTTAAATGAGACAAATATCAGAACAATAGTTCTAGAACAGTTCTGTTACAAAAGTCCAAAATTAGGTTCAGAACAGTTCCAGAAATTGTCACAACAATAGTTCTAGAACAATTCTGTAACAAAATTCCCAGCTTATGTTCAGAACAGTTCCAGAAATTTCTGCTTGAATGTAATGGAACAGTTCTTGCATTGTTCTAAACCTAATCTAGAAATTATGTAACAGAACTGTTCTAAAACTTCTGTTCTTGTTCGGATAATTGTTCTGGAACAGTTTCAGTGCAATTCTAAAACTGGTCTACAAATATGTAGGACAGTTCCAGAATTGAGTAAATCTTAAATGCTTGTCAAGCAATGGATTGAACCACTTTAGAACAGCAAGCAGGAAATATTGGAAGTGAAACCTAAAAGTTTAAGCCTACCAACCAGTAACTAACATTTTATTAAACCAACTCATGTCCTCGTGTCATAACATTAATGTAACAACCCCAACAGGGTCACTAAAAGAACACTTTACACTCTTAAAATTGTTATTTTGTTCCTAATCCTGCGCGTCTTTCCATTTTCAAGATATTGTCAAATTTTTTCTTGAAGATTTCAGTAGTTATTGATGGACACTTGGTGAGAACAAGCCTCTCAAGAGTTTGTAGTTTTCTGTCATCTAGCGGAGGTTTAGGAACCTCTCCTGTTTTAGACGTTTTCTTTCCAGTGCGTGTACACGTTTTGAGTTCCTCACGGGTGAACATCTTCAAAGCTAAACGCCTTACTATACTGTTTACGTCCTTTTCATTTGTCCCACTGAGATGTGACACATCTACCAAAAAGACATCATCAGGCTCAGATGCAGACACAGAAGGTGAACTAGAACCAGGCTTATCTTGGCTTTTCTCTTCCAATTCCTTGACTCTTTTCTTCAATGCCTTCACACTGCTTCTCAATTCCTTGACATCCCTCTCCAGGTGATCCAGTTTCCTTTTACTGTGAAATAAAGAAACAACAGGGGATAAATTAATTGTGAAATTAATATGCCTTTTTAATAAAGGGTTACTTAGAGATCTACATGTGTCATCTGATCATTTAAGAAAGTATTTTTAAAACAAAATCATCCATCCAACTATCTGCTTAGATGTTGCTCTTTTGAACGGTCCTCAAAGCTACATCGTGCTCAGGTGAGCTAAAAACATCAAACCTGTAAATATAACAAGAGATGTCTGACAGACAGGCCTGTTCGACTACTTTCAAATTTTTATTAAGCATGAAAAAAGACTTTACCTAGAATTGGCACCAACTGGTGACTGAGCAGTTGATGAAACAATCAGCACTTCGGGATCCGAGACATCTGCAGATGATGAAGGAGCCTTCACTTTGGGTGCCGAGACATTTGCAGATGTTGGAACAGTCTTCACTTTCGGTGCCGAGACATTTTCAGATGATTGAACAGTCTGCACTTTGGGAGCCAAGACATCATCAGACGATGGAACAGTCTTCTCTTTGGGAGCCGAAACATCTGAAGATTATATAATAGATATTTAGTCATGTGCAACATACTATGATAAACAACAGGACCAAGATGGTCCTGGGTCACAATGTAATATCTTACTGCAATGATTATGCAATTCATGGAATCTAGAGTATCCTACTTGTGGAATCTAAAGTTTTAAAATTTCAAATTTAATGTTTCTTCAGATGCCTGTTATTGATCATTGCATGAACAGTTTTTCCAGAAACAGAACTATAATGATATTTTAACGATACGGATACATTCAACCAACATGCTTAATAAATGCAGGGTGTCCCAGAATTTATAATTTGACCGCATGACCTTGTTTTTGAGTGACCCATGTCGTATGATGTGACGTAGTTAAAAACTCATCAAAGATTTCATGAAAAAATTTCTTATCAAGTTTCATTAAGATTCAGTCAGAAATGTAACATCTAAGAGTGTAAACAAGGTTTTCCTATGAATCTGACCCCATGACCTAGTTTTTGACCACCACATGTGACCCAGGTATGAATTCATCGAAGATTTCATCAAGGCAAACATTCTGACCAAGTTCCATTTAGATTGGGTCAAAAATGTGACCTCTAGACTATAGTATAAAGGTTTTCCTATGATTTTACGCCATGACCTAGTGTTTGACCCCATGTGACACAGTTATGAACTCATCAAAGATTTTAACAAAACAAATATTTCGACCAAGTCTCATTAAGATTTGGGTAAAAAATGTGACCTCCAAGTGTACAAAAGGTTTTCCTATAATTTGACCGGGTGACCTTGTTCTTGACCCCACCTGTCCCCGATTTTGAACTTCTCCAAGGTCACACTTAAATGAACATTCACACAAAGTCTCATGAAGATCTGATCATAAATATGCTTTCTATAGCAAACAATAGATTTTCACATTATTTGACCTGGTTTTTGAACCAATGTGACCCAATTTCAATCCCAACCGTGCACTGCACATGTTGTCATGAACAAAATATGCAAGTTTGATTAGGATCGGGTCAAAAGTGTGACTGCTAGAGTGCATGGGTAAAAGTTGGAAAAAATGAAAAAACCTGAAAATCCTGAATTTAGAAATATTTCACATAGTTTTATATAGAGAAAGAGTGCCTTTGAAGATAAAAAAAACCTGAAGTTCAGGAAAATTCCTGAAAACTTTTGCCCATGAGAATGTAAACAAACTAACTGTGGTCACGTACAACGGACATTCGAGGATCCTAAAAGCTCACTCTGACCCTTCAGGTCAAGTGAGCTAACAATCTGTATCGTATCAGACTGAAAGTGATTACATTTGATCATAGTTTTCAAGTCATGAAATGCTGTAAATATCACTACCTACCAGACGAGCTGGAACCAACGGTTTCCGTACGAGTACTCTTTTCCAATACAGGAGTGGGAGTTGGAGTCTCCTTTTCAGGCATCAAAGTCTTGCTCTTTCTTGCAATATCATCTGCTTGAAACTGGCCTAAAAAATGCATGATCATTAGCGTAAATAGATAATTCCAGTTTTGAAACTGGATCATGTGGCATTAACAAGAGCACCGCCAACGGATGCTGGACGCTCGACTTTTTCGTGTTTGATAATGAAATTGAAAGCTTTGATAGTGTTTGAGAAATTGACATTTTTGTAAAATTGTAAGTCGGTGATGGTGAACAACTATGTTGAGTTTCAAGTGGATACCTACGATAGTCTTTGAGAAAATGACTCGCACAAAAAAACTTAACCAACGCTGACGCAGACAATCAAGTGACGACAATACCTCGACTTTTGTCTTCGAAAAGTTGAGCTAAAAACAAGGTCATACACCAAGTGATTGAAACAAGATGTGTTTCAGAAAACACTTATGCCCCCTGAAGGCATTTTCATTTTAAAAGCATGGCTAAATTTGAAGAAAAGGGTCATGGTGACCGTGATCATTGAGCTAGTTACCTAAAAACAGGTGGGGATTGTACATGTAAACATCATTGAGATACATGCACATGTGAAGTTTGAAGAACCTAGGCCCAGGCGTTTTCATTTTATGAGCAAGTTTAAAGTTTGAAGAAACACGGTGACCTTGACTTTTGACCTAAAAACAGGTGGTGATTGTAGACATCATTGAGATACATGCAAATGTGAAGTTTGAAGAACCTTGGCCCAGACGTTTTCATTTTATGAGCAAGGTTAAATTTTGAAAAAACGTGGTGACCTTGACCTTTGACCTAAAAACAGGGAGGGATTGTAGACATCATTGAGATGCATGCACATGTGAAGTTTGAAGAACCTAGGTACAGGCGTTTTCATTTTATGAGCAAGGTTAAATTTTGCAGAAAAAGGTCACGGTGACCTTGGACTTTGACCTAAAAACAGGTGGGGATTGTAGACATCATTGAGATACAAGTGCACATGTGAAGTTTGAAGAACCTAGGCCTAGGCGTTTTAATTTTATGAGCAAGGTTAAAGTTTGTGACGGACGGAAGTGACAAACTGACAGACAGGCTGGCCAAAAACAATATACCGCATTTTAATTTTATGAGCAAGGTTAAAGTTTGTGACGGATGGAAATGACAAACCGACAGACAGGCCCAAAACAATATACCCCCGATCTGTCGATACCGGGGCATAAACATTTTGCCACTCTTATGTTGGTGTTGGCTCATTAAGATGATTGCAGTTGTACAAAATCTCAGGGGAGAGTGTCCATTGTCAATTTGAGAAGTTCTGCGAGAACTTTGTTGGTACTTGTAGTCTTGAACATCATGAGGATTCATATTTTCTGAAAAAAATTTCACTAAAAATGCCAATCTGACTGGTGATTTATTTGAGTGAACTGCATGACAACTATTGTTTTTTCAAATTTTGGTAAAATGGAGTTGAAACAAAAGCTGTCGAAGGGACAGCGGGCTTGACTATTTTCAAAGCTTGATAGTACATGTATAATTGTATCAACCTGATGTTGTCGGTGTACATGTAGACTGCTCATCCTGGCTTTCAAGCATCTCCTCCTCCTCAAACAGATACTGCAATGGAAACTGTCCATCTGAAGTAGCTTTCTTCGTGAGGCATGTTCTATCTTCTGCAAGTAAAATAGAAACCAGAATTGAAGGTACTTGACATTAATAATTATCAAGCCCTTTTCAATTCTTGTAGCTGTAAGCTGTGTTTTTACATTTCAGCAGTTTTCATCTTCACCATCAATGGATTGAAAAATCTTAAAAATCATAGATTATTTAAGAAATAATAACTTAACGATAAACCCAAGTTTGGAGTTCTTATGCGCAAGAATATATCACAAAACTTTAAGGTCGAAGTGATATATTTCTTCGCATAAGAACGACAAACGAGGGTTATTCTAAGATAAACCGACCTGAGATACTTATTATTTCGATTCTAACAGGAGGCTTATTACAGAACGTAAAGTAAATAAAATGTGTTTCTTTTATGCGGATGCTTACCGCACGTCTTGCTGCTTATTTGACGTCATGATGGTACGTGTGTCTATTCGGTCGGTATATTGCAGAATAACCCGACTTGACGTTTGTTCTACATGTATGTAGGTTATTCATCGATCAATTCATGTTAGAACTATAAATTTATAAATAATCTTTAAAAATCCCAGTACTCTCCTAGACCTGAACACTATAATGTAGGATCGAGTAAGTTGTAGAATACACTAATGTTACGGCAACATATATCGCAGATTATATCCAATCCAAGATCAACATGAAGAGTCTTATCCTACACATCGTCAACAGCGGTGATTCTGGCAAAGATGTTGTTAAGAAGCTATAGGTAAGTAGGATTCCAATAAACAAGTTGGGGAAAAGTTTATTTTATAGCCCGATTGGGCTATTTTTACAAACTTGGTGTGTTTTAGTGACCTTATCAGTATTTGCACCATTTAATGGTTTATGCAGTAGATCTTACCGTCTGCTATTATTTCAAGATCATTTTATTAGAAAAAAATAATTACAATATGGACACGCTTCTCCCCCATTTTGTAATTTATATTGCAGTAAGTGGGACCTGCACTACTGGTTCAGCAGTGATTTTCGTACAGAAGCAATTTTCGAACTTTACGCATGAATGCTTTAATATGACTGTTTCCCACTGTTCATTGGTATCAAATAATGTAGATGCTTGTGATAAACAGTTTGAACAGAAATATTTCGAAGATTTTTACAAATTAACAACAAATATTTAAATTAGACATCATGCCACAAACGAACGTGTTTAAGTCGTATCCAGTATAATTGTACATGCGTCAAATGTGTATGTCAATATCTAGGTATTTCATAGTGTCAATCAATGTGCTAAAGTGTTAATTATTTTGCAAATTCTCTATTCTCAGTAATTGTAGCCATTTTTATAAAGGATTTGCTTTACAATGTATATGCTCAAAATTTACAGTCAATAAAATATGTACGAAAATTGCTTGCCTACATAAAACTTCAATCCCATTTTATTACCCCTTTGAGGGCCCCATAATACCTTTGTGCTTCATATACATATACCAAGAATTTGCAGTTGTCGGTAAAAGATGAGCTGAAGTTTTACATGTATGAACCAAAATTTTCTACGTTTTACTGTTTTCGATAAATTTTGAATAAACCAGGATTTTTGTACGAAAATCACTGCTGAGCCAGTACACTCCCCCCAGTTTTAATTTAGCAGACTTGTCCAGTTTTACATTTCGTGATTTTTGCACAATGCAATACAATAAATACAAAAAAAATACATGTAGGGAATAGAATTTGTTCGAAAAAATATGTAAACGTGTCCAATTTTCATATTTTTGACTGACTGAAATGCTGAAGAAAATCAGAAAAAGGTGTATATTTCGACGAAAACCATGTCCAAATTTCATAATTTTCCACTGTTTGAAAATTTCTAGAATAAAATTGAATTAATGTCTTGGATGACAGAACAACATTCCCCCCATTCTAACCAGTTTAGGAGTCTTGTCTCATGTACATACAATTAAACAATTATGTATGTCGAAATAAAATAGCTACAGATGTATTTTTTTTCCCAATTTCATAAACAATTCCATATAAAATTGCATACATGTCTAAATTGTCTGTTAAAAGTCCCTAAGATTGCACCGTTTGATTGTCAAAATTTTCCGGATCCCCTAGTGGAAGGGGATCGAGACCCCACACTGTCCCCCTCCTTGCCGCTTGTGCATGCCACAAGCCGCGTGATATATCATAGGCTGCTCCAATTTCTAGGGAGAGCCCTGCAAGCCACAATTTTTTCACAAGTCCTGCCTGTTACATGATTATAAATGTACATCTCAATACATGTCATGGGTAAGAGTGATGGCATTGAAACAGTGATTTTTTTACAAATTTTCTACACTGATCAAACTTCAAAATTATCCTAAATTTTGCTAGAAATTTTAATTCATTATGGGGACTCGCATAATTTGAAACTTTGCATCCACACAGATTTTTGCGAGTCTATAACTCTGGACTCGCACGTAAAAAAATCACTGCATTCATCATATTTATAAATTCTACATTGGGGTCGTTTTGACTTGGGGACGTCTTGACTTGATATCGAATCGTCCACAAACTTACCAGATATTTCAGAAATTCTCGCTTTGTATAGCTGTCTTCCAAACGGAGCTGTAACGTAATCTCCTTCGAGATACTGCGTGATAGGTTTTCTTGGACATTTAATGCTCTGAAGGCTGATAATACTTGTTAAATTATCCTCCCATTGCACAATCGCATACCGTGTTCCGTCTGCCATTGCTGAAATAAGCGCCCAAATTGTAATCGGAGCGAACCAATCACAAAGCTAGAAAGAGATGCTGGCAAGCAGCCATAACCAATCAGAAAGCTTCAGACATCACGGAAAATATTCCGAAGATGGTCGAAGTGCCCAATTGGCTCGGCTTAATGCCGAAAACATTTATTTTTTATTCTAGCTAAATTGCTTTAATAATTTGTTTGTGAAATGTGAGATAACAACACGATAACATGTTCATCTCTGAAATCAAAATAAATGTAACTAATTAATTTTATCATCCACGCCGGTCAAACGTTTTTTTTAAAGGCAACGAGACTTATGCAATAAGCGCTCGATAGACCTAGATCTACAACAACATGGCCAGCAAAAATAATGTTAGTTGGCACCGGTCTCCAAATGGAAAATATAGGTGTTTGCTGTGTACCAAAGTTCTTTCATCAAAACAGAGAATTACACAGCATCTACAAAATACTCACGATTTTAGTAAGAGTGTTTTTCTTTATGGACTACGAAATTTTGGTATCAAGTCTGGCTACGAGAGTTTTCAACCCCCAGAGTTTTCGACCCCCAGAGTTTTCAATCCCTAAGAGTTTTCGACCCCAGAGTTTTCGACCCCTAATTTTTCAAGAGTTTTCGACCCCTTGTTTCATTCTTATCTTTTTTTTTTCTTTTGAAAGTTTTGAAAATTGATACAAGTTATTTTATTACTTAGATTATATAAAGATGTGTACATGGATTTAATAAAGATTGCATACATTAATTGGTTAGATGGAGAAATTGTCGCAAAATTGTAATATAAAGCAAACATTATAAATTTTAAGGGATTTATTAATTACATTAAAGTAAATTCTCAGCCCTAATTTCAACGAAAAAGATACTAGTATACTTTTTAAAAAATTACGATGTTTTTTTGCACCCCCCTACACAATCTCAATGTCAGGTTCGATCGCCCTGAACACTGTACATGTCAGGGGTGCCTTAAAATGTATATAAGAAGATTGACATTTGTTGCTAGCGGATTTGTTTTAATAAATGTTTATAAAACGATTTGTAATGAATATATAAGATAAAAAGTCATTGTAAATAAAATAATGCATTCGTATCAGCGAACCACATGGTTGTTGCATGCTTTTTAATGCAGCTGTCTATCATAGTTTTCAGTTCAAGTAGGCAAATCGGCAAAAAAATCATCGACAATAACAGTCACATTAAAGGACCTATACATTCCAATATGAAGAAAGTATTATAATTAATTGATTAATGTGTTTAATTGTATATAGATATCATAATTGGATTATGACACCTCCGTCAATTGTGATCAACACCTATTTAATGGACATGCAGAGTAGGGAATGGATGATTAACCTTATTTTTGCCAAATCATACCGACATTTCATTTAAAAAATAATAAAAATGCATTAATTTATATTTGGAAGGTTGTTGCTTTGTGTTAATTAATCTACATACACATATTTGAATTCTGCCTGTATAGTATATAAAATGTTATTAATTATATAATATAATGTAAATTTTGATATTGACATTCGGCAAAAAAGAAAACCAACACAAAATTATATATATTATTGCATACTATAATTAAAAGATGTATTAAAAAATAATAATTAAAGTAAATAATGAAATTTAATACAAATATACTATTTTTATTAAGTATTTGATTACATATGGATACCGGCCTTTCACAAAATTTAGTTCAAATATTAAAGTCATACTCTGAGTCTATATTTCAATTCTATATACACAAAAATGGCGTAAGTTATATTTATTAACACAATCATATTGCTTAAAAATAAATACATTGTTGATTTGATCAGGGGTCGAAAACTCTATCAAATTTCGTTAAGTAGGGGTCGAAAACTCTGGGGGTTGAAAACTCTCATTAAATTTTTAGGGGTCGAAAACTCTGGGGGTTGAAAACTCTCGTTACCTCAAGTCTTCACCCCTGGTTATTTCACCCCCCCCCCATTTTCAAGATTTATTCATTCCGTTTAAATATTATTTATTATTCATTTAAGGTGTTTGATGTTTTACTGCATACTTTTTAAACAAAGTTTATGTCACAGGGTGAGAAAAATGTGCAGCCAGAGTGAGACCGGGCCATTCGCTTTACAGGGCAAGTGCTCTACCTACTGAGCTACACGGCCGCTTACACATTTTCTCACCAAATATGTGACGAGTTCAGTACCGTGACATACACCCCTGCGGAGATGGAAGTTCGTCCCAAAGTTCACATATACTCTCAATGTAAGGTGTCTGGAAATGCCTTAGCCTAGGTCACCTTCGCAGTCCGTACAGTCCCATGTTTGGCGCCAAATGTCACAGGGTGAGAAAAATGTGCAGCCAGACCGGGGCTCGAACCCGGGGCTTTTCGCTTACAGGGCGAATGCTCTACCGACTGAACTACCCGGCCGCTTACACATTTTTTCACCAAATATGTGACGAGTTCAGTACCGTGACATATACTTAAAATAATCTTAAGACGTGCAAGTCATATCCATATAATCTAATTTTAGGTTGATGATAATGGTTTGCCTTTATGTAGTACCCATGTACTGTGAAAAACCCATGTACCTGTGGAAATCATGATTAGATTAAAGTAACAATAAAACTTACCAATAACCAGCTGGTTAAAAATAAACGCACTTGAAAAATCGCGAAAAATTAAGCCCAATTAAAATATCGCAAAATCAAACTCGATGCAAAAAAAGCATGTGTAAATATGTCACATGTCTCCAAATCCAATCAAACCTGATCTATACATCATCTATAATACTACTTCTGGCCAAGTTCGATGAAAATCGAATGAAAACTATTTGAATTAAAGTCAAGACATTATTCTGTATGTTTAAAACACATTTAGTGACCCTGTGAACCAGTTTTTGACCCTAAATAATCCATATTGGAAGTTGACCTAGATACATGTAGATGCATCTCCTGACCAAGTTTGGTGAAGATCGGTGAAAACTTATCTCGTGCAGTTTTATTTGACTAAGCCATTAACACTTCATTGTTAAAATAGTCTGATTACCTCTTGATCCTTCTTACGTAAATTTATAGAAAATGGCGAAGTCAAATAAAACTGTGCGAGACAAGTTTTCAAGGAAATATTGAATTATATGCATTGGTTATTTATCACAGTATCGTTCTTGGTCAACACTTGTAAAAATATATGTATTTTATGCATAATATCAATTACTGGACGTCTAGCCACTGCCTTTGAAAAAATACTACATACTAATCAATAAAAGCTGAACTATCTGTGTAAATGAGCTGAGACTTAATTTTCAATTTTGTTGTCTGATAATAAATCTTTACACTGGGAATAATGCCAATAGTGCACAGATTCGATAATCAGAACACACCAAATTGACATATGAGTGTCACAAAAAAATATGCAATCCCAGCATCAGTAAACACCTTAGTCAGTCTTTCGCCGGATTAAGTTTAGAGACTTTTAAGTTTTTATCGACACAGGCCCGGCAGCAATGGAAGCAAAAGCAGTTATTTATAATGCCAATAGAGCACAGATGAGAGCCTGTAAGTCAGAAGTGTTATTATGCTATTAAAGGAGGATAAGGTTAACTTGTCTGAATAATACCAAATGAGAAAGCACGGCTTTTAGCTCACCTGGCACAGAGTGGCAAAGTCCAAAGTCTTTTAGGATCCGGCTGTGTCCGTCCGTCAAACGTCATCAATTATTTTCTTTAAAATCTGGCAGTTACATGTTTGACCCGATCCTAATCAAACTTGCATATTATGTTGTTTGTGGCAACAAGTGCATTGTTGAAACTGGGTAATATAATGTGAAAATCTTTTTTTGCTATACATGTAGAAACCATATTTATGATCAGATCTTCATGAAACTTGGAGGGCTACAAAATCTGGGACAGGTGGGGTCAAAAACAAGGTCACATAGTCAAATTATTGGAAAATCTTTTTTTACACTCTAGATGTCAAATTTTTACCCAATCTTAATGAAACTTGGTCACATCCCTTTCAAACTTTCTATGCTCTGAATACTAATAAAACAAATCAACAAACTCATACTTAACACTTATTTTTTATTTAGGTCCATTGAAGAGGGTAAAGAAAAGATACTTAGTTGACAAATCTGTTCCTGTTCCAAGGTCTACATTTTACAGATGGAAAAAACAGAAAAATGATATGTTTACTGAAGCATCCAGTGAAATGTCCGAGGATGACTTTCAGTCATGTGGTGCTTCTGAAAACCGTAAGTATATTGTTAAACATATTAATGTATTTATATAAAGTTAGAAAAAGAGCAATATTCAGGATTTTCATATTTAGTATAATTATGGTAGAACTTTAAAAATCTTCTGATACTGCTGGCTTGATTTCAAAATAATTTTGCACAAATATTCCTTGGGTGACAGTCTACAAAGATTGTTCAAAGATTTCAACTCGAACTAAACTGTCCTTGGTTTTATCATATTGTTTATTCTTTCAAGTTTTCGCAAATTTGCTTTCTAGGTTGAATGATGAAAAACTTTTTATAAGCACAGTTTTTATCTGTTATCCACCAGACCTGTCCAGGTCAAAAAGTATGTCATGTCAGGTTTGATTAATGCTAACCTAGGTACTTGGTGAGCAAACCAGGGCCGTCATGGCCTGTTCGTCTTGAAAAACAGCCAAATTGAAAACAATTCAAAACAGTATTGAATTCAGACGAAACAGAAGAACAGTCTGTAATAAAACTATGGTATACGCAGCTGTTCATGGAATGCACGTCAGTGCAGCATTGAAGGTTCCATGATCACCACCATATGACAACATCTGCGGATGTTTCCAAATTTTTTCTTCAGTATCTTATTAACTGATGTAAATGTTGAGTAATCTGCTTAAGTCAGCGGTGCTAACTGGGGGCATGAGTGGTGTTGCACTTTTCAGTACCTCTCATTATACAGGCTCAATTCAACCGAGCCTGCAACATTTTCATTTTTGTTCTTTCTGGGCCTTTTGTAGGGTATCCCATTGATTTCCTATGTGGGTGAGCAGCTTGCTACATGTTCTCAACCTTGCCTTTAACTTATTTGTACATTGTAAATTACAAAATGGTTTCTGACATCAGGGTGCAATTGGTGGTATTGGTAATACTTTTTTTATTTGTTGTTTGTAGGGGGGTGGGTCACTGGGTTGGTAGGTAGGGGTGAAGGGTCTTGTCCAATTTCAGTTGTTCTCAATGAAGAGCTGATTTCATGTCTAATTACATGGTATTTTTTTTATTTCAGAGCAAATGCCTGAAACTTCAAAGATACAATCAGAAAGACAGTCTGTCCATTGTGATCCTGTATTATCAACACCAAAAAAGCAGCTTAATTTTGAACATTTTCCAGAAGCAAATAAAGATCTTCAAAGTTGTGATGCTTCTTCATCAGAATATAAAATGACATCATCACCATTTGTGCATTCAGCGTGCAATGATGCAGATGCTAATAATAGCAATCCTTTGAATATTGAGGGTTTTGATGAGAACTACAGTTCCTCACATGATGCAGATGATAGTGATAGCAGTCCTTTAAGTCCTGAGGGGTTTGATGATAACCAATTCAACTTGAACACATCATTTGATACAAGTGACAGTTTATCAGAATGTGGTATGTCAGACAATGAAAAAGAAAGTTTTCTATCAGACTCGAGTTCAGAAGAGGATACTGTCTCATCAAGTGAATCTTCTATAGACACAGACTTAAAGACTGATGAAGATATTCCAGTGAAAGAATTTCAGTCACTTTCTCTCCTGTCATGTTTTTTGAGAAATAAGTTTTCTGCTTCTTCTAGCCAGGATGTGTTACAGACTATTAAAGACACATTCAAAGAATGCAAAGACATAGCAAGATTAGACTTCAATGAAATGATGACTTATGCTGGTACTACCCCGGCAAGAGAGATACATTATTGTATCTTGTGCAATGAAATATTTCCGGAGAATGAAGACATATTTCAGTGTAGCACATTAAATTGTGAAGGTCTTCGTTACAAGGGATCTCTATCTAGTCAACAGATAAAGTCTCGGCAACCAAAGCAAAGCTTTGTCTTTTCAGATATGAAATTACTACTTAAGGATCTTCTGCAAACACAAGGTATTGCTTTAGCTTATCTATTTTCCTACCTGTCTAAGCTCTTTTTACATTTTGGGTCAATTGACATGCAGAATGTCCAAAACACATCTTATTTTCAATATATGTTACTGTATGAGTCTCAATGGAGATCTTGTTACAATATGCATCCACTTAACCTTTTCCTGATGAAAATTTATATAAGACTGTGTAAAATGAGCAATTAAGTTTTATGCCAAGGATAGGGCATTAAGTGTTACTTTTATCTATCAGTCCTTTCAGAATGAAAATTGGTTTCTTATAAAAAAAATCATACTAATGTACATTTGTGTATAATGTCAAAACACAGGTCAAGTTTGATTATGTCTGCCACCACATAGTGGTGGGGAGACATATTGTTTTGGTTCTGTCAGTCCATCCGTCTGTCCGTCACAAAGTTTGTCCACCCAACTCCTCTGACACCAGTGGGGAGATTTCAACCAGACTTCATAGGAGTGATCAATATCATGTCTAGTTGTGAATATCATCAGGATGTTCCAGTTAAGTGACTTTCAGTTGAGGTATGGCCCTTGATTTGTGCAAATTTGAATACATTTTTTCATATCTCCTACACCATTGAGCGAATTTCCACCAAATGTCATAGGAGTGATCAGTGTCATGTCTAGTTAGGCATGTCATTGCCATGTTCCGGTTCAGTGATTTTCAGTGGAGTTATGGCCCTTGATATGTGCAAATTTGACTACATTTGTCCTATGAACTCATTTCTAGTTTGTACAGAAAGTATGGTAGTTACTGTTATTTTCTATGTTTTAGGAATTTGGGAGGAGATAGTGAACAGCAAACAAGCAGCGTATGAAAGGTTAGAATCTGGTGACAAGACACTAAATGACATTATTGATGGAAAGCAATACAGAGAAATGATGAATGAAGGTGGTTTTCTGGAGAAAGGTCTGCATAATATCACTGGAATTATCAATACTGATGGGGTAAATTTGTACTCTTCCTCCAAGGTAGAACTTTGGCCAATCTTTTTGGCCATTAATGAACTCACCCCACCTAATCGTTTCTCACGGGACAACATACTGCTTGTAGGAATTTGGCAGGGGAAGGGGAAACCACCATTTGGAACGTTCTTCAAGATTTTCAGTGAATATATGAACTCTCTCTTTAACGAAGGAGTGGAAATTAAAGTGAACGAGGATTATTTCATTGTGAAACTTGCGGTGTTATGTGGTGTGTTTGACCTTCCAGCAAAAGCAGAAGTTCTGAATATGTCCTATTTTAATGGCCCACATGCTTGTATTAAATGTGAGCAATCTGGTATGTCTGTAAAGCAAGGTAAAGGTACTGCTAAGTGTTATCCATATAAACTTCCAGGAGCTCGTTGTCCTGATCGCAAACATAACACAGTTTTGGCAAGTATGAGGACTGGAAGTGCTCAAAACAGATCAAAAGGATTCAAAGGTATGTCTGGGTTAGCAAATCTGGAAGGTTTCAATTTGGCCCTTGGTGTAGTCCCGGAATATATGCATGGTGTACTGCTAGGGGTTACCAAAACCCTTCTGAATCTGTGGTTCTCTCCATCTCATAGTAGCAAGGAGTACTTTATTGGTAAACATTTGAAAGCTATTTCTCAAAGGATGAAAAACATCAAGCCACCTGATGGAATAGAGAGGTTGCCGAGGGATTTAGAAAAAAACTATAACCACTTTAAAGCAACAGAACTCCAGTCCTGGCTTCTCTTTTATGCCTATCCATGTGTACAAAGCTTTCTAAAAGAAGAGTATTTGGAAAATCTCATTTGTCTGTCTGAAGGCATTCACATTCTTCTTCGTGATAAGATTTCACCGGAACTTTTGGACAAAGCTGCTGATTGTTTGGACCAGTTCTATGCCTCTTTCCAGCATCTCTATGGTGATGGTTCATGTGGACTCAACATACACAATACAGGTCAACACTTGGCAGAATATGTCAGGCTTTGGGGTCCACTTTGGTGCTGGAGCTGTTTTCCTTTCGAGGACAGCAATGCAAAAATGCTTCAATCAGTGCATGGTACAGGTGTTGTTGCAAAACAAGTAATGAGATACAGACAAGTACAAGCATGTATACGTCGAAAAGGCCTTTCAAAAAAGAATACATATGGGTGGAAAATCACATACAAAGCAACAAACTGTAATGTTGCAGGTTCACTGAAGAAAGTCAAAAATGATGAAATTGAAAAGGAAATTCTAGAAGAGCTGACAATGCTGCATGGTAATGAACAATTGGATGAGCTGCAAAAATTTGACAGAATGATTGTGAATGAAAAGCGGTTTTACTCAGACGAATACACCAGGATGCAAAGAAGGATTTGCAGTGTTGTGTTGTATGGCAATGATTCAGTTGGACGTGTAAAGTATTATATTTTGTGTGATGATATTGCATACGGTGTAGTTGAAAAAATGGACATGATACCACGGTCACAACTTCAACTGAGGGTGTCAAGCCAATTTATTCCTGTAAGGTATACAAGGACTCTTATTTTGGTGAATGTGGAGCACATGCAGGAAGTTATGGTGATGCTTCAACCTGCTTCCGCTGAAGCTGAACCAATATATGTTGTTAGGATGCCAAATAATTTTGGTCATGCTGTATTCAAGTGAAACAAGACACTAGCTGTGCCACTCCCGAGACTTATTGGCTGTTAATATAGTTAGGACTACCTATAGGACTACCTTTGTGTAATTTTGCCAGTCTATACTTAAAAATGATTGTACTGAAATTTATGCTTAAAACAACAGAGCAGAACAAGATCAGTCACAACAGTCAGCATCTTTTGTTTAGGGAATGTTATACATTTTATTGTTTTTGTAAGTTATTATGCCACAATAACAGCTCAAGAACTGACGTCTGTTTCAAATGCTTTAAATAAAGCAGCTTTATCTGTAGCTCATTTAGTAGCTGCCTGAGCAAGGTCTACTCTGTCGAGAAATCATGAAAAAGTGGTACAGATCAGTTATTTTTTATTGAAGCTTTTACATACAGTTCTGTTACATACACATGTATTACAAAAACAATACAAAAATAATAAATAACATCTTGATGTACCTGTTACCTAACTAAGAAACAAATAATCTACAAGGTTCCAAATATTATTTTCTATAATGGCTTTTATTTTTTAGCTCTGATATTAAGAACATGTAAAGGGTTAAAGTGTTTTACAAAACATTTGCAAATTCAAAACATTAATTTTGAAGATCTTGGCAGTTTTTTAACACCTTAAAAACATGGTGTGGCCTTTGATAGGGTCTGATATTGTTCTAGATTGTCTTACATGTTATTATAATGACCTAATATTTGGTTCTGAACATTATCCACACTTGCCTTTAGAATATTTATTGAACATATACATAACAGCAAGGACCTTGATTGGTTCTGAAAATGTTCTAGATTTTCTTTCAGAACATTTAGAGTACATATGCAGAACATGTTTGGACTGTATTGGTTCTGATATTGTTCTATAATTTTGTTTCAGAACATTTGTGGGACATATACAGAACATTCTTAGATCTTGATTGGTTCTGAAAATGTTCCGGACTTTGTTTCAGAACATTTGTAGAACATTTGTTGAACATCCTATATTCTAGAAATATTCTAAATTTATTCTGGAACAGATTTAGACCACTTGAAGGAAAAAGAAATGTCCTGCAAATGTTCCAGGTCTGTGATATAAAAAAATCTGGAACAGTTCTAGAATAAATGTTCTAGAACTTCACTATGGGGCAGTTCTAGAACTGTTCTGGTGCATTCTGAAACAGTAATGGAACTGTAATGACTTTTAGAACAAATTCTCGCAGAGGTTATTACTTCTTATTTTAGGTAAAGGATATATCTTTGGAAATTACAAAAGTTCGAAGTTCATTCAAGTCTGATATTGTCCTTGTTTGTCATGACAGTTGGGAGATTTGTGGTGGTTAATCATGATAGATCTATTGGGACATGTCATATTGGGGCTTTAGTAGAATAAACACAGATTAAATTGTTCTGATTGATTACCCCATTACCCTATTTGTAAAAAGTCATGCCAAATTGGAAGGATCTTCTTACAGCAATTGTCAATTTTCAAGATAGGGGCCTTCATGGCTGAGTGGTTAGAGTAAAGTTGAAGTCACATGGCCCCTCTCCTTGTGGGTCAAAATCCCAGTGACTGCATTTAAATTGTCATGATAGGTAGTCTCGAGACTGTCTTACAGAATGCAGATCGTATGTATGACCTTGCATGATGTATGACCTTGCTTGACCAGTCCTTAAGGGCAGTTGATTATTCCATCATTACAAGTCAGGCAAAACACCTGAACTAATGTTGATGTGATGTAAAAGGCCACACGATACACAAGTATTCAAGATAAGTTATTTGATTAAATGATTAAGTAGCAATTGTGACAAAATAAGGTGTTGATAATATTCTTTCATTTACAATATTATTACTTAACCCTTTCTACCATGTGGTTATCTGTGACTGGTTTAAACTGAAAGCAACATCAGACTACAATAGAAGCAAAAAATGGTTATGAGTCTGGGTAGAAACTATAGTGGCAAAAGGACAAATTGCTCATAATGAGCAATTTGTCCTTTTGTCACAATGGTTTCCGAAATGATCCACAACAGATGTAGTAAAGTGAGGTTTGATGAACAAAGGGGATAAGTCTTGTGATGCAATAGTATTGAATTGATCTATTGATTAATGGATTAATTGAACCCATACACTTTTAATCCCATTTGGTTTGATATTGAAGTATGCAACAATCAGTCTTGAGGAATGCAACAAGAATGTCTTGTTTTCAAGTCTGTGATCAAAATCACAGGTTAGATTAAGCAGACAACAATAATTGCATTGATATAATATGCATGTTATTATGACAATGTGAAGAATTATTGTAGCAAAAGAAGAATTGGTTCACTTCAGTGGTTTCTTAAATTCTTAGTCATAGGTTCATCAAAATCATTATACAAACTTGTATATAAAGGAATATAAAGGAGTACATTAAAACTTTGAATTCAGGGTAATTTCAGGGTAATTTTCTAAAAAAAAATTATCGTGTTTTCTGCTTTCAAACTTTAAATATCTGCATAGTTTTAATGAGGAAAGATACTCAGAGGAGTGAATAGGTTTGATCGCAGGTCAGACGCCAATTTACTTGGTGGCTGACCTGGAAACAAACCTGTTTGCATATAGGCAAGAACAAACTGATGTTTAAGTTGCTTTTGCACAGATGAGAAAAATGGGAAACAGTGCATCAGAATTTTATGATAATTTGATTATCTATTTGCAAAAACATTAATTTTTTTAATAAAAGTAAGAAGTTGAAAGTTTTTGACAATATGCAAAGAAGGGTTTTCTGAAGAGGTTGTGCAGGTAATTTAATTTATGATGAGTATTAGGAGATGGTTAAAAAATCCATTGTATTCATAGAAATAGACTCAAGGCATTTTACTTACAACGAGTATAACAATGGAATATTGTTTATTACAAGTCAAAATCAAAGGCAACATCAATTTCTACTATCTGCTGCAGGTGTGTTAGCATAAGTATTAAGGAGGGAAGGTTTGAACTTAACCCTTGTAGTGCTGGAACCGACTTCATGCTTATGTAAACAGGGGAGATCCAGGACAGCCGCCAAGTAAATTGGCAGCAGGACTGTGATCTAACCTGTTTGCTACTCTGAGTATTCTTCTTCATAAAAATTGAGCAGATATTTGAAGAAGACGAAACTAAAATCCACTTTTAGAAAATTACCCAGCATTCTAAGGGTTAATGAAAACTAGATACTAGAAAAAATAAATATTGCTTTTTCAAGGAAGTGATTTTGTGTAAAGTTCTGTAATCATTATTTGACCTGGTAGCCATCTTATACATCCAATCTACCTAAGAAAATAAACAGACTGTTTTCTGGGAAAATAAGAGGTGGTAAGAGGAGATTGAGGGTTATTAAAAGGACTACCTCACAGATTGCGATTTCAACTTTCTTTTAATAATTTGTCTTCTACAGATAAAATGACATGATACATTTCTAAGGTAACGTAAGACTAGTCTATTGACAGCATCCCAACCCTATTTGTAACCGTACAGAAAAGATATAGAACATTTGTATTGCAGGTGTCGCAAACCATTTAAATGGGTTAATTATTTAATCAACAAGCTAAACTTAGAATAAGAGGTGCTTTTTTTTACATACCATCACAAAGGTTGAATTGGTTTAACTGTTCTTTTCATGTGATATAAGCTAGGTGCGAGAGAAGAAATTCCTGAGTTTCTCATTAAAGCTCTGGCAGACGACTCTGGAAAACATTGTGGGAAAAGGAGAAATTGCTCTTCACAAGCAATTTTACCTTTTCCCCACAATGTTAACTGCACTATAAGAAAAAAAGATTGTTTTTCAATTTTATCATATTTTGTAATGCAAACTCTTTCAATTTAGGACAGTCTAAAATTTGGCGTTTTGTAAAGGTTTAAGATGATATTGACACATTTGGAAGATTCTAGTGAGTATCTATAGAGGATCCATATGTTTAAATTAATAAAAGGCAAAACTCATATATGCACATTTTCTGGACATACATACCGAGAAAGGGTTAACCAATTTCTACGAGTCTAAGAAACAGCTACCTGCCTGTAATGATGAATATTTCCTGTTGGTTTTCTAGACCAATTACTACTGGTAACCTTTTTAACCCTTTCCCAAACGACAAATTTTCAACTGTCCCAAATTGAAAGAGTTTGCAGAAGACATTTCAAAATTTGACTAATTTGAAAATAATCTTCTGTTAGGGCAGAAAACATTGTGGGAAAAGGAGAAATTGCTCTTAGCGAGCAATTTCTCCTTTTCCCACAGCCAGCAATTTCTCCTTTTCCCACAATGTTTTCCAGAGTCGTCTGCAACAAAGTGGTTAAACGTCGTTATTGTTTGGGAAAGGGTTAACTTCTTCCAATGATCCATCACTTTGGATTTCCCTCCTGGAGGAAATCTCTTTGAAGCTACTTTCAAGAAAGGTGAGGGTAATTTGTATCTCTTAGCCAGAATAGATTGAAAAAGCATTGTCAAAAGGAGAAATTGCTTGTGACAAGCAATTTCTCCTTTTGCCACAATGCTTTTTGGAAGTCGTCTGCTGCAAGATGCAAAAATGTGGCGTTAGGTGGTAATGTGTTAAGTTTGTATTCCTCAATCCACTATGCACTTAATTTCACTATATAACTGAAATGTTTGTATTTCTTAGAGGTAACCCAGAAAGGTTTACAGGTTGACTTTTGTTACCCTGTGAATTAGAAATTAGGTCTTTGGTTTAGTAACAATGATTGTTAATATCAAATTATTAACACTTATTACGTTGGTGCAGTGGTAGAGCGTCGGCCTCTTGTACCGAGGGGACGGGGTCAATCCTCGTAAAGCGAGGGACTAACCTACAAATCGGCGCAAGTACTGCCATGGATTTAGTATCCAGGAAGTAGTCATCGAGAATAAATTTAATAAGCTTCAAGCCTTCGTTGCAATCAATGTAAGGTGAAAGATAAATAAGTTTAAACAAAACACTAACAACTCCCAGAGCATAAATATCTGATTATAGTCCCTTTTAGAATTTTTTTTTTTATAATTATTAGATTGATCATGTTTTCATTATTTTTCTACCAAAACTTGAGAAGTCTTTTATGATTCATTTAGGATTTAATATTTAATGTCCATGGAAACAAACCTTAGTTTAAAAGGAAACGGAACACAAAGGGGGTAAACTAGTTTTTGCTTTACATCACAGTCAATGATTTCACGCCCCTTGGGTTCAATGATTTCATGCCTCTAGGTCAATAGAAAAGGCTGTTAATTTCAATCTTGAGAGCAATAACTTGCTATTTCATGGCAAATCACTCATTGAGTGCTGCAGTTAACTCAGCAGGCTTGGCAATTAAAGCAGCGCTACAGTGCACTTTCACTTGGTTAAGTGCCATCGTTAAATCTAAATTAAAGTTTTGTATTCCTTAATTTTTGGTGTTAAAAGTAACATTTACAGACTTCCCTGAGTTACCTGATTTGTATGATCACCCAATCACCAGTGGTCCAGGATTTGGGTGTAGTTAAAATTTAATACAAAGACAAGCAACACATACAAACTACAGCATTTTTCTGTGTGGTACAATGTTTAGAAAGTATCGGAGCTTGATTAGAAATTCTTCTCTTCCCACATGATTATGATTTGAGGGATTTACCCTTAACCAAACAACAAATTTTCGACTGTCCAAAATTGAAAGAGCTTGCAGACGACATTTCAAAATGTGATGAAATTGGAAAATATACTTCTGACAGGGAAGAAAACATTGTGGGAAAAGGAAAAATTGCTTGTTACTAGCAATTTCTCCTTTTCCCTCAATGTTTTTTCTAAAGTCATCTGCAACAAAGTGGTCAAATGTCGTTATTGTTTGGGAAAGGGTTAAAACATCAAATATGTATTAAGTCTTCTTAAATAATTTCTTTTTCTTATAACTCCTTGTACCGCAAATAATCAATTTTATTGCAAAAGGTTTAAGAAATTGATTTGACAGACGCAGACTTACTGTATAAGAGAAGTAATCTCTGCTTGTCATGTTTTTTGTCAATTAACAATGATACTGCAAAACGGTTGTCATTTTCATTTTTTTTTAAATTCAGACAATTTAGTTAAAGAATTCCACAAAAAGGAATTTGTAGAACTTCCTCTTACAAGCATGCCTGGGTAAAATAATATTTCCTAATAAGGTTCTTCATCTCATTTCAAACGTAATTAAAATCTGCATTAAAATGTCTGTAGAAAGATGCATAAAAAGTAGAAAACACAAAAATATGAGAATCTGTTTATCCATTCCTTCTTATAATCAAAGCGCTGATAGCGCTGAAGGACTAAGGTGCGTTTAAAGCAAGATGATTGAGGATGCATTTGAAAATTTCTTTGGGCAACATCTTGAGGGAAACAGCTGCTCCTTTTTCCACCATTACTATAATTATTATTTCTGTGAATAGAGACTGAACGATAGTCTACTTTTCGAACATCTGGACATTTTACGATTTCCCATAAGGCAACAGTTATGATAATATAGAGCAAAACAAAGCGAGTAAATCCAGACTACATTCCTCGTTCCAAGAAGGTATTAGTCTCATAGGCGTAGGAGCCGGGGGGGCCAGGGGGGGCCCGGCCCCCCCAATATCCAGACTGGGGGGGCCAGAGTATACTTTGGCCCCCCCAATAATCACAATGGAAGATGAAGATTTTTGGAAAGAAAATATTAAAGAAATGAAATTTAACAGCAGAATTAATATAAAAGTGTATTTTGTGCTTTATTTAATACCAATTCGCCTTTTGTAACGAACAATAACCAAATCATTTTGACGTCATCATCGCAAATGGCAATCTGAATACATAAGGTTTATCCAATAAAATCTCAGCTCACGGAAATTAGTTTCGACTAACGAAAACAGTGATGCAACACGTGCTCTAAGCAGTCAGACCCTATATTGTATTTAAATATAGTCTCATTTTTTGTTTGCTACAGCAGACGAGCTCGTGGCTGTGACAGCATGGTGGCTGTCACTTGAAGGTCAAATCCGTACAATATGCTTTCCGCGTGAGATCGAGACTTGGCCAAACCTATTTTCTTTTTCTTTTGGTTATTGTGTCTTAACTAAGATTCACATTTTCATACGCTTTCTTTTAATCCTTATAATGTTATTGAATTTGTAAATGAATGAATAGTCATGAAAAAGTTGAGGAACATTTATGCTCAGACCGGTCCTCATCTGAAGTTGGCCCCCCCAATGTTGGAAATGCTCCTACGCCTATGAGTCTGCACAGTGAAAGTGGATGTTTAATGAGTAATTGGGGTCAGACCTGTTTGTGTATTGATTCAGTACCGTCCCTCAAAAAGTGGTATGTAAATTCAATGGACTAAGGTGCTAACGCACCCTTAGTCCAAAAAAGTGTGACTGTTCACAAATGGTTGTTTAGATATGGGTTTAAAGCCATATTTAACAGTATTTCAGTCATATTGCAGTCAGAGCACCTATCCATGCTCATAATATTTTCTCACTATTACTGCAAAATATTCTGTACATATTTATGCGTTTGACTGCCACAATTTTTCAGCTTGCAGCAGATGACTTTCAAAAAGTATGGTGACAAAAGGAGAAATTCTTTGTCACAAGCTATTACTCCTTTTGCCACAATGCTTTTTCAATCTTTTCACATATTACAACAGCAGAAGGTTTTTGACATGTTTCCTTAAGTTTAATTGTCTGCATTAAGTAAAAAAATGTCGTCTGCAGGTGGTAAAGGAGTTACATGTATTTATCTTTCATGAAATTGAAAAACTTATGTTTGTTTTACACCAAACCCTATGTATAAAGTGTAAAGTTAACCTGAAGTGCAAACTCCTAAATTACCATTGAGATCACCATGCCTACCGTTGCACTGGGAAAACTTCAAAGCTGTATCCAATTAGTGGATGTCATCTGCCTGTGTTGGAACTTGTACATAAAATTAGTGATTGTTTCAAATTACACCTGCTTGCACAAAAACTGATAAGCAATTCTGAACCACTTGGAAATAATGACTTTCCCTCTAGAAACTCTGGTGTAATTACATTGTTTGTTGTTGCATTACACCAATCATTAACAGAGTTTTACCAAGGAAATAGGTTCTCTTCAAATTGATCCAAGGTTGTGAGGTGTTTGCTTTCATTGATCCAAGGTTGTGAGGTGTTTGCTTTCATTGATCCAAGGTTGTGAGGTGTTTGCTTTCATTGATCCAAGGTTGTGAGGTGTTTGCTTTCATTGATCCAAGGTTGTGAGGTGTTTGCTTTCATTGATCCAAGGTTGTTAGGTGTTTGCTTTCATTGATCCAAGGTTGTGAGGTGTTTGCTTTCATTGATCCAAGGTTGTGAGGTGTTTGCTTTCATTGATCCAAGGTTGTGAGGTGTTTGCTTTCTTGTTATCATCAACAATATCACTGAGTGATTAACCTTTTTACTCAAACAGGGATTTGTTAACTGGTCCCAATCTGTAGCAACTGCAAGAAATAAAGAATATGAAGAATGATATTTATATTGAGATAATGTAAAGTAAAAAGAACAATGTCTGAGTTTGCATTCCTTTTGGCTATTTTTCTTGTTATGGTCAAAACTATTTTATGGATCACCCATTACTTTATTTTGACTCACTGTAACAATGCAGTATTCATTGGACTCTAAGAAATACAGTGGCCTAAAAAGAGAAATCATTTCAGCTTTGTACATGATGGTTTCTTTCCAATAAAAAAGAGAAAAAGTATATTTCCTTTCTTTGATTGTCATCTGCTTTTTGTTTCATCGTGGATAAGTCCCATATGAGTGAAACTATTTCTATGAGAGGTACCAAGAAGCTGCTTGATCAGCAATTTTTTAAATGCCGATGGAGCAACAAATTGAACCTTAGTCAAGGTTCTCATGCTGCAGCATAATCAAAATGTTTGGCCATTCTGGTCAAGTTAAAAGGAGGTAAAAAGCAGAATAGTCCTGTTTTCTGAAGCACTAGTTAGACTCCTGTTTTCTGAAGCACTAGTTAGACTCCTGTTTTCTGAAGCACTAGTTAAACTCCTGTTTTCTGAAGCACTAGTTAGACTCCTGTTTTCTGAAGCACCTTTTGTTGTTGATAAAATGACATCATAAAGTAACATAAGACTAGATTATTGACAGCTTTCATACCTTGTTTATAACTGTACAGAAAAGATGTAGATCAAATTGTTTGGCAGATAGTGCGAACCGTTTAAACAGGTTTTTTTCCTAGGCAACAAGCTAAACTTAGAGTAAGAGGTGCTACTTTTAGATACCATCATCTTGTTGGTCTTTGGAATGGTTTAACCAGTCTTGTCATGTGATTTTAACAAAGGGCATGAGAAGCAATTCCTCTGTTTATCTATAAACCAGCTTTTCAATAGAAGGCACAACGGCTCACTTAGCATTATTTAACAAAATCACAGGGCTTTTGCAACTTAAAATTAAGGAATTGAAAGTGGTATTGTGTTAAGTGACTTTTACTGTTATTATCCCAATTCTAACGATTATTCGTCCCAGAGCATAAATCTCTGAGTCCCTATAAATAAAGTAATAATAATTGTTATAGATAGAATTTTATTTCTTTCAGGACTGACAGTTATAAACCACCACGGAGGTTTGGAACTGAGGGACAGAGTGGGCGGGGCTTTAAATTTATTATTACAGCATTTCGAGAAGGTATGGTTAATTTATTTTAACATTTTCCTTCGTATGTATAGTGCGGACCAATTCACCTGACTTTGACCTTCATGCAAGAATGAATTAGAGAGGGATGGCGGGGTATAAATCAATAATCGTCAAGAGATCACACATTGTCGGGCTTGTTCAATAAAGATAAATAATTTACAGACAGTTCCAAAGATATATACAGAATCCCAATGTAGTGTAAAATAATGAAAATAGAGGTCATCAAAGTCAGGTGAATTTGTTTGCATTATACCTGTGTTGTTATATGGTCCAACCTTGATATTGGTGGGTTTTGGTCTTAACAATTATACATTTGTCTCGGACAATTTTTCCTTTCATCTTTGCCGCTTTTGAAGTCGGAAAACTTCAGTAGTTGCAGGAAAGTGAGGATTTCTGGCGTAAAAGTTTGAAAGTACGCACATTTCCATGAAGATGACTTTGTGCCATGTCCGCATTGAAAGTAACAGGAGATGGCAACTGTGATTTACAGAATGTGAATTATTTTCTACTTTATTGGGAAGAAATCATACCAATAAAGTATTCCATTTTGAATGTTCAGTGCAATACTATAGTAAGTGCTTCATGCATATGAAGCACTTACTATAGTATTGCACTGAAACCATCTCGATTTGCCAAAGCATTTTTTAGTTCCTTCTGTAGGTATGTTGAATTGTGTATGATCAATTAAGGCCTATCAATGTTTCAAAATCTGTGTTCAATAACAACAAATTACCTTTCATGAAAACAGAGCTGTTCTTGGATACGTCCATGAACTGTTCTTAATGTTCATGAACATGTTCTTTAAGTTCAAGAACACGTTGATGTTAATGAACAGCCATTTGTTGTTTATGAAGATCATGAACACAGTTTTTGAATCCTTCACAGGGGGTTGGAGGTAAAGGATGACTGCATCAAGATTTGATGAATACAGCATCTCCAGTTGATTTATGAAGGATAGGTTTATTGTATAAACTCCTGCTGGTAAATCAGTTATATTTGGGACCTCCCATAAGCAAGGTTCCTCTTACATGCTTGTACAAGAGATTTATTTTAGCTTAGCTGTTTTTTTTTTAAAGCTGTCTCATACTTCATTATACCACTTTAGGTGAGGACTTCATCAGATTAGTAATACAAACAGCAAATATGTATTAATAATGTTTGATTGATTGAAATTTTATGGGGATAAAATGAGGATAAGGAATACCAAATGCGATCCAGGTACTGGGTGTGTTTGTCATAATGTAACCAAGGTGAGAAGAATTTGCAGTCAGACCGGGACTCAAACCCAGGACCTTCTTAATCCATGCTAATGCTTACCAACTGAGCTATCCGGACCGCTAATGCCCCTGTCACATTTGGCTGGATTGATGTACCGGACATCGAAAGAGAAATTTTTGGATATCCGGTGATGTTCGTCAATATCCGTTTTATGTTCGGTTCATTCGTTTCGTGTCAGGTGATGTACGGTGTGTCCGGTGGTATCCGTTAGAATGTTTTGTGCATGCACAAAACTTGAAACAGACAGTAACGGATAAGAATATTCTTTTGCTGTCCTGTGCATGTCAGTTTTGTCCTGTCATTGTTTGTTTATAGGCAGTAGGTGTACGGGGGGCATACGTTACCCAGTCCGTTGATGGAACCACCTTTAGCATGCTCTTTATCAGTTTCAGTTTCTGTGTCCTGTGCTTATGCAGGAACTTTTTTTTCTAACGCGAGGCATTTCGGGAGACAGTCAGCACTGTAACTTTTTGACAACTGATCGCCGGAGAAATGCATATATCTTTTTTTTTCTGCATGCGCATGTTAATGTCCGTTAGGTGTTCGGTCTGTCCCGAATGCATCCTGTACATGTTCTGATTCACCGGTTCATGTTCGTTTGTTGTTCGTTACTCATTCGGAGACACCTGGTCGGTAGTAGGGTAGCTGTATGTTACATGTTCGTTATTGGTACGTTTCATCCGTTCCATATTCGGTGCAAGTACGTCGTCAGTTTGGATTCTGTCTACCGGACTGACAACTTTGCCACCTTATACCACAGGATAACAAAAATTTCTATCTGTTGACGTCCGGTACACCAATCCGGTCAAGTGTGACAGGGGCATTACAGATTTAACTCTACCTTTTGAATTGAGGCCCCTACTACAAAAATAAAAGTTTTTTCATCAGGTACATAAGAAATATTTCCTTTTTATTGACTTTTTGATTAATCCAAGTATAAAGAAACCTGAGAACATCTTAAGACGATGAAACATATCATTTCCTTTTTAGTGATAGGGAGAAATTATTGGGACAAAATGATATATTGCTCATCATGATCAATGTCTCCTTTTGTGGTAGTGTTTTATTCAATTCAAAAGTTCATTCAAAAGTTCAATGTTAAAGTTTAAATTTGAGATAACTTTAAAACTGAAACAGCTCATTGAGGGTACCATGCAAGAATTACTGTAAGTGCTTCCACAAACATGAAGCACTTACTATAGTTTTGCATTGAACCTACGTCATGTATCCATACTAATGTTTTAGAATGCAGAAGCACCTTGTATGCTTCATTTCAATGAACTAGTATCACCTAACTCATACTAATTCAAATGTCAAACTGAAATTAATCTATAGATAGATATTTTCCAGCACACCTAGGTTTTAATTAAGTTTGAATTATGTCTCAACAAATTCCTGTAAATGGAGATAATGACCACTGCAAACAATCTCAGCCCATTCCTCTAAAGATTTGCTTCTTGTCACCTTTTCAGAAAGAACTGAAGTAATTCAGTGAAGAGAAAAACAAATGACAATTCAATGAAAAGAATACAAAGTATGATACAAGAATTCAAACAGTGACTTTTGTCACAATATGAGGATTATTCTTTCAAGGATTGTAAAAAAGTATGAGAAAACTCTAAAACCATAAAACAAACCTTTAGTTGCATTTAAATGATTTATTGAATTCATATGATAAGGCTGTACATTTTGAAAAAAAAAAATGTTCGAAAGACGAAAGTTATCATAAATAGGAAACATAAAGGAGAATGTACATCCACCAAAGACAGATCAACATTGCAATTATATCTAATAAGTTTGTTTATTTAGAAAATGCAAAATTTTAGCGGATGAAAAACTAAATGAAGCTGCCAATGATGTAAAAGATGTCTATGGCGTTTTAGTGAAATATGTTTCTTGGTGGTTGGTTCCTTTAGATGTTGACACTTTAATTTCAAATTGGAGTTTTAAGGTCGGAAAATCGATGTGACATTTGTGAAATGTTGCAGAATCCATAGAAGGTGCAACATGAAGGATTCCTTTATGGGAACAAGTCTTAACCCTTTCCCAAACAATAGAGACATTTGACTACTTTGTTGCAGACGACTTTAGAAAACATTGTGGGAAGAGGAGAAATTGCTCGTAATGCTTGTAACAGCAATTTTTCCTTTTCCCACAAGGTTTTTCTGCTCTATCTGAAAAACATCTTTCAATTTCATCACATTTTGAAATGTCGTCTGCAAACTCTTTCAATTTGGGACAATCCAAAATTTGTTGTTTGGGAAAGGGTTAAAGCTCACATTATCTGTGTTTATACTACTTTTTAAAAGTGTTCTGCAAAAGGTGAATTTAGAAACCTTGCTTGTAGCAAGAAGCTTTTGAAAATTGCAATGCTGCTGCTGACTTTGAAAATCGCAATGTTGCAGATGACTTTGAAAATTGTAATGTTGCTGATGACCTTGAAAATTGCCATGTTGCTGATCACTGAAAATCTTAATGTTGCTGATGACTTTGAAAATCTCAATGTTGCTGATGACTGAAAATCTTAATGTTGCTGTTGACTGAGAATCTCATTGATGCTGATGAATGAAAATCTCATTGTTGCTGATGACTGAAAATCTCAATGTTGTTAATGACTGAAAATCTCAATGTTGCTGATGACTTTGAGCATCTCAATGTTACTGATGACTGAAAATCTCAATGTTGCTGATGACTTCGAAAATCTCAATGTTGCTGATGACTGAATATCTCAATGACACTGATGACTGAAAATCGCAATGTTACTGATGACTGAAAATCGCAATGTTGCTGATGAATGAAAATCTCAATGTTGCTCATGACTTTGAAAATATCAATGTTGTTAATGACTTAAAATCTCAATATTACTGATGACTGAAAATCTCAATGTTGCTGATGACTGAAAATCTAAAAGTTGCTGATGACTTTGAAAATATGTTGCTGATGACTGAAAATCTCAATGTTGTTAATGACTGAAAATCCCAATGTTGTTAATGACTGAAAATCAATATTACTGATGACTGAAAATCTCAATGTTGCTGATGATTGAAAATCTCAATGTTGCGGATGACTTTGAAAATCTCAATGTTGTTAATGTCTGAAAATCTCAATGTTACTGATGACTTTGAAAATCTTACTGTTGCAAACAACTTTGAAAGATTAAATGGTCACATGATAATGGACAACTTTGACATTTGTAACAGCTTAGGGAAAGGGATTCCACCCCTTTCATAACAACACCTCATCTTGCTACACCTGCTTATTAAGTCTCAAGAAAACATTGTTACAAAAAGATTAATTTCTCATAAAAAGCTTTCTACCCAATAGCATAACGTAATAATTGTACTTTTTCTTGTGGGTTCTGTTGTTTGCTGAAGCTTTCAATTTGCACCAGGTATAAGCTCCCTTGCATCTAGGAATGTGTTTAACCCTAACCCTCAAAAAGTGCTTGAACCGACTTCATGCTTATACAAACAGGTTAGATCAAGGCCATCTGCCATGTAAATTGGCAGCTGGCCTATGATCTAACCTGTTTGCTACTCTGACATTCTTTCATCTTCAAAATTATGCAAACATTTAAGGTTTTGGAAATCAGTCCATACAAAATCGTTTTTAGAAAATTACCCAGCATTCTAAGGGTTATCATCTTCCTATTACAAGACACTGGTGCTCTTTGGTAACCAGCACTTTAACCGTCTTCATTTTATTTTCCTGATAACGGGAGCCATAAAGTCAGCATTAAACTGCTTGGTAGTGGAGGGAAAAAGCAGTATTGCTAGAATTACTTTAGATTAACCCTTTTTTATTTTATCAGATTACTTGAAAAATATATTTAATGGTGAATGCTTTTCTGATTCGCTTGGGGTCCTGTGTGGCCAAGTGGTTAAGGTGGCGGATTTAGAACTCAATGGTCCAAGGTGCGAGCCCCACCAACACCTCTGGCTTTGTAGGAATGACCTTTGCCAGGCTACTTCAGAGCCTTAGCCTAGTACTGGTGGATCCAGGAAAGCTGTGACACAACTGAAAAATTCCTGATATGGCGTTAAAAACCATACAAACTGATCTGCTTAACTGATATTTGATAAATCAAAAGTTACAAATTGCAGAAAACATTTTTAAGGATTTGGAAAAAATAGTTTTTTGTTGGTAACAAACCATTGTGACAATGATATAAAAGGATGTCAGCTGCATGTGTATTACAATGAGTGTATAATATTTGGGGTAAAGATTTGATGAAGCAATGGTAAAGCCATAGAACCATAGCAGATTATCATTTATACACAAACTTTGCCTTGCCCTTTGATAAAGATAGATATTATATGTTCAATTACCGCATGGTATTATAGTTAAAAAGCCAACAGCACTTCGTGCAACAATCTGGAAAAACCTTGAGACTCTTTCTATCAAGAAGACTTGTAATTTCACTGATATAAAAAATGATATATCGAAAGTTAACCCTGCAATCATTCTGATTGCTTTTTTCCCAAATTTTGAAGATTTCAATGTCTGTAAATATCTTTTAACAAGGAAAACAGTGTTTTATCTGACATAAAACATGCATGGTGTCTGGCTTTCTTTGAAATCATCCATGTCGACCAGGTAGCACATTACCGGTGCTTATAGATATTAGTTTGATTTACATACAAATTGATATACAAGTACTAAAAGATTAAAGTTATCAAGATTATATCCCCATTTGTAGATGAATATTCTGATTTTAAAAAGATAACCTCCAGCTGAAACTTAACCCTCATTCTCCATATTGCCTATCTTTAACCCATTACCTAACCATAACGACATTTGACCAGTTTGTTGCAGACGACTCTAAAAAACATTGTGGGAAAAAGGAGGAATAGATCCTAATAAGCAATTTCTCCTTTCCCCACAATGTTTTCTGCCCTATCAGAAGATTATTATTCAATTTTATCACATTTTGAAATGTGGTATGCAAACTCTTTCAATTTGGGACAGTCAAATATTTGTCATTTGGTAAAGAGTTACTAGGCATCTTAGGCAGAATTCTTAACATATGACCACACCAAAATGATAAATACAAATTCAATTGGAAATAATTTTAATATTTTAATATTTTAATATTTTTTAATATTATTGAATTTTTTTTTTTCTGCTGTTGATCATTTTGTTCAATACAACTATTCACATATAATAATTGTTCAATGCAATACTATAGCAAATGCGAAGCACTTCCTATATTATTGCATTGAACCCCCAATACGTGTCTGGTAACCCTAACATCCTGTAAATCTTCAGATAGAATACCTGTTAATCTGCTATCTTGCAACTCTGTCTTTTGTCTGATTACTTCGTTCATTCTCGTTATACATTGTATGTAGGAGCAGGACTTATTCAGTGAAAAGAGAATAGCTCCGGCCCAGACCAATGTATGCCAAGAATGACCGAAATGGAGGATTATGGGTATTCTTTGTTAACTGAAACATACATTAAATGAAAAGAAATATACTTGTGAAACTGTATACTTAGTAAGTAAACATTAATATCATTGTGACAATAGGTAAACCTACTTATATATATTGAGCCTATTTTATATTTAATTTGATCCTTTCACATGTTTTCATCTTAAACCCACCTCTATCATTCCTAAAGCATGAACATTAATATAAGACTGCACGGAAATAAGGCATAAATTCACAGCTTGAAATTGCATTAGCTGAGATGGTGGGTTGATATGGTGATAAAGAATAATTATGATCTATGGGTATCTATAACCAATGTTTTCTACGCCTTGTTACCACCATATTCTATCAGAAAAGTCTGATTTACTGCATAATGGATGCTCCCTCATAGACAGTGCCGAGACATAGATGTTTTATTACTTCAGTGATTCTTATCCTTGTATGTTTGGTACCGTACAATGACCCATTTCCAAATCAAATGAACTGACTATTGTTCCCAATTTTTCAATAAAGCTTATGTTTGAATTTACCGGTAGTTATTCCTGAAAAATTCCCAAGATTTTTTACAATTTTTCTGGTACCGAACCCATTCCCAAATTAAAAAAAAAATGACTGTTCTTTGATATAAACTACCAAATCTTTGAGTGAGGTTCTGTTTTCTTCTTTTATGTTATCTTTTGTATTTTGAGAACAGAAGGACGAACTTCATGATTGTAACTCTGCCATCATTTATACCATGAAACATTTTTAACATCAATTCTGATTTAACTTGATGAAAATATGTGGATGGTAGTAAATATTAGAAGGGCTGAGTTTAAGATCCAATTTGATTTCTGTCTCTGAAGAACTAATGAGAATTTATGTTTTATGTTTAAACTGCATTATTTACCTAAGCTGAGTGGATTCTGTCTTGAGGTTTATAAATTCTAAGTCGTTATAGACAAATTGCATGGCAAGGAATCTTTTTCTCTGTATATTTTGTAATGAGCAGATAAATCCCATATGGGTATCTGTACACATGGTGGATTATACCAAATCGAGGGTTCAATGCAAAACTATAGTAAGTGCTTCATAAACATGAAGCACTTACTATAGTATTGCGTTGAACCCTCGAATTACCAACAAAAATTGTATGATGGCATACCTCCATTGCATTATGGGTAACGGGCATAACATTATGATTGAAAAGCCGGATGAAATATTGGGCAGATTTGGTCACTTTGGTTTTGTTCCAGGAAATATGATTGTATAGCTGAATAACTGTTAAAAATGTAAGATTTGTTATACAAGTTGTTCCGTCAACACCGTCAAGACTTAGTTACAACAGACCTGTAGCAATACCTCTTTCCTTCACTACAGCGCCAAGGTATTTAAACAAAATATTTAGCATTTCATTAGAAATTCATCATCTGAGTGGTGATTAATCGATGTTTCTTGCACATGAACACCCATATGGTACTGATAACATAAGGAAGTATAATATACCAAATAATTTACAGGTTAACTTATTACACCATTTCAGACCAAAACTATAAACTGGGTTACGTTTTCTGATGTTGTTTCGTTGTGTAATCTGTAGCAGTTTGGGTCGGTATTCCACTTTTCCTGTAACAAGCTCTGCCCATGTGACTACATCCCTAGAGTTATTTGTTAGAGGTTTAAAAGCCATATAATGGGTGGCATATGGGAGAACAATTCAAGTAGTTTTGTAACGAAAGACACCATGATGTTTTATTGGTACCACAAACAGCATGCAAACATTTGATAAAGATCTCATTAATTTGTATCATACTATGATATATCCACTAAAACCCGGACTGGAATGACACAAAGATAACTGTAACTTATTTCCACTCACTTAAAACAATTCCTACCCTTTACCTTCAAGAAGCAGGATTTGCTTTGAAATGAGCAATGATTTTTTTTGCTACAATACAAAATATTAAAAAGTAAGATTTTAATGTAATTTTCCCTATTTGATAACCTTGAATTCACATAGACAAGAGGAGAACTAGAGAAAATATGTCTAAATATGTATAATAACCCATGCCTTATAACGGTGTTACATCTAACACTCTTTAGAGAAATTGTGTTAGAGGTAAAGCTGTTATAAAGCATGGGTTATCATATACACCCAGAACTGGGAAGTTGATGGTCAACTCATGTGTGATACATTATGTGGCTATCATTGGCAAAAGTAGTGAAAAAAGCAAAATACCTGTTTGTTATGGGCATGGCCATCTTGTTCGGATATAATATCTTACACATTGGTCACATGACTGCCCCTCATTTGTTATGGAGGCAAAAATTGTACAGCATTTATCTGCATGCCTGATGAATCTTCAGTTTGGTTCTGTATTTGTGTCTGTTCTACACTTACTATGGTTCACAACTTACATGTGATTGCTCTAATTGGATTCTCTACAAAGTTCTTTTTTCTTTATCCCTTCAAAGGTAACCTGTTTGGAACCCAATGTAGAAAACATGAAGTAATTAGACAGAGATAGACTGTGTAATTGGCTAATGTCATTTCTGGCATGATTCTATATTATACGCTGTCTATATCGTGTACCATCAACTTGCAGAAATATTCATAACAAATGATAATGGAAGGAACCCATTTACCCTTTAACAACTTTGTTGTTTAACCCTTTTACCAAAGCCATATTTTCGGCTGTCCCAAATTGAAAGAGTTTGCAGACAGCATTTCAAAATGTGTTGAAATTGAAAACTAATTCTGATAAGGCAGAAAACATTGTGGGGAAAGGAGAAATTGCTCTTTAAGAGCAAATTCTCCTTTTCCAACAATGTTTTCCAGAGTGGTCTGCAACAAACTGGTCAAATGTCATTATTGTTTGGTAATGGGTTAAGCCATTTTAAGAGAATGAACAGAAGTAAGAAAACAATGTGGAAAGTATGGATGATGAGTCTTGACTTTACAAGAGACATTCTTCAATCCTATTGTTTTCAGAAATTTGAAATAAAACAAGTTATCCAAACCTCATAAACCATTTGAATACTGGGTTATTTTCTAGAAATAGATTTTTGAGTCAACTGCTTTTCAACAATAAATATCTGCTTAGTTTTATTAAGGAAAGTTAGAGCACAGGCCAGTCGCCAATTTACTTGGTGGCTGGCCTGGATCTAAGCTGTTTGCATAAGCATGAAGTCGGTTCCAGCACTATAACGGATATACATAATCATAAACTCGTACAGTGCCTTTTTGAAAATGACATGTTGGCATGTTTATATGTCTGCAGGTGCCTCTACTAGCCAGGTTTGAACTATAAATGGGTTTGTCAGAACAAAAAGATAATAATGTATACATACCCAGCATGTTGCTTAGTCTGCCAAAATATTTTCTAGGAAATGTCATTTTTAACATTTCAAATATAGAAGAAACTTCTTGAATTCTAAATACTGAGGAGCTAGTATTGTTGAAAATTTGGAATTAGTTTGAAAGAGTTCCAAAGGAACTAATAGTGTTTTCTAGTTGACACCAAAGAACCACCTTTCATGTTATTTTTGTCAAATAGCTTTGCTTTTATTTTGGGGGTAATTAAATAAATTCTAGCATGAAGGAATGGGTTAAACCTTATAGTGCTGGAACAGACTTAGTGCTTATGCAAACAGGTCAGATCCTTGCCAGCTGCCAAGTAAATTGGCGGCTGGCCTGTGATCTAACCTATTTCCCACTCTGAGTATCTTTCCTCATCAAAATAAAGCAAATATCTAGGATTTTGGAACGCAGACGACACAAACATCTAATTTAAGAAAATTACCCAGCATTCTAAGGGTTAAAACATAGAATGTCAAGAACGCTGACACATATGTGGGGTTGAGGGGGGAAGTAGTTAACTCAAGTTGTTCCCAGTTTTATTTCTGGCTTTATTTTCTTTTCACTGCAAATCGTTTGAAGTGTTAATCCCGAAATGCCAAAAGTCAGGCATGTATCTCTGTTTCTGCTAATGGAAAAGGTGGGGATTACCTTCAATATAAATAGACCTTCGGGGCACAATAAAACAGGCCCTCAAGTACAATTGTTTTTAGCAGGTTATTATGCCTGTCAGTTCCATGGACATGACGCTTTGTAAGAAACGGAGACAAAATAGAGACTAAACCCACTAAATATACTAAATGATTGTGACATTTGACCAATTTGCTGCAGACGACTCTGGAAAACATTATGGGAAAAGGATAAATTGCTCTTATCAGAAGCTTGTTTTCCAATTTCATCACATTTTGGCTGCAAAGTCTTTCAATTTGGGACCGCTGTAAAAATGGTGTTTTGCAAAGGATTAACTTAGTGGATCTAAACTTTGTATAATTCTATGATTGGATCTTGGAACAGTCCTAAACAATGAGTGAGATCAGAGCTGGTAATCATGAGGTATGGAAAATTCGTCTTGACAAAATATTTAAATTGTCATAAGTACGATTAAGTATGATGATCCAAGCTGTTAATGTGTAACAGCTTGGAGGTACTTTGTGATAAAATCGCGTCATTGTTCTCCCTTTAAGCCAGAAGAGACCAATCGGCGCCCAGAATTGAAAATGTGTACCAATCAGAAACGAGATAACCTTGAATAATCAAATTCTGATTTTGATATTTAATGCATTCAGATGTAGAATGAAATATCTACATCTGAATGATTTGGACTTAAGTCAAATATGAGAATTTGAGTTTGGTCAGAGTCCATAGCTACATCAGATGGCAAAAAAAGCATGATTTTTTTTCCATGATATTGTGTAGAAACCACTTAAACAAAGAATAAATTGCAATTTAGGAGCTAAAAGTTCTGAAGTCATGATAGTTTCTGGAGTAATCTGCAGCAGATGGAGCAAGGTGTTTTGGTGAACATTTTACAAATTTCGTAATATAGGTAAAATTCATCATGATACTCTTTGGAGATGCTTGAATTTTCTTATATATGAGCAAAAGTTGAAAAAGTTTTCAAAGTTTCAAAAATCAAAACTACGGCTGACTCTTGGGTGAAAGATTTTGTAAGGGGAAGCTGACAGAACTTGAAATCACATGGCCCCTCTTGCGTGGGTTCAAATCCTGAGAGGGATATGGACTTTCATGAGAGGCAGTCTCCTGACTTATGGAATGCTGATGGTTCTACCCGCCTTGACCAGCACTTATGGGCAGTTGAGTATGGGGGTCTTCCTCCATCATTAAGAGTCGGGCATCGCTTCATAATTGAAATAATGTTGATGTGATGTAAAACCCATAAAAAAAGAAGGGGGAAGCTGATCAACTTTCATTCTATGTTACTTAGTTACTCACCATTCTCTAATGCCAATACAATGCCTGCATAAATTCCCCAGTCCATGGGGGAGAGAAAATCCAATTAACCTGCCCTTCTTACAAGAAATCCACTTCAGACAATTTTCATGAAAAATGTTCCCATAAAATGTTATAACATGTTTTCTTGCATCTCAATTGTAAAATTTGTGAATTAGTTTGAGTTATGAAAAAATTGTGACAAAAGAAGAAATTGCTCAAGATGAGCAATTTCTTCTTTTGTCACAATGTTTTTCATTGCCTTCCCAGTAGCATATGAACATGTATCTGGTAGCAAGCATTATGTCCATTAGGCAAGGGTTAAGCTCTTGACAAAAAACATGTTCTTCCTCTTAGCTAATGTCTGTGGAGGTTAATTCTGCAATTAGCCCGGATAAAAGTTGCAAATTGTTCTTTAATACACTTTGAAGCCACATTAACCTTTAATTGGCAGGCCTTAGCTCTTTTCCTCTTGACAAAGGGTAAGCTTAATTAATGCAATTTTCAGATGTAATATTTGAACAAAATTCATGCGAGAAAAATGGGCATAAATGATATGTGATCTTCTGTCTCAAAAATTCAATTTAAAGTTCAAGATTCAAGAGTTTGATGCAATTGTCTTCTTTAGATATACCTTACTAATGTAGTATACATATATGGTACCAAGATTGTTGAAAATAGGAGTTAAGGTTCATAATTGTATCAAAATGATAAAAGGATAAGTTGATATTGCGAATGATCTGAGAGTAATGATTATCTCAATAAGAAAGCTTGTGGCACGGCCATCTTGTTCGGACATTTTTTGTCAACATTGATCACATGATCACTTAAAGCCTGTTTTAGAGCTTTAAGGAAATATGTTTAGATTTTAGTAGACAGTGTGGACTATAACTCCTTGGAGACTAAGTAAGTGTTGCTTTCATGTAGCTGTGTTTAAAGCCATTGTTCCTAAAGAGGCTGCCATTGGTCCAATAATGAATAAAGATCACCTGACCGAAAACCTGTGTTATGAAATACAGTCATGTCTCGTTAATCCGAACACGTCCATTCCCAACAAAATGTGCGGATGACCGAATCATCCTGACTAATGAAGCAGAGCATGTTCTTATACACATTAAGACATAAACAGTCTGTATGCACATGTATACTTATAACCCTTGAGCAAATGCCAAATTGTCGACCGTCCCAAATTGCAAGAGTTTGCAGACGACATTTCAAAACGTGATGAAATTAAAATATAATCTTCTGATATGGCAGAAAACATAATGGGAAAAGGAGAAATTGCTCGTCATGAGCAATTTCTCCTTTACCCACAATGTTTTCAAAAGCTGTCTGCAACAAACTGGTCAAATAATTCCGTTCCCTTACAATTTCTTTCGGATTGCGAGACATTCGGATAATCGGGGTCCAGATAAAAGAGGCTTCACTGTATTGCCTGTGATGATTACCAGTTTGACTTTGAACCTTGTTGGTTCCTAATTGACTGCAGTGGGGTCTGTAATTGGAAGAGATATTTATTCATTAATATTTCATACATCTCATGGCAGCTTAATATCCAGGAAATGATTAGCAATAAACATCTGCTCTTGTAACCAGCTTACTTCTGACCTGAATTTCCCTAGCATGCTCTTTTGTATAAGCATTATCTGAGCATTAAATCTACACAAAATGAATTGACACTTGCAAATGATCTTGTATCTAATCCTCAGAATGCTGGGTAATTATCTGGAAATAGATTTTTGTGTCATCTGCTTTCCAAAACCTTGAATATCTGCTTAATTTTGATTAGGAAAGATACTCAGAGCAGCAAACAGGTTAGATCGCAGACCAGCTGCCAATTCACTTGGCAGCTTGCCTGTGATCTAACCTGTTTGCTTCTCTGAGTATCTTTCGTCATCCAAATATAGCAGATATTTAAGGTTTTGGAAAGCAGATACACAAAATTCTATCTTTAGAAAATTACCCAGCATTCTAATGGTTAAAGAATAGCAGCTTGCCTACATAGTAGAGGTGAATGAGTGGAGCCATGTTGATGTTAATATGACCTGACAGGTCTAAAGTCCCAACAGTCAGTATCTCACATGTATCTAGATGGGTGCTGTCTGTAAGGTGCTGCCAAAAACCTTCTTTTCTCTCCCTATTGTGTCATATGTCACTTACCTTTCTTAAATGCCTTATGGAAATTGAGAGCCATGGTCGGGCCTGATAGCATTGGCATGGTGCATTTATGATTTAAACAAAGTAAACAATTTAGAACAAAGTAAAACCCCAATTATCTCCTTAAACACAAAGAAAGCTGTACTTATAATAGTTTATTGTTTTTGTTCTCCTGTAGCTCAGTTCAACCATATGCAAATTCTTGTATGGTGTAGGTGGTCAATTTTTTTTATTTACTGGTATGATGTCCCCATCAAATTCCAAAATGTTTAATGAAGACCCTATTTATTAAACAATATTATTGAAACCACAGAAAAAAAAAGAATAAACTTTTGATATAGGAATTGAAGGGCTTATTAATCAGTGCTAATTAGTGTTTCTCGAAAGGAACAGAGATATTTTGACATTTAACGCTGCTGTTAATCGAAACATCATTACTGGGTTTTGCAATAAACAAGCCATTGGTTTAATGCTTTTAAGGCTTGTTTGTTTATGTAATCCTTGGCATGACAAGATATTAACCGCCTACACGTTTTAAGATTTCTGTACAATTCTCCTGCAAGTCTCTGGCTTATTTGAAGGTTGTACAGCTTTATTGTATGGAACTACTCTTGCACAAGGGGGTGAATCTTTTAATTGATCAGAGTCATAGTTTATGTAGTTATACAGCACAAGTGTCAAATACATTGAATTATCTCAAACATTCTTTGACGGCCATGATTTTAGGTCGCCCGTCGCCACGTAGACTGCCATTTTTTTGCAGAGTTTTAGACTTAACGCTGTTTTAAAGCATGGTTTATCATATACCACCCAAACTAGAAAGTCGATTGGTCAACTCATGCAAGATACACAACGAAATATTGTAATGGTGTAACAATCCAATTCAAAAACTTCTAAGACAATCTAATGAACAAAATATGCCGTTTATAAGCACAAAATTGTTCTTGAACATATTCATGAACATCAGGTATAAATTCATGAACATATTCATGGATTTGTTCATGTCCATGAATGTATACATGAACATGTTCCTGAAAACAACAGTTCATGAATCCTTCGCAGGGGATGTTACACTCACATTTATAAAATCAATCAAAGTTCAGTTCAGTGTAGATTCCTGAAATAGCAGAAGCATGCAGCCTGTATAATTCAATGACGACTGCTTGGATGCAATAAATACTCGGGAGCTGTCATTACATCTGCACTTGATTATCTGTAAAGATAGCCAATGGAACTTCCTGTAGATACATGTACTCCCATCCTCTTGTTTGTGAACTTGTTACTTATCCAAATTGAAAGCAGCAGCAGAAGACGGTTAAAAGTATGACTAATAAAGGGTTCAGTGCAATACTATAGTAAGTGCTTCATGTTTATGAAGCACTTACTATAGTCTTCCACTGAACACTCGAAATAACATTTCCTTTGAGATATTAGGTAGAAACCATTGTGACACAAGAAGATATTGCTTACAATGAGCACCTTCATCCAATGTTGCAATGGTTACTACACTTGTTTACTACAGTTGGGTTAAAATGATTATATGTGAAGGAAAAGATTAAGGAAAAGCCATTGAACTTCCTGTAAATATATCCTTGATGTAGTCTTCAAGTCTGTTCCTCATAGCTCTAGAGAGATTCAATGGAAAGAGCACATATTTTTAATTTGCTTGAAAGTTTGAGCATGCCAATGGTAATGTTAACATCTTTATACACAACAAACATCAATAAACTAAACTATGAATGATTTTCGCTTGGTCAAGACTGTAAGTGTTATTTTGTTTGGGACTTTTCTCAGTAGCCAGTTCACATTATACAAAGATGTTCCACCAATTAATGTATATGTGTTTCTGCATGTTTGAGCTACATGGATGTTTTTGATTTCAATTGTCATGGTCTTGTTTTTTCTTTTATCATAAGTATCAAATTACCATCTATGTAAATCATTTTTTATTGGTTCATTGTGGTTCATTACACATTTACAACAACAGCTATAGACTACATATGTATATATAAAGAACAAGATATGAAAATGCAACATCGAATTGTTATTGGATTGGGACAATTTTCACCTCACGTGACAGGGATCGAACCCAGGACCCTCGGTACAAGAGGCCAATGCCTTACCACTGCACCAATGTTGCCAACCTGTTTGTAATTCCTTTGTATGTGATTTTGTACTTCAGCAATTTCTCTTTTTGTCACAATTGTTTCTGCAGCAGTAGAGCAGCCTGCTGCATGTACATTAGAATTTACCTATACGTAAGACAGGACCAAACCTTAGAATGCTGGGTAATTTTCTAGATTTTTGTGTCGTCTGCTTTTCAAATCCTTAAATATATGCTTAATTCTGTTGAGGCAAGAAACCCAGAGTAGCAAACAGGTAAGACCACAGGACAGCCGCCAAGTAAATTGGCGGCTGGCATGTGATCTAACCTGTTTGCATAAGCATGAAGGCCGGTTCCAGCACTATAAGGGTTAAGACTTTCTTATCCGAATGCAATCTGAAAATATCATGGCTGCACTGAGATAACACAGTCTGTGAAGTATCTTTGGATGGCAGATGATGCTTTTGTTTACAATTTTCCTATACACAGATGTTTGCCCAAGGCTATGATAAGTAAGTCTCTCAGTTTGACAATGAAATAACCAAAACATAAACTGCCTTGTTATTTTATCAAAGTTGAGTTTAAGTCAATGATTCAACCACTGCTAAGGTTTCAAGAACTGTGTTAATGAAATTCTGATTATGAATCGGCATGGACAACAAATTGCCATACATGAAAACAAAGTTGTTGTCAAACTTGTTCATGAACATCAAGAATAGGTTCATGAACATCAAGAACGGTTCTGCATTAATGTAGGGACATTTATTGTATATGTCTGTTCATAAAGTTTATGAACATAGTTCTTGAATCCTTAACAAGGGAGTGCAACACTATGGTAATTCCTTCTTAAAAGCAGTTTTGCGTTTTTCAATTGAATATGTCAACTCTTTTACCTTTGATATTTTTTTAATAATGTCATTTATTGCAAGTAACTTGGACTGGAAAATGGATAAATCTTAAGGCTCACAACTCCATTTTACTGTTGATGTGTTTGAGAAGGTAAAAATGCACGGAGAAGATTCATGCAGAAACAGAACATGCAATCAGAACATTGTCATGATGGTTGGGGTAATGCTTCTCAGAAAATCATTTGGCATGACCGGAGCCCTCATGCTTGATAAGTGTCATGTGTCCAAATGCTACTAATTGCATAAGAACAAGAGAAGAGATGTTTTGAAAATAAACAGAGGCACATTAACTGTCTCCCAGTTATGTCAGTGTAGACTGCTCCAAATGGAAAACATCCATACCTTTGGCTCGAAATTTTCTGAAAAGTTTTCCCCTTTATGCCTGGTCTTAATCACTTTATCTTTTGTAAAATACTTTTCAAAACATTGTGACAAAAGGATGAATTGCTCATGATGATTGTTTTTGCCTTTTTTGATGTCTAAAAGTGATTGTTCACAGAAGAGAAAAATTGAAAGTCAACATGAAATATAGTTTTTGCATCGTTGTTTGATATACAATTAAAAGTAGCTAATGAAAGCATGATTTAGTCAGGAAGTGAAATTTTTCTAAATTTGTACAGTTTATATGCAGTGGATCTCAAAAGTGATGTCATGCTTTTGGATTGAAATGCATGATAATTCACTGTTTACACACTTTTAAGAATTAAAACCAGTTAAATTTTGCCTTCAATGACAGTATTCTTTAGTGTGTACCATATAACAGTACAGCTGTTGTACAGTTTTAAAGAAATTAATTTTTAACTTCCAAATTTCCTCACATCTGTGAACAACCTTTAATGCAGATATTTAAGATGCATATGTATATGAAGGAAATGGTTAACAAGGATGCATGGGGTATCTGATAACTTAGCTCTAATGTGAGCAGCATCTACCATTGTCTGGATCTGGATAAGTATGTTGCAGGGCATTTTGTCATTTGCGCAACAGGAATTCCAAGCTTCCGTGCTTGCTTCCTGGATACTAAACCAGTACTTGGATCCATTTGATAGGTTTACCTTGGCAATTTTCTCCTTACATGACAGGGATTGAACCTGGGACTGTGTGTGTCCAGACCTGTACAAAAGATGAAGCTTACATTGTTGTGTGCTTCTAGAAATTGAGGGCTTTTTGTACGGTCTGCACATACTGTAGTCTTGCATTGATGCCTCAAATTATCCTTGAAAAAATGCTTACTTAAATTTCACACAACATAGTAAAAGCAAAGGCCAAGGGATACATAAAAGTAAAATAGTTTATAGAGAAAGTATGGTAAACTGGTAGAATTATACTATGGTGCAATGTCATGAAACACTCTCAAAGACTTTGCTCCTACTTACAATAATTCACTAACTAAAGCATGTTGGAGATTTTATGCTGGTTTTAGAACCAGAATCCATTATCACCACTTGAGCCTTTCCCTTTTTTCTAAAGATGATATCAAAACTAATTCTTAAAGTGCCTCAAGATACCCAAAACAGCTATATGTTATACTATTATATCAATGCTTGAAAACTTACCTGAAAATAAGAGATTTTGCTCATTGTAAGGAAATTCTTCCTTTGTTGAAATGATTTCTCCTGTTAGCATTCTTGAAGTGTTTGTTTTTCATGGGAGGATGAATCATTTTTACAGGTGTAAAGATCATTTTGCTGAGAGTCTATCTATGAGTTATTGCTACAATAATTTGACATGAAAGAGGTTCTGTGTGGGCCAGTGCTTAACCCTTGGATGCTAGGTAATTTTCTAAAAATAGATTTTTGTGTCATCTGCCTTCCAAAACCTTTAATATCTGCTTCATTTTAATTAAGAAAGATACTCAGAGTATCAAATAGATTAGATCATAGGTCAGCTGCCAATTTGCTTTTACCTTTATTGTTCTTTATCCTCTGCTGTATAGTTATGAGCAGGAATTGGAAACTGTCAATAACCTTGTTCTATGTTATTTTAGAAATCTATGTTATTATTTTTTTCAGTAGAAGACAATTCATTACAATAAGTTAAAATCTCAAACCCTGTTTTTTTAATGGCCCTGTCTGAACTCAGAAGAAATTATTAAAAAATAGATGAGGAGTTATTTCGAAATTGGTTCTCTTGTTATGACCATTTTTCAACTGTCATCTGCTACAAACAAATTCCAACTCTGTATGAGGGAATTTGGTAGTGTATTGTTGATATATCTTTTAATTAACTCTTTACAACCAGCAGACAACATTGTTTTAGTTGAAGCAGACATCTCTAGAAAAGCTGTGTCAACATGAGAAAAAACTTGCAGTTCTGCTGTTATGATGTGAATAGATTGAAAAGGCTTTGTGGCAAAAGGAGAAATTGCTTGTGACAAGCAATTTCTCCTTTTGCCACAGTGCTTTTTTAATATTGCCTGCGGCAAGACTCAAAAACGTGGCTTTAGGTGGTAATGTGTTAAGGAACATAATGTCATCAGAAGCAGGGATAGCGTTGAAGTGCTCCCATTGCATGTCAGGGTTCTATAATTGTTGTTTGAACAAATCATTTCACTCTGGGCTCATGAATTATACCAATCAAACAGAGTGTGGTACGAAGGAGCTTAACCTTTTCCCTTTTCTCTCATATAACTTATAATACTATTGCAGATTACTTTTATACAACTTATAATGTAGATGATTCTTTTTCAATTTATAATGCTATGTAGAAAAAAAACACATAACAGTTGTACCGTTAAATTGTAAACACTGAACAATCGCCATTAGAAGCAAATATAATTAGATCCATTTTAATTCCTAATGTGTGTATACACTTACAGTGAATCTAACATGCATTTTCTAAAAGTGCAATATGGCTTTTGAGATCTACCACATTTACATTCTAGATGAATTGAAGCTTCCTGAATTCACTTTAAATTGTATCTCAAACAATACAAAAACTGTCTTGGTTCAAAAACAATTAATTTTGGCTTTCAGATTTCTTTTCTGTGAACAAGTACCTTTAACCTTTTACCGAACGTCAAACTGTAAGAGTTTGGAGAAGACATTTCAAAATGTAATGGAATTGAAAAATAATCTTCTGATAGGGCAGAAAACATTGTGGAAAAAGGAGAAATTGCTCACAATTTTTTCCAAAGTCGTCTGCAACAAAGTGATCAAATGTTGTTACTGTTGGGTAATGGGTTAAAAAGCTCTGATAAACACACCTATCTGGACCTTTTGGACTAACAGGTTGTTCAATAAAGCATTAAGGTCTCTGTGCTTGTGTCTGATAAGAAAGTAATGGCTCCTCTGGGACCCTGATAAGAATCATGCATTGGTTGTACTGTAATACAATACCTATTATTTATAGATTATCAGAGGTAAGATCTGTCAGGCCTAGTCCCTACAGACCTCCCTCAACCTTTCAATCTGTACCCTTATATATTATGCTCTTTAATGCACCTGCTTCAGACGGCTGAAGAAAATATTGTGGCATATAGAGAAATTTGTGTAACATTGGTTTCTGTTAACCCTTTACCAAACGCCAAATTGTCGACAGTCCCAAATTGAAGAGTTTGCAGACAATATTTCAAAATGTGATGAAATTGAAAAATAATCTGCTGATAGGGCAGCAAACATTGTGGGAAAAGAAGAGCAATTTTCCCATTTCCCACAATATTTTCCAGAGTCGCCTGCAACAAACTGGTCAAGTCTTGTAACTATTGTTCTGTAATGGGATAAATATTAGAAAGCAGATGTTACATTTCATACCTAGTCTTCTGCTATTGTTTTATTCATTTAGTCCCATATAAGGAAAATTGGTTATTGATAGTTGTTTTATGAAATAGGAGAAATTGTTCATGGCAACCATTTCCCTGTTTTAATTATATTTGAAAGTTTGTAATTGGCAGTTAATTCAGCAGTTGTGACCCCTGTAAAGGGTTCAAGAACTGTGTTCATGAACTTTATTAATAGACACGAAGGAAAATAGTTGTTCATGAGCACAGAGTTGTTCCTAAACACACTCATGAATTTCAAGAAAATGTTCTTAAATTTTTTTATGGATTTGAGCTTGTCCATAAATGCGTTGATTAACATGTTCTTGATGTTCATGAAGGTTTCATGATAAGCCTTTTGTCATTAAAAGACAAATTTTTTCAAGGAGTAAATGAACACAATTCCAGAATATTTGGTTCAATGGTTGAAAAGGTAGTAAAACTCAAATAACAAATCAACAATAACCTAATTACTGTTTCTGTTATACTTTCAGGTCTGGACGGGGACCAATCATGTGGAAGTTCATCATTCAAATGTGATAATACTAAATGTATAGAGAATGCTCTGACTTGTGATAGGGTGGATCACTGTGGAGACTACAGTGATGAAGCTGCTCAGGGGCCAGCAAAATGTGGGGTCTCAGGTAAGGTCATGTTACCATGGCAACAGTTTACATATTTGTAGGATGATGGAGAATTCGGTAAGTGCTTTATATAAGCTTCCAATTCATACCAATGAACATTACTACATATTGGCTTATGAACAAATACCTCATTCAAGCAATAAGAGTATTTGCTATTGGTTGAAATATTCTCTGTTATGTTGCACTGTTTCCAAGAGCTGTCTTATTCAAATCTGATTGAAATATTCTCTGTTATGTTGCACTGTTTCCAAGAGCTGTCTTATTCAAATCTGATTGAAATATTCTCTGTTATGTTGCACTGCTTCCAAGAGCTGTCTTATTCAAATCTGATTGAAATATTCTCTGTTATGTTGCACTGCTTCCAAGAGCTGTCTTATTCAAATCTGATTGAAATATTCTCTGTTATGTTGCACTGTTTCCAAGAGCTGTCTTATTCAAATCTGATTGAAATATTCTCTGTTATGTTGCACTGTTCCAAGAGCTGTCTTATTCAAATCTGATTGAAATATTCTCTGTTATGTTGCACTGCTTCCAAGAGCTGTCTTATTCAAATCTGATTGAAATATTCTCTGTTATGTTGCACTGTTTCCAAGAGCTGTCTTATTCAAATCTGGTTGAAATATTCTCTGTTATGTTGCACTGTTTCCAAGAGCTGTCCTATTCAAATGTGGTTGAAATATTCTCTGTTATGTTGCACTGCTTCCAAGAGCTGTCCTATTCAAATGTGGTTGAAATATTCTCTGTTATGTTGCACTGCTTCCAAGAGCTGTCTTATTCAAATCTGGTTCTTAGTCTTAGTCAAAAACAGACACCACTGGATCAACAGGGAAATTTACTTCTCATGAGCATTTTCTCTTTTTATGATATTGGTATCTACGCCATAAAAATTGTAAAGATTCCTTCTTTTCGTGGTTTACATTGATAGTGGTCATTTGCCGAGGTTTTCTCTTTTGGCGAGACACAAAGTTCAATATACTTGAATTTGTGTTTACCCTTAGAATGCTGGGTAATTTTCTAAAGATAGATTTTTGTCGTCTGCTTTCAAAAACCTTAAATATCTGCTTAATTTTAATGAGGAAAGATACTTGGAGTAACAAGCATGTTAGATCACAGGCCAGCTGCAAAGTAATTACTTGGTGGCTGGCCTGGATCTAACCATTTTGCATAAGCATGAAGTCGGTTCCAGCACTATAAGGATGGCCCGGATCTTACCTGTTTGCCTAAGAATAAAGTCGGTACCAGCTTTATAACGGCTCATGATCATGTTTTATTTGTCACTTCATCAACTTAATGTCAACAGGGAATAGCTAGGCAGACTGAAGAGAGCTTGGAGAATGTTATTTGCAGAAAATCTGTTGGAACAACAAATAATGGCAACATTTGTATTGACAAATGATGTATCTTTTCCCAATCAATTGTGCTAACAACATGGACCCTTTGCATTATTTTGCATTACTTCATGAACGTTTGGAATAATAAGGAATATGTAGATTTCAATATTTTTTCTTTACATTAATGTTGATTTTTTTATCTTGATTGACAAGGTTTGCTTCGCATATACTACTTAACCCATTTTGTGCTGGGACCCACTTCATGCTTATGCAACCAGGTTAGATCCTGGCCAGCCACCAAGTAAATTGGCGGCTGGCCTGTGATCAAACCTGTTTGCTACTCTGAGTGTCTTTCCTCATCAAAATTAAGCAGATATTTAAAGTTTTGAAAAGCAGACAACACAAAAATCTAAATTAATTAAAGTTTTAACAATAAACAACAAAATAATCATCGCATATTTTTGGTAGAAAAATCTGTTCCTGTGTGACTCCTACCTGGATTAAGCATTTTCCAAATTGATGATACGTCAATTTATATGGCTTTACTGGATATGTTTTACCTATGGTCTGTCACTCTAATCGAATAATAAGATTTATCTGACGTATCAGTGGAATTTAGTTTAGACTCAATATTTCATCACCAGATTGTTGAATGACTTTGTACTGGATTTCAAGGCTTTGTTTTATTCCCCCATACCAGAATATAGGGCAGATCAAACTTCGAAACAACAACTGCAGGTTCATTATTTGGCCAAAACAATTTTGACAAAAGGATGAAGATAATTGCTCCAATCAAACAATTTATTTGTAAACCTATAGCATGTGTTGAGGGTTTAATGCAAGACTATAGAAAGTGCTTCACATGCAAGACTATGAACTTGAAACACTTTCTATAGTCTTGCACTGAATCTTCAAGACTGTGTTTTAAGGAATGTATTATGAAGTAAATGGTCAATTCCAATTAAGTGGATAAAGAGAAATTCATCATACTTAGCCAAATCATTATCATGGATCTCCAGAATACCTTTCCTGTCTGCTATAAATCAGTTGTTGATGAATTTTTGCCATTTGGTTACAGTTTGTTTTTATTAATAATGGTTGTATCTTATTGTTTCTTCTCTCTCTACCATGTCCAACAAATGAATCCCTTTCTCGATCATCATCAAAGTTTGAAATAGCAAATCCTGTACAAGCTTGATTTACTTCTCTATTTTGAAAAGAGAGTTTGTTTTGTTGTAGAGTAAATTAATTATTCTTACTGATTATCAAATTTTTATCATGAATCTGCTGTTCTGTATTATCCATGGGTAGACATTAACCCATTACCAAACATTAACGACATTTAACCACTCTCTTGCAGAACACTATGGAAAACATAATGAGCCATTTTTCCTTTCCCCACAATGTTCTTGCCCTATAAGAAGATTATTTTCCATGTTTATCATATTTTGAAATGTTGTCTGCAAACCCTTTCAATTTGGGACAGTTGAAACTTTGGTATGGGGTTAAAGAAAGGGTTACTGGATTGGCATCCATCTTTCACCAATAGATATGGTTTATATGAAACATGCTTGTGTGAGGGGGCAAGGTTTACTGAACTGATTTTAGAGGTTTTTTAGTTCACTTAACCCTTTACAAAACGCAAAATTTTCGACTGTCCCAAATTGAAAGAGTTTGCAGACGACAGATCTTAATGTGATGAAAACTTATCTTTCTATAGGGCAGAAAACATTTTCCCACAATGTTTTCCAAAGTCGTCTGCAACCAAATAGTCAATTGTTGTTATTGTTCTGTAAAGGATTATTCCTCATAGTGCTTGAACCAGCTGCATGTTTATGCAAACCTGTTAGATCTAGGCCAGCTGCCAAGTAAATTGGAGACTGGCCTGTGATCTAACCTGTTTGCTACTGATACTATCTTTCCTCAACAAAATTAAGCAGATATTTAAGGATTTGGAAAGTAGGCGACACAGAAATCTATCTTTAGAAAATTACCCATTATTCTAAGGGTGAAACTGCCTGCAATCCAACCCATTTCCACAATGCTGAATGTTCATTAATATTCATATATATGACAGAAAAAGATACCCAATCTAAACCTTAACTTTTAACCAAATGCTGGTACAAAATTGTGTTAAATCATAATTAGAAACACTTACAGACTACTATTTTAGATATAGAAATACTTGTTTTAAGCAAATTCATTTTGTTACAATATTGTCTTGCTTGTTAAGTATTTTAAGCTTTTATTTTGGAAGAAAACCCTACCAAAAATGCAAGAAAAAAAAAAAAGAAAAACACAGATATTTCAAATTGGAACTGTTCACAAATTTCATTCCGAGGTTTCTGGTGTAATGGATTATGGGATTAAAAGATCTTGTAATCATAGTTACCGATGGCAACAGGTGTATTCTATAAGTACAGGAAGTGGCAGTAAAACCTTGACCTTTTCTCAGCAGTGGCCAGCCTGTAGGGCTTATCTGCCACACCTATATTCCTTCATGAACATAATCAGTCTGTTAACCACCACAAAGGCATCCACAATAGAAGACTTTGCTAGGGTATCGAGTCTACTAAAGACTATGTCTATGCTAAACATTTGGTAAGTTCAAAACAACATTCCCTCTTATTTTAATATTGGGCTAAGCAATATTGCATAGTAACACATCATTGGAATTGTCTCTCTGAATCACATCCAATGAGGTGACGCAATATTTTACTTTTGTTAAAGATACTATCCATGTTCATCAGTTTTGACTTAAACAAATTTTTTCCCTAAATCATTAAGTAACGTAAACTGTACCAAGAAATCTAGCCTACCAATTTCTCTTTTTGCCACAATGCTTTTTTTAATCTATTCACATATTACAACAGCAGAACTGAAGGTTTTTCCCATGCTTAGAAATCATTTCTAAAGTCTTCTGCTTCGTAAAAATAATGCGTAAAGAGTTAGAATACAGTGGTTGGTGTTTGAAGTTGTCTATATTAGTATATATGAAGTACAGGATTCTATTCCACATGGTATCAATTATGATCTCATTATTTCTCCATAGTAAGGAGAGTAAATGATAAAGAATTGTTTATTTCAACATAAAATTCACTTATTCCATAACAAAGAACAAGTAAGTTCCAATTAAAATATAATATGTCATGGAAAGATTTCTAATACAAATTGATTCAGTTCACTTGACTAAGAACTCCTTTACTTCATTTGGAATTTGAAAGTTATGTCTGACAACAATTGGTATATCCACAATAAGTTAAACATATCCTTGTGAAACATGGAAAGAAATCATTATTCTTACAAAAGTAAAGTTTGTCTTAATGGAGAATTTTGTCTTTCTTCAAAATATTACAAAGAAAGAATTGTTGAATGTTATTGCCTTTGAAGATATCTAAGGTTTTGGAAAGCAGACAACACAAAAATCTATTTTTAGAAAATCACCCAGCATTCTAAGGGTTAATTTCAATCAGTTGCAAAACTTCCATATGAGGTTGTGTGTTATGTATGATTACAAAGAGGTAACATCTCTTGTGAAAGATTGCAGAACTTATCCATGAGCATTCATGAACACAAATATTGTCTTATTTTGTTCATGAATTCCAAGAGCATGTGCATGAACCTCAAGAACAGGCTCACAAATGTATTAATGAACCTGCACTTGATGTTTATTAACCCATTCTTTACATTCATGAACAAGTTCTGTCTTCATGAACGCCATTTAACATTGATGAATGTTCATATAGCTCATGAATAAGTTTTTGAGTCTTTCGCTGGAGATGTGTATGTTTTTGTCTGTCTAAATGGGATGACTTACTCAATCGTTGAAATGAAATAAAAAAGAAAGCTCACTCACGTTGTCTATGTGCCTCCATAGGGTAGTTTTTACTGGTGAATAAATAATCTTTGAGGCTATGGGTTAATAGTGAAAGTGCCATATTTCATATGAAATTCCAGACATTTAAGACAGTTGTTGACAATAGATAGGAATTTATATAGCATAACTTTCTGAACCTGTCAATTTATGATTCCTCATTTGGCTGGGTTATTTTTATTACATATTTTCCAGTATGATAATTTTCCCTTAAGGTGTTCAATGTTTTAATTCAGAATGGATAATCAATTCTAGAACAAAATGAAAATAAAAAAACAAGTGATGTTATTTTCACCACTTTTGTTATCAGAATCATCATGAAAAAAGAGAAAATATGCTAACTGGTTGACTTAAATCGTGTAGTTCATTTAGGGAATTCTCTCTAATGGATCAGATCTGGTATTAAGAAATCAAAATTTGAAAGTCCTTTAGGATATTCTTGGAGTTTTTTTTGTTATGAATGAATTATTCTCCTTCGGTAACCATAATGTGTCACCCCTGAGAAGTATGCAAGAACTGGTCGGTGAATATATGAATCAGTTCATGAACAAAAAGAATTGTCATTCATGAACATAAAGCTGTTCTGACTTTTCCAAATTTATAGCAACCACATATGACAAAGTAAAATTGTATGAAAAATGATTTTTTCTCATGGGTTATGGTATATATCATTGTGACTACAGGAGAAATAACTTGTAATGAATAATATCTCCTATAGTCACAATTGTTTTATTTTTAATCCTTTATTGGTGACAGTGGTACAGAGCGTAGCCTCATGTACCATGTTTGATCCCCGTTAGGTGAGGTGAACATTACCGGAACCCACAAAACGGCATGAGTACTGGTTTAGGATTCAAGAGGGAATCATCAAGCTGTGTTTGAACAAGCTTCAAGCTTCCTTCACAGTCGATGTAAAACTATAGGGGGAAAAATTAAGATACAGAGAAGGCATATGATTTGTATCCATTGGGTTATAGGAATCAAAGACCCCTGCCACAGACAATGGAATCTATGTGTTTCTCAGAATTATATAATCAGGTCTGCAGTGAATATATTTCACATATTAACAAATCTAGATAAGGTGTGGGATTTGTGTGAGACTATTCCGGCTTGATGAATGTCTGGAAAAAGTTACATTAGGCTTACGGGAGGCATAAAAGAGATATAAATTTCGCATATTTGCTGGAAAAAAATAACCTGTCTTTGGCCCCCTTCTTGCATAGTCTTTATCCTTTAGCTTCCCATGAGGCTTTTTTCTAACCCATTACCAAAAAATAACGACATTTGACATGTTTGATGCAGATGACTCTTTAAAACATTGTGGGAAAAGGAGAAATTGCTCTTAATGAGCAATTTCTTCTTTCCCCACAATGTTTTCTGCCCTATCAGAAGATTAATTTTCAATTTCATCACATTTTGAAATGATGTCTGCAAACTCTTTCAATTTGGTACAGTTGAAAATTTGGCGTTTGGTACAGGGTTAAGGCTTCCTTGGGATTCACTTGTACTTGGACTGTCTCACGTAGCCTGCTAAATGACAGCAACACAAGTGTCATCGGTGGGGGTCAATGCACACTCTGGTTTTAAATGTCTGTTCAAGAAGGCATTTGAAAATGTATGATATGCTTATATGAGTCTTTCCTCCTGCTTAAACAATTTTCCCATTTTTTCCTTTAGTAAGAAGGTGTTACAATTTGACCTGTTGTTGACAAATTAACAACGAAAAGTTGACATTGTACTAGGATGTGAGGACGTACTAGTACAATGTACTTTTGTTACGACAGAAATAAGTGATATCCAACTTGTAAGTACACCCCATGTACTGATTGAAAAATATTTTGCTGATGTCAAGGAAATTGATTTCATTTAGGCAAAGAACTTTTTTTTTTTAAGGGTAAGATGAGAAATTGCTCAATTCATTAAGAAAACGTAATTATTATTGGCAGAATTGTTCATTCAGGTTTCCAATAAGTTTCTTGTGAAAGCTTTTTAACGTCATTATACCTTACTTTGACAGCTCATTTGTAGAACTGTATAAACATCAGTGACAAAAAAATGCATTGCTTCTTATGAACAATAAATTCTTCTGTCCCAAACGTTTCTACCAAGCATCATGATAAAATATATTTTTGTGTCATTCACTGTTGCTTTCAGTTTTGACCAGGGACAAACTCCTAAAAAGTAAAAGTGTTGATGAATATCTTTTCATTCCTCAAAAATGTCAAGACTATGCAACACCAGATGTATCAAAGTTGTTACTCTTACAATAATGTTTTAAAGACATGAATAAGACACCTTTATTGTCAAAGAGAGGATTATACAAGGTGATATAGTGTCGCTTGAGTTCATGGGAACCACTGGTTACTCCATCAACCATGTTGATAAACCATCACAAACTGCTGGTTATGCCATAAGGAATTGTATGGAATCTCCATTAACTGTATTACTCAAAATATTCATGATTTAATTTAACACATTTCTTCATGAAAGAAATGTGATAAAAGGAGAAATCTCTTTTGATATTTTTTTGTCACTATTGTTTGATCCATTTTATTATTTTTAAGTGTCTACAATTGTCATTTTCTGATATTTTGTTGGTTCGGACCACTCAATATTTCCTGTTAAGGATAATGTGTATTTATGCCGGCTCAGGCATGGAATCTGCATTAAGGATTGAGATCTATATGATGATTCAGAGACAAGTAGTACTGTAGATAATAGTGTAATCAAACAGCAAATTTTGTCGTTGTCACTTTTTGTTTTTGCTATGCAATAAAGAGTTGACTTTGATGCAAGTATGATCAAGCATTATCTCTGCAATAGATATATGAAATACCACAAGATGATCAATTTCTTACATGTCAAGTTCAATGTTCCTGCAGAGAAGGAACTGCTGATGGCAGACAATTTTTCAAAATCTGAGAGGCTATGTGAACTCAAGTTCTTTACTTTAGCCACTAGGCCACAGAGGCCCCTACAATTTTGTACAAAGTTGTGTGTAGGATTCAAGAACAAGACGACTTTTTAGAATGTGATTAAATTGAAAAATAATCTTATTAAAGGGTAGAAAACATTGTGGGAAAAGAAGAAATTGCTCATTATGAGCAATTTCTCCTTTTCCCACAATGTTTTCAATAGATTCTGCAACAAACTGATCAAATATTGTTATTGTTTGGTAATGAGTTAAAGTAAAATGCATCGCCCAATTTTCCTATGACAGGGCGCCTCTATTTATTTACTTGTTCTGACAGCAGGTCTCATAGGGTAGATTTTGAAGGTTCATTGATTCTCTAAACCAGAATGATAATGAAGATAGTTTTCACCATGGGATGCTGGCGGAGTCTAAGCTAATAGGTTTTCCAGCTCCCCGTATGTTACCTTCAATTACCACTGTAATCATTAATAAAAGATACAATCTGTTATTCTTTCTAAGAAAAACTGCATCCTTACTATGACAGGGACTTGAAGTTTTTCATTGTGTCGGGAAGTTTTTGTGTATTTATTGGTGCATTAACATGAAATGTCATGTTGAATTGTCTTTCTGCTGGTGTATTACCCATCCTTCAATGTAGCACAGATGTTGATTTCTCTGCTTAGTAAAGGCTCAGACGATGGCTTCTGTTACTCCTCCACAAATGTTATGATCTTGCTATAATTTTTGTACCAACTTCCTGTTGAATTTATTGTATTTTGTCTCTTTTTCCTTTGGCTGGAGGTGTACATATGCCTTCTACGGCCTAACATTTTGAAAAAAACACTTCAAGGGTTCAATGCAACACTATAGTAAGTGCTTCATAAACATGAAGCACTTACTAAAGAATTGCACTGAATCCATAAATTGCTCTATTTCATTTCTTGTAAATTCAATTGGAATGAGCTTGATGATTTTGTCATTTGATTAACGTTTGATTAATATTCCAGATCCATTCCTTCAGTAGAAATATGTTACTGCCAAAAGCACATTCACACAGCTTATTCAATTTGGTGCTAACAATATTTATTTTTTTATAATTGGATAGAAAAGAAGAAAGCACAATTGCCCAATCATGAGTATGCCAAATGTTGTTCTTATTCTATTCTATTCTATATGACTCTTATGGTGGGTTGGAAATGAAAGTACCAGCAGACAACAAAAGGAGCTTCATAAATTTGTGTTTTGTGTAAGATATTTGGTAAAAACAATGTGGGAAAAGGATGAGATTCTGACAAGGAGACAATTGTCCCAATATCATTATGGTATCTAAAGTGGGCAACAATGGTGCAGAGGTCACTAAGAGCGTCGGCCTCTTGTACCAAGGGTCCTTGGTTTGGTCCCTGTTAAACAAGGTGAAAAATTGTCGAGACTAACCCACAAATTGGAGCGAGTACTGGTTTAGTAACCAGGAAGCAGTCATTGAGAGTGAGTTTAACAAGCTTTATGTTCCTTCATCATTGAAGTAAAATAAAAAAGTATAAACTTTAAATCCTTTTGCTCCTCTGCCAGCAGATATGTCAAAATGAAGTATTACAGAGTAAAACATTAATCCCAAAAGGTTTTAAATATATATATATATGTAGTAAAAGGATTCTACATTTTCATATCATCATAATTAAGTTTGCTGTTACATAGAAATTAAAAAGGCTTTAATTACCAGGCGAAATGCAATTGTTTATGAATGTTGGTTAAGTATTGAAGAGTATTTTACCACTTTTTAATTGGATCTCGACAGAATAAACTCATTACCTCACATCTATTATAACTATAAATCTTACAGGACATTCATAGGAAACTACATATTCTAGAAAAGCATTCCCTCATAGAAATACCCTTGTGATGAATTTAAGAACTGTGTTCATTAGCTTCATGAACCGACATGGATGAAACATGGTGGTTTATGGATATATAATTGTTCATGAATATGTTCATGAATGTAAAAAAAACCCATATTATTCATGTCCATAAACATGTTCTTGAAATCTATGAGCATGTTCAAACACAACTTTGTGTTCACTAACGGACTGTTTTTGTCCATCTTTGTTCATGAAGGTTATGAACACAGTTCAGAGCACCTGTGTTGCAGACAGCATTTTGAAATTATTGAGAGAAAAGGAAAACATCATCTCCATGACCAAATGCCCCTTTTTATTACACTGATTTTCATGTTAGTTATAATCAGTTATAATTTTTGATTTGATTACGTTTACCACAAAAACATGGGAAACAGGAGTGGTTCTGAGTAGTTTTAAGGGTGGATCAGAATTTTAAAGATGTGTTAATCACATGATGCTTAATTTTATGCCAATAAACTTCACATTATTTGTTTCTGATGGGTTTTTCCCCTTCATTCTATTCAAGTTCGCTGCTGTTTGCTCACCAGATCTCTTGCAGATAGATTGCTTTGTGTGTCATGATAAAGTCAATATCTCATTTATAGAAGAAGATATTTTATAGATGTTTTAAGCTCATACAGCTTCTAGTGATACATACATATAATCATATATCTGACAACAATAAAATGTGATGATAAACATAAACATATCCTTTGTTGTTCTAGATTCAGGAAGAAAGTCATTGTTTATAATTGAAATGATTACACAATTCTCAATGAAGTAATCACATGGTCATAAAGGTGTGTGTTATTTCGTTAGTATAACGTGTAACGCTGTCATAAAGGATGGATTATTGTATACCAACAGAACCTGAAAGTTGATGGTCAAGTCATGCAGGGTCCACATTGTGGCTATCATTGGCAAAAGTAGGTAAAAAAAGCAAAAATAGGATTGCGCAGCTATCTTTTGCGGACAGATTGTAAACATTGGTCATAGGATTCCCCTGTCTGAGTTCTTACAGGGCAGTATTTCCACTTATCAGTTTATTCTTATGTCCCTGTATACTCCTTTACTTTAAAGCCATCATTGTTAAACGATTTATATTTTACGACGACCTGATGCTTAAATAACAGAGGGGTATATATAAACAATTCCACATACTTATAGAACTTTGTTATTTGCAAAGCAATATCAAATGGCAATCAAAGGTGAAGGAAAGTCTTTTGCAAATATTCAACATTGAGATATAATTGAGTAAGGGGGTAAATATCTTTTGCATCAGTTTATGATAAACGAGGCTAGGATGGAAAGGAATAAAGTATTCAGGTCAATACTGCCCAGAAAATTACCACATTATAAGAGCCCAAACTTAATATAATCTTTGTTGATAAGAACCTCTATATTTCTATTGAATATTACTATGAATCATCATCAGATAAGTCTGGGTAAAAAATAGTCTGTTGGAAGAACATGGCACTGTATACTTAATTCCCTCGCACAACGATGGCCTTGCTAGCGTGATTTTAATGAGATTTGAGTTCTTAATTTTTCACTATTATTTGGCGATATTAGTTCTCAATAATCCTGCTATACTTCATCATGAACATAATCATTCAGTTGTAACATCGCCGCCATGGAAATTCTTAAAGAAAATAGGCCAAGTTTTTATCTCAAACGCAGGACCCTAAGTGTATTACTTGTCAGGATTGCTGCTAACAAAAGAAAAGTTGGAAAGCCTCTCAGAGATACTGTCCCTAAGATGTGTTACTTTGCAATATTGTTTTTTTTCATTACTGTAAAAAGAGAATATGTTGTTTTGATTTTACACAATTTCTTAGCACAAGGTTTGTAAATAAAACACTACCCAGATGTGGTAATGAAATCGTACATGGTGTAAAGTGGGGTATTAAATACTTTGACTATTAGTCTTACAACCGATTAGATAGATCTCCTTTGCATTTCTTTTTTTCTCCTGATACATATTTGTAACATCATCATTATTGCACATGATATTTACAGTCTATAGTTTTATAGAAAAACAAAAGATGAGAATAATCTCACCTCTATCATTTAACTTTGTATTTCAATAGTGGGTTAAATGCCTTTTCTTATGATGCAGTTGACATCTTGAGGGTTCAATTCAATACTATAGTAAGTGCTTCATGTTTGTGAAGCACTTACTATAGTCTTGCATTGAACCCTCGAAAGATTTTAATTTATTATTCTGCTGTAACCTTGAATGTGAGTCATTCATACAACTTGGAAGAGGGAATAGAATAGATATAGAGAATTAGGAAGGTACATTCAGATCTCCATAGAACAGATAAGGTCCACTTGAAACAGATCTAGATTGTATGTATCGTTTCCTTGCTTTGAGCCAACTATATTTTATAACACCAATTCCTTCATACGGGAGTAGGGGATTCAATCAAATTGACAGAAAACTTTTAAAAGTCTTAAAGTTTGAAATTAACATCTTTTATGTCAATTGGACAGAAGCCATTTTGAGTGGAGAAAATTGACAGTTGTTTCTCATTTGACATTGATTTTCAGTATCTAAAACCATTTAAACTAGTTATCTGCTATACAGCAGAATGGAGAGTTACAGTCTTAAGTTGAAAGTAATAAAAATCATTGTAGAAAGAAAAAGAGTTTTACTTTAATGACATGTATCCCCTGCAGAATATTCAAAATCTTTTTAATTTGTGAACTTCATGAGCATTCATGATTGTTAAATGGCCATTCATGAATACAAAGCTGTTCTTAACTGGTACTTGAATTTCAAGAAAAGATGTTCAAGAACATCAAGAACAAGTTTATTAATGTATTCACGAATCTGCACTTGGTGTTCTTGAATTAAATGAAGTTGAACATTCATGAATAAGTTATTTTTAATCTTTCGTAGAGGAACTAGTAAAGGATATACTTGTTTTCACTCACCTGCAGTCTGGGTCAGTGTTTTTGTCTACAGCAAGCAAACATACAAACAAGAGCATTGTTCAACAAGCTATATTAGAGTGGGCATTTAATCCCTGGTCCACGATAGTGTTACAAGTTTGAAATCAGGGACCAGTAGTGATTAAGCACTCACAATGCACCTTAATTCTTAGTTAAAAAAGTTCAGAGATAATTTTATCTAATATCAAATTTTAGTTGATTCCTTCAGGTGTATCTGTGTTATTCATTTCGTTCCACACACAATTCTTAAATCCTTTAAATGTCTATACAGCAATTTTTAAAGATATTGTTACAAGAGCAGAATTTAGTCACTATGGGCTAACTTTCCTTTTGCCTCAAATATTTCATTTTGACAGTTTTTCATAGTTAACCTTTGTTATAAAATTTGTGATTGCAATGTGCAAATAATGTCATTGTGGGAATAATGTCTACCCAATTGGACATTTCAAAATCCGTTCTCCAGTGCTCACCTTTTTAATGAAACAACCAGAACGGAAGAGCCGCTTAGAAAAATAGTAAAAGTGCAAAAAGCATCATAAATGAAGTAAATATCAATAATGTGATTTTTTCCTTTTTGTTTCAATCTTTGCAAAGGTTTTAAGCTGACATTTGAGATCAGTTTTGTTTGAGAATGGCTTACATGTTGGTTTTGCCAGCATAGCTTGCAGTGTATGAAACAAACTTGATAACTTATCTGGGGTTTATATTTTGATAGAAACTAAAGATAAGTATAAGTGGTTTTTAGCAGCTATCTTATCATGGAGTTGAGATTTTTAAGTGTAAACACTTAACCCACAACTTGTGGAATTCATGACTGACTGATTTGTATGGGTCACAAAAAGATGGTTTGATTTCTTTAATCCCTATAGTGATGGAACCGATTTCATGCTTATGCAAACAGGTTAGATCCAGGCCAGCCACCAAGTGGCCTGTGATCTTACCTGTTAGCTACTCTGCATATCTTTCCTGATCAAAATTAAGCAGATATTTTAGATTTTGAAAAGCAGACAACAGAACAATCTATTTTTAGAAAATTACCCAGCATTCTAAGGGTAAATTGTTGCCAAGCATTTTCATTGACCTGAACTGAATGCCTTAAGATGAGTACACAAGTCGTTGTTATTAATTCCATACAAAGTTTGCCATAGACTAGCTTGTTGATCCTTGAATTGAAAAGAAGAATGCAAATTTTGTTTCTGCAATGCATTGTCTAGAAGACAGCAACATAATATTTTCACGTCGCCTTTGTTTGAGTTTAAGCAATTATTTGTTCCTTTTAAAAGAAGTGACTTTGGCTCCTCAAATCTCTTTACAAAGAATTTCAGGCTTAATTTCTCAATTCTGCAATTTCTGCACATTTCTCAATATATCAATTCATACTGAGCTTTATAATACCTAAAAAAAACCGGCATGATCATCAAAATGTTCCTACAAAGACAAAGGTTTATATCACACATCCTTTTTCACTTATCAAAATGCATGGGTCTATGGAGTCAATGGTTATCTTTTATTTATCCTCTAAACCAAAGTTAATCTGCTAATATTGATGAAATATGAAAATCTTACAAGAATCCACCCCATGTATCATAAGGACCCATGCTTTATATATGATACAGCATTTTAAACTTGGAAGAATCAGACAGTTAGACAGGAAAAGTTGCAGACATCCATTAACTCCACTATTCTGCACTTTAGTACATACGTTTCAGATGAAACAATTATTACTAAAGGAGACTGTGACAAAAAGACACTGTGAAAAAATGTCCTTTTGTCACAATGGTTTGAAGTTGAACACAATATTTTATAGCAGAAATATTTCCTTTTGACAGTAAAAATGTTGATGTTGCATAATTATGGCGGAAATGGGATAACCAAGCAATGTCAATCAATATTAAGTATATAAGTTTCAAATCAGATCCTGCATCTGTTAGGGGGATTGGGGATCCTTCACAGATCAAAGTAACGAGAGTTCGCTTCCATCATGGTGATGAACAGGTAGGGCCCTTTGATCAGACTTAATCTTCGCTTACACCAGGTCGTTATAGCTCTCAGCTGGGCCCAATCTCTCACCAATTCTCTGTCTGGAGTACAGACAAGTTTGAAAATTAAACTTTGCATCTTTTTATATTACTTCTTTATCCTTGTTTATAGAATATCAACACAATGGAATTCCATAATTGCCAAATTTAACTAGTTCTCTCAAAGACGCCTTAACCATTTATTTCAAGAAAGAAGAAATAAGTTATAATGAATTCAGATTGAAACCATTGTGATTAAAGAAAACATAGCATGTTTCAAGCAATTAATCCGTTTATCATAGTTGTTTCTTAAATCTTTCTGCAGCATGTCAAGGATTCAATGCAAGATTATAGTAAGTGCATCATAAACAGCACTTCCTATAGTATTGCATTGAACCCTAATTGAGACACAGCATGGATTATTTGGTAAGAGGATATATTGCAACTCATATATCCTTTGAAGTTTCCCCGTAAAATCATAATTCTGAAAACAAACATAGCTTATCAATGAAAAGGTTGATGTCTTGCATAACATTAGTGAGTTGGTAAACAGTTCTGTTTATGTAGGAAACCTTGTCCCATACTAAAGGCTGGTTTTATCCGCCTTCAGGAATAAATTAAAAAACCTTAAGAAATAATGGACACATTCCCATTTTACTCACAAAAGTTTACAACATATATCTCAAAGAATGTGTTATTTTTATATTTTGCCATTGTTATCAATTGTTATTTTGATGGGCTCATAGGAAATTAGATCCAGTTTTATGTAAGAGCTGAATGAGTTCCAACTCTCTTTAAATAAAGTATATCATTATTATCTGCTGCTTTGGACAAGTATCAAAATCCAATTTGAGGTTACTGGTTAACATACAAATACTTCTCCCTGGCTTGATAGATGTTCTGTTTTCATCACCCCCATCCACTTATCTCACTTCAAATTTAATGATTGTGTACCAGCTTCAACCTAATACCCCAGTTATAGGAGTTTGAGGGTTCAAGGCAAGACTATAGTAAGTGCTTTACAAACATGAAGCACTTACTATAGTATTGCGCTGAACCATCGAATTTTACTGTTGTTTTGCCAACAATGTCTAAATGGTCCTTAGAAAATTCTATTACACAGTTTTAAATAGCTCTGTCATCCAAGTAGTTTAAATAAAATGGCATGTTTAGGGTTCAATGCTTGATCTTAGTAACTCCTTCTTGAATGTAATGCACTAACTGTAATAGTTCATTGAACTGTAATATTTCATTGAACTGTAATATTTCATTGAACCTTTGATTTACTTTTGATGAGAATACATCTCTAATATTTCACTACATTTTTAGGTTACCCTGCTGTATTTTTTTGATAATATAGGCATAAGTGTGCTAAATTTTGGTGCTTTCAATGTTTTTAATAGATTGTGACTTTGTCACATTGGTTTTTGCCTTATACCATATAGTAAATGTTTTTTTTCACACTTTTTACTTTTGTCTCCTGCCATTTCTTCAATTAGTCAAAATTCCAAAATCTCATATGAGCAAGCAGAATAGAATCATATGAAGAAAGCAATGATGTACCCTTATTGCAGAGAAAAGCATATATAATGTAGATGAATCTTATTGAAATGTCTTTTAATTTCCAGATGAGACCATCCTCAGTCAGTTCCTGTCGCTGGGCGTGGCAGCCTCCGTGGGTATCATTGTAGGGGGTCTCATTGTCATCATATTTTGTACGGCCGCGCTCGTCTGCTGCTGCCGGCAATCATGTTGTAAAGCTGGACGTAATGGTAGCACAAGCAGCAACAATCACTCTACTGCAACGACAACTATTGTGACCAATGGTGGCCCCGGAAGTCATCATGGGAGCCAGCATGGCAGTCACCATGGTAGCAGTCACCACGGCAACCATCATCAAGCACCAAATCATCAAGGTATTGTTCTTAGCTAGAGACTTTTTGTGAGGTCTTGCATACTTTTATTTTATGTTTTCTTTCAAGTAGTTCATTTAGTATTTTAACCCATTTGATTTGAAACTATCTAAATCTTTATTCATAAAGGGAAAATATTTTACTTTTCTATTCAACTGCGAGTTTGTTATAAGAAATGTTTGAAGTTTTTTTATCTACATTTCTTAATTTCCATAACTATATTTTTTTATTTCTGAGTTATTTTCACAGGGAATATATTTAACCCTTTACCAAGCGCCAAATTTTTTACTGTCCCAAATTGAAAGAGTTTGCATACAACATTTCAAAATGTGAAGAAATTGAAAAATAATCTTCTGATAGGGCATCAAACATTGTGGGAAAAGGAGAAATTGCTCTAATCGTTTAGAGCGATTTCTCCTTTTCCCACAATATTTTCCAAAGTTGTCTGCAACAAAATGGTTAAATATCGTTATTGTTTGGTAATGGGTTAAGTAGTAGTTTCTCCTTTTGTCACAGAGGTTTCTTCAATATGCCGACACAGTCACTGCTAAATGAGCCTGTATGTAATAAAGGCGGTAATCTTTTCTCTCTTCTTTCAGGTCACAGTTTATACCACCACCCTACAAGCCCGTTTCACAACCCCACCCATCAAGGCTACTACCCCATGCAGCCCGTTTACCCGTCTCCGCACGGGTCCATGTACTCCGCCTGCACCCAAAACTCGGCATTTACGCGGGACTCGGGGTTCATACATAACAATTTTGGACACACGAGTAGCGTGTACTCATCTCAGGCACCGTCATATCATCGCTCACATACACCGACGAGTAGCAAGTCAGGCAAATCTCATCACTCCAACACAAGTGTGACATATAGTCAGAATATGGATAAAGTTATGTTGCCAGTTAACCTATAGATTATTGTGAAGAATGTCATATTTACTCTTTACCAAATGCCAAGTTTTCGACTGTCCCAAATTGAAAGAGTTTGAAGACGACATTTCAAAAAACTATCTTTCCTCCTTTTACTTTTAAAGAAATTTTGTGTAACGTCTAAATCAAAAGCTGTGTCAGAAAAAAACTCAAAGATTTGTTTGGTTCGAAATATGAGTTAGATATAAAATTTTGATTTATTTTGTAATTCATAATGGAGATAAAGTGCCAGTATAAGATGGAAAGCACTTATCATCAATATAAGGCTACATTTCGGTCTTGATCCCTCTATATACATGCCTGCATAACTTTTAGGATGCTGGGTAATTTTCTCAAAAAGGTTTTTGTGTCCATTGCTTTCCATAATCTTAAATATCTGCTTAATTTTGATGAGGAAAGACACTCAGAGTAGCTAACTGGTTAGATCACAGTCCAGCCGCCAATCTGCTTGGCTGCTGGACAGGATCCAACCTGTTTTCATAAGCATGATGTCTGTTCCAGCACTACTAGGAATAGTTGACATGTGCAATCCCTCTTTTGTTACAATGATTATACCAAATATTTACGAGTTATTTTTAATGCTTTGTGGGGGCCCTCCACTATTGACTTCATTAAGGACATGTCACAAAGTCACAAACTTCATTTTGAAGGAATCGGTGAAATGGCTAGAAAACCAGAATATTTCCATTTCTTTTTCAAAATTGAGTATTTCTTCTTTTGTGGCAGCAGGCTTTGATGAATGCGTGTTGATAAGGGTGTTTGTATAATTTTGGCTACTAGATAATGACTAGAAAACCGCAAGTCATTATGTTTCAACTACATAATCAAATATACCAACAAGATTATTACCAGTATCTCCCTTTATAGTATTGCTTTATTAGATTTTGAAATTCATTGGCTTGTTTAAAATGAGGGTAATCTGTTAAACTGTTCCATAGCATGTCATTGAATAAGATGTCTAACTTTAATTTCCTTTTGAATTATTACAACAGACAATGATTCAGCCAGTTACAGAAGTCAGAAAAGAATGATAGAACACAGCATCATTGATAAGTAAATATTAATTGAATCAATGGGATAAAAAGAGAGTTTGGTAAAAGTATATTTTGTCATAATGTTTACTTATGGCAAATATTATAACCCTTAGGATCCTGGGTAATTTTTCTAAAATTAGATTTTTGAGTCATCAACGAAAATTTACTCGTTACGAAGAGCTAATATCATTTTGTAAAAATGGATTCTACCCAATGTAATACAGCCAATTTTGATTTCTGAACTGACTGTAATAAGATTGAGGTAATGTTGCTTTCATCTAGTAACAACATCACATTGGGGTAAAGTCAACTGCATCCTCTATGTAACATGACGTGAATGATCTAAACATTAAAGGATTATTGAGTAGAGAAAATCCTGGCCGGAAAAAGTTAATTACTTGTAAGATACATGGGGGGAAACGGTAAATTGGTGACAAGATGAGAGAATATTAGATGATTAGCATGGGGTATTTGAAAAGTAGTGGTATGTTGTTCTCTTTCTATCACTTTTTGGTCGCAGATAATTCATCTAACGCCTTCTTTAGCAAAGGGCAATAAAAGACACTTTTTGAAAAGTACAATTTTCTTAAAAAATATACTGCCTTTTTCCACCTCATTTTGTGATTTTTAAAATCAAATAAAAGAAAACATGCTTTTTTGTGATTCATACTTTGTAATCATTTGTACCAGGTGAACCAAATAATTTTATCTTTTAAGTAAACCCACTCCACAAAAGAAGACTGTTTGACTGATCCAAATCAACAGCAACAATAAACAAGATAAAAAAAAGAAGAAAGGAAAAGGAGGCAGTACAAATTTGTCATGATACTTGATAGAACTTATTGTCACAAAATGAACAATTTATCGTTTAGCCACAGTGGTTTGTTTCTTAAGGATGCTACTGCAGATATGACAAAGTAATGCATCATGGAGTATAGAACTAGAGAACAATTCTGTTTCTCATAAGAGCTGAAAAGGTCCACAAGTTTTCTGAATTGTCTCCTGAAAATTTCTTGAATCTGAAAATGATGGAAGTTTAACCTACTCTGGAGAGGAGCTATTCCCTGGGGCACCATGTTGAAACCATTTATGGTAAATTTAATTCTCTCTTATAATTGCTCTGTTAACCCTTAAAGTGCTGGAACGAATTTCATGCTTATGCAAACAGGTAAGATCACTGGCCAGTCACCAAGCAAATTGGTGGCTGGCCTGTGATTTGACATGTTTGCTACTCTGAGTGTCTTTCCTCATCAAAACTAAGTAGATATTTAAGGATTTGGAAAGCAGACGACACAAGAATATTTCTTTTAAAAGAAAATTACCCAGCATTCTTAAGGTAAAATTTGGTCTCCCTCCTTTTTTTATAATTTGTTTTCTTTAGAGCGAGATTAGGGGAAGAAGGTTGTTTCCCATATTACTAAAATAAGATTTAGAAAGCTGTTTGGGAAAATATGAAATAAATCAATATGTTTTGTATTTAGGACTCTTTTACAAAAGGAAAATTTGCGCTTGGTTTTATTGAAATGTTCAGCTTCCAGTTAAAAGGAATTAATGGATGCCATCTTAGGTGGATTTTCCGTAGCAGAGTTAGTTGGTTTATATGAGTTTAACACAGTTTCAACATTTTTTTCAATCATAAGACAGCTTGATAGTACATGCTCCTGGTACATCTTCAACAGTATTGTACAATATCTTTTACAAAGGTGGTCAGTGCTTTCCCTCTTGAAAAGAAATAGATCAGTGTTGAGAGATGACGAATGATGTTGAATTCATTTAACCCTTATAGTGGTGGAGTGACTTCATGCTTATGCAAACAGGATGGATTCAGGCCAACCATGTGTGTAATTTTGCAGCTGGCCTGTGATCTAACCTGTTTGCTACTCTGAGTATCTTTCCTAATCAAGATTAAGAAGATATTTAAGGTTTGGGAAAGAAAATGACATAAAAATATATTTTTAGAATATTACACAGATGAGAGACAATGGGAATTAAATACCCAATACTATCCTACTTTACCATGTCTGATGCAGAGGAGTTTAGTAACCATAGTGACAGTGGACAAATTGCTTCAAATGAACAATACTAATCTACTCTCCTGTCACAGTTTCTTTGAAGTATGAACAAGACTGTTTTGTGTTGTTGTTTGTTTTCTTGCTTGTTTTTATCTGCTGTTCATTGAAATTGTGCATAAATTCTTTCATGAGATAATGAGATTATTATAAGAATAACATTTCCCCAAATATTTGTTTTTATTTAGGTTGGTGAAACAAATTTGAAATGAAAATTAATTTAATCTTATCTATGGATTGCATTTGAAAAAAGACCTGCATTATCTTCATGTTCTTTTGTAACTGTCTGATATTATAAACCCTTTTTGTAAAGCACTTAGTCTATGAATTATTTATAAATGAGGTATGAAGGAAATTCATGACAGAAAAGGGAAAAAAAGTGGCTCATACATTATTTAAACCTTAGAAGTTTTATGATATCCTAATAGTATTTCAAAAATTCATCTTTAGTTGTAATGTTAAACTTGTCTACATTTTACTAAACTATCTACTTTATTTGATATTTTACCCAGAAGATTTGCCTGTCATGAAACTTGTGTCAAGATGCATTACTCTTGCCATACATTGTTAAGCCAGGTATGTTAGATTTACCTCCCTTGCTTTATGTTCAAATTAAGTCAATCGTATCAACTCGGCAATCCCCGTCACAAGTCGGTAGATATACCTCGTAGGCAGTACATGAATACACCAGAAATCCTGGTGTAATTCGCCTTATTTCCGGCGGATAACGCAAAATGCACACAGGCACTAAATATGTATTTAAATACACACAAATTGGTTATATATCACAATTGAATAGTTTCTTTACCCTTTTCATTAAAGATGATCATATCAACATATCTTTGTTTCATATTTTGTCAATCGGCTCTTTTCGGCAATCCCCGGCTTGTTACGATTGCAAACAGACGATTGGCCCTTCGTTGCTGACCTACTTTCAAAAATGGCTCCCCATTACCTCCGAGGTTATTTTAAGAAATGGCCGAGGTGTTCCGAATGAAATTAAGTATCTCAAACAGTCCTGACTACTTTGGCAGTTCCATGTCCTTAGGAGGACACCTCATACATAAGTGTAGGGTTACTCATTTCAGGGGAACCGTCTCTGGCTAATAACACATTTCCGAGGAGTGTCCATTTTTAGTAGTTCAATGTAAGTGGAATTGTTGAACATCTTTTTAAATCATTATTTTTTTGTAAGTTTTTAACCTTCATTTTCATCCAATGAGAATGCGTCAATTTGAAATTTTGTGTTGGTTTATTTTCCATAAACTGCTATTCGAGTGTTCTATCTGGGCTCTATGAGACTATTAATCTGGTATCACGCATGCGCATAAATAGGTAGTTTTAGTCTCCACCTCCAAATCAATGACACATGTAAGTCTAGCCTAAGGTTGCGATGGAAAGATCGCTGTGACGTCGCGGATGAGAATAAAGGGTTATTTGAACTCCTTATGACATGTGAAATGTGAAAACAATGCGATAAAAGGAGATTCCCGTTTGTTGCGGACAATTTCCCCTTTCGTCACAATGCTTTAAAAAGCTTTATGACACAGAAATAAATAAAAAGAAATTACAATTAACTGGGTTATAGGGTTTAATCCTTTATCCTTACATCATTGTGAAAAAAAGAAACTAAACTATATTACCTTTTACCCCATTAGGAATAGTATGACGGGTACAAATTGAAAGCAAGCTAATATGTGACGTAATAAAATGACGTTTTAATCTACATCACTGGGTAGTGCAGTTTTCTTCTTCCAAATATGGTATGGCAGATTGTTGGCATGCAATTGACAGCCATGAAAGGCGTGGTTTATTTCGAATTTCAAAATACTGAGCAGCAGTTTCATGCCATTGGCCGATCATACCTGGAGAGGCTTGGTTTACCAGTGCAAGATAGAGCGCTCTATGGAAATGTAGGTTAAACACTAAATTATTTAGAGGCTAGATAGTGAAATTTAAACGATATAGAAACCCCGTCAGCCGCTATCCCTCCTTCCTTGGGGTTTCTATATCGTTTAAATTTGACTTTCTAGCCTCTAACTAATACTTGGTATCTCATAACATAACAGTGATATTTTTTATTGTGATTTATTAAATTGTTTCAGTAATGAAATAAAATGACTTTAGATTTCCCATTTAAGATCTAAAATTGAAAACGAAAGTACAATGAAAGAAGTCTCACGAGAAATAATATGGCGACTCCCATTTTACCCATAATACTTCAGAGGTTTTTTCATTGGATTAACCCTAGCTCAGATTGTATCTCAAGCTGCTATTTGTATGGATCACACTGTTCTCTTCTCAACTACTATGAATAATCTGCTATGGGTATTGTCACCATTTTGAAATACTTATTGAGTAATTAGTTTAAGAATATTGGTATGAGTGCATTTCCCTTAAATCATTATTTTCAAATGTCTATATTATTTTTTTTTTTTTAAGCTAAAATTGTCTATGCGTTGAAAGCATTTTGCATAAGGAGACAAAATAGATATCTTGAATTAGGGATACATTTACATGGTTAGAGCATTACTTCATGTTAGATTTATTTTGTACTACATTCAGGAGATGATTGTAGAAAATGCTGTGACAAAAGGAGAAATTGTTCATCATGATTAATTTTCTTTTTGTTCTAATGATTCCTACAAGATAACAAATTTTTATTTTATTTATCATCTCTGATTGTACACTACTGCTTCCAATCTGGGATACTCACAAAACTAAACTTTTGGCAAAAGGTTTAGAGTTCATACTTCGGTATAAGTTTTTAGGATGATATTTCTTTTGACACTGATATTAATATGATTATTCAATGTGTTTTAGAAACATGATTTTAATTACCAGTATATACGTATATGAACCCTTATATTTCATTGTTTTTAAAATCATGTATTTTTTGTTTGTTATGTATATTGTATAAAAACCTTTTTAGAATTTATTCAAATGTTGTATACATTTTCAGTATTTTTTTTTGTGTGTGGATCTTTTGACAATCACTTTTACCCAGATTTCCCAAATCCTCATCCCTCCTTGTATATATGTATTTTTTATCAACTCTGGTTAACCCTTTCCCAAACAACAAATTTTCAACTGTCCCAAATTGGAAGAGTTTGCAGACGACATTTCAAAATGTGATGAAATTGGAAAATAATCCAGTGATACAGCAGAAAACACTGTGGGAAAAGGAATAATTGCTTTTTATGAGTAATTTCTCCTTTTCCCACAATGTTTTCTAAAGTTGTCTGCAACAAAGTCATCAAATGTCTTTATTGTTTGGGAAAGGGTTAAATGTATTCTGTGTTATAAACCCATTGATTCTTGTTTTCAGTATCCATTTAGCTTAACCGTTAGAATGCTGGGTTTTAGAAAACTAGTTAAATTTCTAAAAATAGATTTGTGTTGCATCTACTCTTTAAGAACTTAGATATCTGCTTGATTTAAACGAGGAAAGATACTCAGTGAAGCAAAGAGGATGGATCACAGGCCAGCTACCAATTAACTTAGCGACTGGCCTGGATCCAACCTGTTTGCATAAGCATAAAGTTGGTTCCAGCACTATAAGGGTTCAGATTTATTTTGTATTCATTACAAGAAAACAAGGACTTACTTGTATCAAGCAAATTTCCCTGTTTGAAAACACCTGACTTACCAGGTTGCAACCAATCTCCATGAGGAAGTTTTCTGACTGATCAAGATTTGGATAATTAGGGGATTGCACTGATGAAATATACAATACACATTTATTCCGGAGTTAACAAAACCTTGGTCAAAAAGAGAAAGCTTGATTTGAACATTTTTTACTTTTGTCAAATGTTTTTCCGATTTCTCTTTCTTAGTGATCAGTGATCTATAAGATATTTTTATTTGAAAGAAAACTGTTGACACTTTTGATTTGCATAAAACCCCTTATGAGGTATGATGTTTTACAACATCTTTGAGATTATTTAGGGCTATTGTATTTGTATCAAATTACACTGTATTTTTAATGGTAGAGTAGCCGCAGTAGGTCACAGACAATTTATTGATTATATGAATATTATCTAGAATATTTAGACTTTTTCTCAATTTTTATAGGGCTTTAAGATACAAGACCTTCTCAATCAAACAAAATTTAGCTTAAGTTTATATAATTAATTTTGGTTTGAAAAATCAACAACAAGGACTTAAAGATGAAATAAGTTGTTTCAAACATAATTAATTAATTTTGAAAAAAAAGCACAAATGATAAGATCAGATGGTTTAGTTTAATCATATTTTATTGCATAAATACTACATGAGGTAGATGACATATTGACAAAAAGATATACTTGTATTTTAAGAAGATGTGAAAAAGGCAAAAAATAGTGCAATTGGATTGGGCCACAAGTTATAACAATATAAGCGAATGGCCCTCTCCTGAAAAAGTAATTGTTTCAAATCATAATAATATTAGAATAAGAGAGAGAACAGTCTTCGATGGTAATACAAGCATAAGCTATTTAAACTCAGAACTATATTTTAGATATATAATAAATACCAGTATATACCTCACAATATCTATCGGTTGTAACTTGTGTATGTTTACATTCATGCTTTTAACCCATTACCCAGTGAAAGATTTTAAGACAAGCTAAGACAAAACTAATGGCCTCAGAAGACGTCTTTTTTTGCCAATGGAAATGATCTTTAGAGTCTTATAAAGCCTAGAGACCACTTTTCAAATAGAAACAGGTTGTTTTGTTGAAAATTTTGTTACAAATGAAATAATCATTAAAAAATAAAAAGTTTTTACTATACCAATTTACCTGGCGGCTGGCCTGGATCTAACCTGTTGGTATTAGCATGAAGTTGGTTATGGAATTGACTCATCTTCACCGGAAAGGGAAAATTATAATCATCTTCAACTTCTTGCTGGGTTTTCTTGGATAGTCTTATCATTGAGTAATGGGGTGTCTGAAATGTTTTAACCCTTTCCAAAACAACAAATTTTCGACTGTCCCAAATTGGAAGAGTTTGCAGACGACATTTCAAAATGTGATGAAATTGGAAAATAATCTTCTGATAGGGCAGAAAAAATTGTGGGAAAAGGAGAAATTGCTTGTCACGAGCAATTTCTCCTTTTCCCACAATGTTTTCTAAAGTTGTCTGAAACAAAGTGGTCAAATGTCGTTATTGTTTGAGAAAGGGTTAATGTCAATTTGATATTACTGTAATGATTATGTTTTATTTATACACTTTATATACACCTCTTCCCTCATATATATGTTTAAATGCACCTAAAACAGATGATTCAAGCAGTAATTGTGAAAATAGATGAATTGCAAGGATAGCGGTAGTTTCTATTTTAGCACAAAGATTTTTACCCATTATTATAAAGAAAATGTTGATTTGCATACATTCATTGGTTTCCATAAAGACTAGTATGAAAACCTTGCATGGCGGAAATAGTTTATGCTTATCAAGTTAGCTTTATCATCTGGCATAGCATTCAAAGGTGCTAGTTCACAGATGTGAGGAAATTTGGAAGTTAAGAATGTATTTTTCTAAAAGCGCGCAACAGCTGCACTGTTATATGATACACACAAAAGCAGTCATCTGAAAATAAATTATTTTGTTTTTAATTCTTTTATGTGTTTATACGGTGAATTGACAGGTTTTTTAATAATAATAAAAAAAGTGACATTGTTTTTGAAATCTACCGCATATTAACTATACATACTTTGATGAATTGACACTACCTGAATTATTTTTTGCTTTTAATGTCTTATTTCATTGTATATCAAACAACAATACAAAAACTGTATTGTTTCAATGATGTTTTATTTTGACTTTAAACTGGTCTCTTTTGTGAATAAGCACCTTTAAATGTAGAGAATGGTTGTCAAGTAATTGTTGTGTAACACTTAAATGTTTGACATCTGTTCTTTGTACAATCCTTGCTCATCCAAATCTCTCAATGACTATATTATTGAGACTTTTCAGAAATCTTTATATATGTATAATCCTAGAATTGCTGTAGTGTCCAATAATTTATTCATCTTCAAGAATTAAAATAAAAGATATTGCATCCTGCTGGTTAAAACACTTCAAACAATGCTTTTATTGGATCATTTGTTTTCCTTGTTTCAATACTAACCTACAACTAAAGGTATAATGAGACGAAATCAATTAATTTAGTTTTGGGTGTTTAATCATTTCTGTGGGATAGTCTTTTAATGACCAAGAACGTATCTAGGGTTCAGCGCAATACAATAGAAAGTGATTCATTATAGTATTGCATTAATTCCCCAGATTAAGATAGATTTTCAAACCAGTTTATCATTAAACAAAACATTTAATTACTAATTTTATTGGTTTTTTTTTAAAATGTGAATTCGGGTAAATGACAGGCCAATGTATTGATTTTGAAGAGAAGTTGACTGTTTTTACATGATAACTTCAATGATGCCATATAAAAGCTGTTCATGTATTTAAGCAACATTGTAAGGGTACAATACAATACTTGAGTAAGTCAGCGGCTTCATGTATGGTGATAACCGCTTACTTTTGCTCTTGCATTGAATCCTTAATTTATGCTTTTTGTTTGTTTTTAGCTCACATGATCCATATGTATTGTCATTTATATTGTATGTCTTGATTTTTATTTTACAAATCATGATTATTTCGAGGGTAATACATAATTGAACAACATCATGTTTGCTTTATCACCTTTATATCACTCCCATTATTTTGCGTGTCCCTAGACTTAAAACCTATTTTCCTACTTGTTTCGAGAGTCCCAGTCACTGGGATGGACAGCAGGCGGCTATATTTTCTTATACCCAATCTCCAATTTGTTTTGTCCATTGGGCTGACACTGACGATGTTGCATTCCTTCCTGTCCTGAACAGTGCAGTCCGACCAGGTCTTTCTAGGTCTGCCTCGTCTCTTCGCACCAGGAATGGACATGTCGAGAATTCGGTTCATGGAGGCAGAAGATCACTTTGCGTGCCCAAACAATTGTAGGCGTCTGCAGCGTAAGGCAGTTGTTACTTCCGAAATCGCCAATTTGGCAATGAAATTTTTCGAACTGGCGATATCCTGTGGTTTGATCCCATAGATCCAGGACCATGGTTTTATCATTCCTGTGGAGTCTGTGTAAGTCAGCAGCTGTAGGAGCCCAGGTCTCGCTCTCGTGTAGTAGGGTAGAGCGCACGCATGCAACAAATACCCAACCCCTGGTCCACAGTGAGACATGTTTTATACGCTAATATTGGGAGCAGCTTCTTAGATTGGCTACCTGGCTGTGCAGCACCACTACACATCTGCCCTATAAAGCCCAAACGATCTGATGCAAAGTGCAGTATCATGCAACTTGACTTGGTGGAAGACCGCCTTAATTTGATGATTGTTGGGATTCTCGTCAACGCTTTACCAAACGCCAAATTTTCGACTGTCCCAAATTGAAAGAGCTTGCAGACGACATTTCACAATGTGATGAAACTGGGAAATAATCTTTTGATAGGGCAGAAAACATTGCGGGAAAAGAATAAATTGCTCGTTATTTCTTCCTTTCCCACAATGGTTTCCAGAGTCGTCTGCAACACATTGGTGAATTGCAATGCTAGTAACTAGAGAGGAACGCCGACGAGATCATTTCCGGATTTTCCAATGATGACTTGTGTCAGAGACATAGATAACTCTGTCTATGTCTCTGATTGTATGTTGCTTATCGGCGACATAGTGGTAACCAATCGGCGATCGACAGGCACCAAATCGGTGATTGCACAAAATTCTCACCGAGGGAGACTTTTAACCGTTTCGCCGGAGATTTTTTACCCAACGTCGTTTCCCAATGACTATTGGTCGGTGGTACATAAGGTGGCAAATCGGCTATTAATAGTTTCCCTCAAAATGACGAGAAAATTTACACCGATCTACCACCGATGGCCAGTGTCAACGGGGTATAATTTCAAATATGTATAGCTATTTTGGATAGCCCTTTACTTTCTCAATAATTCGAGCATGGACTTCCTTTTGAGATCGTGCCTTTGTTGTACACATTGCTGGACCCATTTAACCCTTCCCATTAATAAACGATAAAAAAAAATCGTCATACGATATAACAGATTCACTAAAGTCACATGCTTGTTAACTGTTTTATTCTTTTACCAAAGATACAAAGGTCATGTTTACTACGTCTTGACTTTCATGTTGTAAAATCATTGTTTTATATTAAGACCAACAGCAGACGAGAAAAAAGAGCATTGGGAAAAACGCTCTATATGTTGTGATATTAGTAAGAATCCAGTGACAGAATAACGCATGCGAGGGAATCACGTGACCAATGATCACGATCTTATGTCCAAACAAGATGGCCGCGCCACACATTTTTGCTTTTTTACCACCTTCTTTTGCCAATGATTACAACAATGCGCACTCCATCTGAGTTGACATTGGTGGTATATGATAACCCGCGCTTTATTCTTGTAGAGAAATCGCAGTCGACGGGCGCGCATGTCCAAAACAGTCGGTCTTCGACTGCCATTTCTCTACCGAGTGTTATACGTAATGCCGTTATAAAGCATAGTTTATCATATACCACCAGAGCCGGAAAGTTGATGCTCAGCCAATGCCCAGGAATGGAAAATAAAAGAAATTGGTACAAGCAGGCACGCTGTCTGTTTGTATTCAATTGGTCAAGTAAAATCTAAGCGTGTTTGAAATGTACTGCAGATTTGTTTTGGAAAACATAATAGAATATAATTGCCGTCTTCGATTCCACAAGTAACCTGTGATTTAACCTGTTTGTACAAGCATGAAGTCGGTTCCAGCACTACAAAACTCACAATAATATGAAACGTTTATGGTCAATGCATACATTGCACTATCGCGATCGATGGAATTATATGCAAGTCTCAAGTGTAGAGGCCTTATACTAGCAAAGGCGTTAAAGCACATGTCCACATACTTTTTCCTATTTCATGTTTGAATATTTTCCCTCTGTGTTTCCATGAGAGTGTGTATTTGTGTATTTTACGTTCAGTATTAAAGAAGACCAGAAAGCCAATCCTATTTTGTTAGAACCTTCGCATTAAGATAATAAGAATAAGTACTAACAATATCGGGTTAAGAATAAGATAAACACATATAAAAGTTGGTCATAGGAATGCGCTTCTTATCTTCTTCCCTGGCTTTATATCAAGTGTATATCAATCGTTTTACATCGCTTTGTTTAATGTCATCAGTATATACAAACAGCAGAAACATACAGGTGAAATGTTTGTTAATCTAATAGTCGCCCACATACACAAGTACAACTACACACACATCTATCTACATCGGACGTTAGGAACATCAACTCTCTTCTTTGTTTTTGTTCGACATTATGCTAGATCATCGATGTATGTCAGATCATCGTTTGCCCGGGTTAAAGATGACCTTTTCCAGACCCATCATCGGAGATTCGAACAGTAACGACACCACAAACGATAGACCGTACGTGAGCGTTATGTTGCCTAGGAATAGGTAGATCTACAATAGAATAAAATCATAGTCATCATAGTCATTGTCAATGTTGAAAATATTGATTGAACATTAAAATGTGTTGAATAAATTATAAAAAATGTATATAATGGCGGTTTATATGTGATTCAAAATCTTACAGAAATAAAGGAAACAGAGAAAATACGAATGATTTAACCCTAAAAGGTATATGCCATGTGAAATTACTCTATTAGTGTTTAAGTAAAACGGTTAATATGACGGTAAGACTTTGTTTTTGATAGTTTATGTACTTAATATTTTGCATTATTCATTTGTACTTATATTGTGAAAAAAAATCTGTATAGTTTACGTCTTGAATTAAACATTGTCCAACTATTGTAATTGTCCTAACATGAGAGTGTTCGACACAAACCGAGAAACTTTCGTAAATATTACCACTTCGAAGTCGGTGAAGTAAGTCGGGTTCATTCTGCTGGCATAGAAGGCGATCATCACAAGCGGATGAATCAGGTAGGCACAGTAGGACAGGCGACCCAGCGGAATAAATGGCTTCCAGGATAAAACTTCATTAATCCAACCTGCAAGGTTAAAAATATTTGATGCGGTTCTGGATTTAAATCATTACACCGTGACGTCTTACTTTATCGAATTTCCTTGGAACCTACTGTGGCAAAAAGGTAAATTGCCATTGATGAGCAATGTGCCTTTTTTTTTTTATCAAAATGCATAATATAAAAAGTATTTGCCTGCTTTCATTTGTCCTCTAATATTGTTTTTAGTTTAGGCTAGTCACGAATTCCAAAACCATTCTAAAATGGAATCTGGACCATCCATTATTTAATATGTACACTTTATCGATCTAGAGCACATTGAACAACAAATCGTTGAACTCCCTTTGAGAAAAGTATTTTCTTCTCTTCCCGCTTTTGACATGCTGGTGTTGCTCTTCTATCTGGTAATATCAAGGCAATTTCTTTTAAAAATCTATCATATTAGCAAGATGCATATTAAATTGGTTTTGGTGAAGGGATAAATACTAGAGGCGTTTTCATTGGATAAACCCATGAGTTTAGATTGTAAAGAAATCCAACCTACCTCCGTGACCCGTGGCACAAGAGAATATCATCCAGCAGAGAGCCACGGCCCAGGCCAGCCTATTTAGGGCCATAAACACATCCGTGTCCAGCCTGGATAGTATGTGCTCCCCTTCATACGAGTAGCGTACGTACACAATCACTGTCGCCAAGCTGATAGAACCGAACCAAGCGGCCAGGTTAACAACCTAGAAATATGCAGGGATGTACGAGTAGCGCACGTACACAATCACTGTCGCCAAGCTGATAGAAGCGAACCAAGGGCCAGGTTAACAACCTAGAAATATGCGGGGATGTACGAGTAGCGCACGTACACAATTACTGTCACCAAGCTGATAGAAGCGAACCAAGCGGCCAGGTTGTCAACCTAGAAATATGCGGGGATGTACGAGTAGTGCATGTATACAATCACTGTCGCCAAGCTGATAGAACCGAACCAAGCGACCAGGTTGACAACCTAGAAATATGCAGGGATGTACGAGTAGCGCACGTACACAATCACTGTCACCAAGCTGATAGAACAGGCCAGGTTGACAACCTAGAAATATTCAGGGATGTACGAGTAGCGCACGTACACAATCACTGTCGCAAAGCTGATAGAACCGAACCAAGCGGCCAGGTTAACAACCTAGAAATATGCAGGGATGTGCGAGTAGCGCACGTACACAATCACTGTCGCCAAGCTGATAGAACCGAACCAAGCGGCCAGGTTGACAACCTAGAAATGTTCAGGGATGTACGAGTAGCGCACGTACATAATCACTGTCGCCAAGGTGATAGAAGCGAACCAAGGGCCAGCTTAACAAAACCTAGAAATATGCAGGGATGTACGAATAGCGCACGTACACAATCACTGTCGCCAAGCTGATAGATGCAAACCAAGCGGCCAGGTTGACAACCTAGAAATATGCAGGGATGTTTACGATGGCCCAGAGGGGATATGTGTGTTCATTTTCTTTATTCATTTAGTTTGAACGAGTAAGTTAGTCGTTATAGCTCTGACGAAATAACTATACGACAATAACGAGTAAGTAAAATAAATAATTAAATAAAGAGTAAGTAAGAAGTTATCTCTATACCGAAATTATCATTTCGGTTGAACAAGTAAGTCATGCCTTATCAATATAACGAAATAATCATAACGTAATCTTTCTCGTCTTGAACACGTAAGTCATTATAAAAAGAAAGTAAGGCGTTATCAATATAACGAAATAATCATAACGGAATCTTTCTCGTCTTGAGTGTGTTAGTCATTATAATAAGAAGGTAAGGTGTTATTGCTATACTAATAAAATAATCATATCGTAGTTTCTACCAATTGTAAACAAGAAAACATATTTGTTCTCGCCATTCGTGTTGTTTGATAAAGTTTCCATTTTCCAACAGGAGGTAATCATCAAACGCAATACACACCTTTGGTATCCTACATTTACACTTCCATCTATAGAGCAGATATCCAGTAAACACACCGATAATGTACGGGGCTATGCGGGCATAGCTTGGCATGTACAGGTTTTTACCGTAATCACCATCTTTACTGCAATACAAGACAACAACATATGTAGCTTCAGTTACTCTATATCTTGATTTCATAAAAAGAATTTGTTCGCACAGCAATGTCCAGTCATGGAACCACTGGGGGACATTCAGGACAACTAGGATAACGTTATACTAACGGTTTATTGTTATACAATATATATTTATCAAGTAAATAATACTCCGACCCATAATATAATAATGAATAATCAAGAACGATATAAAATTGATAATCTTATGCATATCTCATACTGCTCCTAGAAGATGTGTTACATAAATTGGAAGTTTTCGTATTACAGAACGATTTTCATTTTGGAGTATACCGTAGAGATCTTGCAAACAATATATAAGCTCTATACCATGAGTGTAGATAAACTCTTTCGGCTTTGATATATTTTTCACAAAAGAAAATGCATAGAATATTTTTATCGGAAAGGCAGTTAAGATATACTACATCCTTTTTCTGAGTGTTGAAATGGCGCACTACTAGTATTTTACATATGATTTGAACGTCTAAACCTTGCTAAAGGTCGGTAAAATAAAAAGGCATATTATCTGCAATATCATAGTAAGTCTTGCAAATAGTTGACAGACTAAGAAGAGATGTTTATTCTCGGTGATAAGTTTTTCAAAGATATGTAATTAATTCATTTTTTTGTGGTAATAACTCATCATTTTCTAAAGAAATAAGCTTTCACAGTGATAATCAATGAGAAATTAATGTTCGTCTGTACACGATTCTCCCAGCATTCTACCAGAGACAAAGATCTATGTCTCTGATTCTACTCACGGCTGCTCTCCAAATCCTAATGAGAACTGTTGTACTGGGTAATGATGTATGTGCGTGATTACTCCAACAGCAATTGTGGACGCCAGCAGTAAGGCAAGGCAGATCACAATACCCGCCCCGATGTGGCTGAAACGAAATGTTCATGGTTATTTAGGGCATAGAATAGAACTGTTGTACTTGGTAATGGTGTTTGTGCGTGATTACTCCAACAGTAACTGTGGACGCCAGCAGTAAGGCAAGGCAGATCACAATACCCGTCCCGATGTGGCTGGAACGAAATGTTTACGGTTTTAAGGGATTAATATAGAACTGATATCTCACGACTTCGTATACCTGGGTTGCCAGTATCGAAGAAACCCAAACAACTGAGTCATACGTTTAAAACAGTTTATTGAAAACCTCTACATGAGGATTCCATATACGGTTAAAGAAAGATAGTCATTAGAATTCTATCTGTAACGACTGTCTTCTTTATCATTCAGTCTTGGACGGTACTAATATCTTGGGAATCGGATTAGGTTTTCTTGCCGTTTTCGACAGCCATCACACCTATCCATGCCCTTCTTATTTCTTAGCAATAACTACGAAATATTTGCCAAGCTGCTGACTCCTTTCCCAGATGAATATAGTTGATCATTAGCGAACGATGGATAAATCATGTTGCTTTGTTCATTAAACCTTATAGTGCTCGAACCAACTTCATGCTTATGCAAACGGGGTATATCCAGGCCAGCCGCCAAGTAAATTGGCGGTTGGTCTGTGATCTTACCTGTTCGCTTCTCTGAGTATCTTTCCTTATCATACATAATCAAGCAGATATTTAAGGTTTTGGAAAGCAGACGACACAAAAATATATTCTAGAAGATTACCCAGCATTCCTAAGGTTAAACGTCGGAAATAACAATGCCAAAGACATGTCCGGAATACTTACTAAAACAATGGCAGTAGTAGAATTGGACTGATCCAGTAGTACTGCATGTCGTTCGCTAAATACCAGGACCAACCCATACACTGCAAAGGACAAAGCTTAATAAATATACTTACATAGAGTAAAACATCACTCCACTTTATCTAGTGCTTTTCTAACGATATGGGGTTTAACGTAATAATACGGTCATGTTATGGCTTTCCTTGATCCACCAGTCCAAGACTAGACCTATTCTTACAAGCTTTCCACAGAACCAGAATGGTTGTACAAAATGGAAACGAATATAACAGAACAGTGTATAACGATAAATCATTGTTTTTCTGAGGGCAATGATGCATGCGTTCTTTTCATGGAAATCTTAACGATTCAACTCGATAATTTGTTGTTATGTGTTATGTGATCAAGTAACGTTACAGCAGCGATTTTCTGCTGAACAATTTAAGTGGGGGCACTTAGTTTGAAAAGTCGTACTCATAAATGCTGTCATTTATCCTACAACACCAACGTGAATGTTCAAAATGGAGAATTTCAATGGGCCTCGACGTTTTACGAAATGTTCCCGCCAACTGGCCTTGTCCCGGGAATATTTGCTTTTTTTAGCAGATTACTTTTATTTTCCACTGTTTTATAAACGCCATGTTCCGATCATAAACTTCCCGGTTCTGGTGGTATATGATAACCTATGGTTTACAACGGCGTTACGTCTAACACTCGGTAGGGAAATCGAGGTCGATGGGTTTTTCGGTAACAATTGAAATTGTCTATATCACTCAAAGGAATGGGTTTCAAATAGCGCTTATATCAACGGATGTTTATATTTACTGTATAAAATCGCAGATGTCACGAGTTCCAAGCTACTTTCATAAAACACTACAGGACAGATGATAAACTGTTTTCGTTAACAGGGACAATATATATTTTGTGTAGGATAATAAAGCAGTTTATAACAGTCAAACCGCGTGGTTGACACTATATTGATTGAAAAAGAAAAAGGAAAACTATTAGCATGAATATTGCAATACAAGATGACACAGTCAATGGCGAAAGGATGATTAATATAACCATACCGGTTCGTCCATTTTCAGGTAGTTGTTAAGGTAGACCAGGTTGACCCACCAGGAATGGCGACAGAACTCCATTGTTGGCATTTCCTCATACATGTAGTTCCACATAGGTCCATTCAGCAGATACGGCATGATTACCGTGCCAACCATCATCACCAACATGTAGGCCGGTGTCAACCTGCGGACGAATGGCGCTCTCAGTTTATAACTTAGAATGCTGGGTAATTTTCTAAAAAGGGATTATTGTGTCGTCTGCTTTTCAAAACCTTAAGTATCAGCTTAATTTGGACGAGGGAAGATACTCAGAGTAGCAAACAGGTTAGATCAACGGCCAGCCGCGAATTTACTAAGCGGCTGGCCTTGGTCTAACCTGTTTGCATAAGCATAAAGTCGGTTTGAGCACTGTAAGAGTTTACGGGTACGTTTTCACACTGTCATGTCTAGTAGTCAAATTGTTATCATCACCTGTCATATAAAATAGCCAGTATTTTGGAATCGGAAGGCCCGATGAAAGCAATAGAATTTGCCTGAAGAAGTTATATCGACAGACTTACGGAGCGCCGCGATTGTTCTAACCGGCTTGACAAGCTCTCAGTTGCAGTTGCAGTTCAGTTTGGGATCTCCCTAGATCTTTATGAGTTGGGCGTCGCAACATAAATGAAATAATATTGACGCGATGTATATCCCATATATATAGGTAAATGCAAGGAAGGAAAATAATGAAATAAAGTTAAGGTAAATGAATCAAAAAAAAAAAAAAAAAAAAAAAAAGACGTACCTCCAAAACCGATGAAAATAGTACATGAACCAGTTCATGTTTTTCGGCCCATTCACCTTTTTCATCTGATTTAAGGCCAGATAGGCTACCAACAAACCACTGTAAAGACAATGCAGTTTTACTAATTAGCACAATTAAAGATAACTTTGCCCAACACACTCGTGTGTAACACCGGTTTTATATACATTTGTTTATCTTTTATAACGAACGGCAGTATAGTGATTCATGTAACGTGGTACTTCCTAAACATAGTTGTCCTCCAAAACTTGGTGACTCGAAAACGCTCTTTATCAGCTATATATAATAGATGTAGGCATATACTTTGTTTTAGACAAAAGACGAATGTGACATAAAAACTGTTAGTTTTAGCATCTTATTATCATGTTTTGATGTTTTCTTTTGCATATGCACCAGCGAAAGTCTGTTATAAGTGAATGGGATAACAATGCCATCCTGTTTTCTTACCACGTGACACCCATACTCCAAATTGGTCAATATCACGTTTCTTACGTAAGGAACAACGTAGTGGAAGTTATCACTGTGGGGAAATAGGTGTGATGCCATAAAAGGGTTTAAAACCAAATAAAATACTTCTTCCTATAGAGATATGTAAATGTTCAACTCTAGAAGCAACAGAGGGTATGCGGCATACCATTTTTTTAAAGTTTGCAGTTATTGCCTGTTAACCCATTAGATGATGTACTTTGTAAAAGTCTAAATAAAAGTATGTTCTGTTCAGTTCCCATTCGCCCATATTGAGGGTTCAACACAATACTCTCGTAAATTCGCACCATTTGTGAAGAATTTACTATAGTCTTGAAGGAGTTATTATAGTTTTTCGGCGATCCCTTGGCATGGCATGTCGTGCCTCATCACACTTGACATGTTGACTAACATTTTCAAGCATAAACAATATCCTTGTTTTTATTTAAGAACATTTGATTAGAAACTTATATGACAAAATATAGCAGTGAATTTTCGATCCTATGTATAAGGTGTCAAATTAAACCTAATTCATCAGTTGGAAAATAGTTTTCAATTTACGGTAACAGGTGGACGACAACTATCTACTCATATGTAGAATAACTTTTACCTCAACACGAAGAAGGAATCTACCGACACATCTGCATAGACGATCCCCATAAACGTCCAATCCTTCATCTTTTCTTGGAAATATTGCAGAAAGTTAGCTGTCGATAAAAAAAACCTCATTTAAACTCTCAAGTACTGGAACCGGCTTCATGCTTATGCAAACAGGTTAGATCTCAGGCCAGCCGTCAAGTAAATTGGCGGCTGTCATGTGATCTGACCTGTTTGTTACTCTGCGTATCTTTCCTCGTCAAAATTAGGCAGATATTTAAGTTTTTCGTAAGCAGACGACACAGACATATTTTTTTAGAAGATTAAACAGCATACTTTTGGTTAAAAGTCATATAATCATTTAAATGAACAAATGACTTACCCAAGGGCTATTGTAAAACATTTTCTCGTAATTTACAAAATCGTTCTACCTTTATTGAGGGTAAATTCGTTAATTACGTTTTCTTAACAATACAATTCCCCCAATTACTTAGTTAATAAGATAATGTCGGTATTTAAAAGAAAAGGCTTGAACAACCCTTTCTCAGCGGACCCCCATTTCATGATTACAAATCATTATTAATCATAAATTGAATGACCAAACTTTGCACCTGACGACAGAATATCCGTATCATAGAATAGAAGAATAGTTTGTTTAAGCAAAAAAAATATCCACAAGCAAAACATACATCATTAAAAGAAAATATTATACATACCGTCAAACCGGATTGCGAAATAGTAGGTGTGTCCCAGTATGACCCATGCCATACTGAGGAAGCGAATTCCGTTTAGGGCTCCCAGCGATCCACCCTGTTGGGTGCCGAGGAGTTTCACACCATTCGTGTAAACCGAGAACGCCAGCAGAGTCTTTCCTAGTGAACCTGGATGGGGTAGAGATAAAGATTATCGACCAATTGATATAAAATAGCACAAACCTACACAATCGACCAATTGTTATGAAATAACACAATGAACCTGCACGATCGACCAATCGATTAAACATAGCACAACAACTCTGCACTATGGACCAATTGATACAACATAGCACAACAACTCTGCACTACCGACCAATTGATGAAACATAGCACAACAACACTGCAGCATCGACCAATTGATAATAAATAGCACAAAAACATGCACTATCGACCAATTGATACAACATAGCACAATCCAGTGGTACAATAGTAAAGCGTCGGACTACTGTACCGAGGGTCCCGGGTTCGAATCTCCGTTAGGCGAGGTGAGAATTGCCGGGGCTAGCACTCAAACTGGCGCGATTACTTGTGTATTTTCCAGGAAGCAGTCATCGAGAGTGACTCGATGGGCTATAAAGCCTCCTTCACAATCAATGTAAAACGAATTGGACAAAAAGGACAACAACACTGCAGCATCGACCAATTGATAATACATAGCACAAAAACCATGCACTATCGACTAATTGATAAAACATAGCACAATCCTGCGCTATGGACAAATTGCTACAACATAGCATAACAACACTGCACTATCGACCATCTGATAATTGATAGCACAACAAACATGCATTGGACCAATTGATATAACAAAAGCACAAAAAACATGCACTATGGACCAATTGATTTAACAAAGCACAACAAACCTGCACTATGGACCAATTGATATAACAAAGCACAACAAACATGCACTTTGGACCAATTGATATAATAAAGCACAACAAACCTGCACTATGGACCAATAGATATAATAAAGCACAACAAACATGCAGTATGGACCAATTGATAAAACAAAGCACAACAACCTGCACTATGGACCAATTGATATAACAAAGCAAAACAAACATGCACTATGGACCAATTGATATAACAAAGCAAAACAAACATGCACTATGGACCAATTGATATAATAAAGCACAACAAACCTGCACTATGGACCAATTGATATAATAAAGCACAACAAACCTGCATTATGGACCAATTGATATAACAAAGCACAACAAACATGCACTATGGACCAATTGATATAACAAAGCACAACAAACATGCACTATGGACCAATTGATATAATAAAGCACAACGAACCTGCACTATGGACCAATTGATATAATAAAGCACAACAAACATGCACTATGGACCAATTGATTTAACCAAGCACAACAAACCTGCACTATGGACCAATTGATATAACAAAGCACAACAAACATGCACTTTGGACCAATTGATATAATAAAGCACAACAAACCTGCACTATGGACCAATAGATATAATAAAGCACAACAAACATGCAGTATGGACCAATTGATAAAACAAAGCACAACAACCTGCACTATGGACCAATTGATATAACAAAGCAAAACAAACATGCACTATGGACCAATTGATATAACAAAGCAAAACAAACATGCACTATGGACCAATTGATATAATAAAGCACAACAAACCTGCACTATGGACCAATTGATATAATAAAGCACAACAAACATGCACTATGGACCAATTGATATAACAAAGCACAACAAACCTGCATTATGGACCAATTTATATAACAAAGCACAACAAACATGCACTATGGACCAATTTATATAACAAAGCACAACAAACATGCATTATAGACCAATTGATATAATAAAGTACAACAAACCTGCATTATGGACCAATTGATATAACAAAGCACAACAAACCTGCATTACGGACCAATTGATATAACAAAGCACAACAAACCTGCATTATGGACCAATTGATATAACAAAGCACAACAATCCTGCACTATGGACCAATTGATATAACAAAGCACAACAATCCTGCACTATGGACCAATTGATATAACAAAGCTAAACAAACCTGCACTATGGACCAATTGATATAACAAAGCACAACAAACATGCATAATGGACCAATTGATATAACAAAGCGTAACCAACCTGCAGTATGGACCAATTGATATAACAAAGCACAACAAACCTGCACTATGGACCAATTGATATAACAAAGCACAAAAAACCTGCATTATGGACCAATTGATATAACAAAGCAAAACAAACATGCACTATGGACCAATTGATATAATAAAGCACAACAAACCTGCACTATGGACCAATTGATATAATAAAGCACAACAAACCTGCATTATGGACCAATTGATATAACAAAGCACAACAAATCTGCATTATGGACCAATTGATATAACAAAGCACAATAAACCAGCACGTTGGACCAATTGATATAACAAAGCACAACAAACCTGCACGATCGACTTATCGATATACATTGCACTATAAACTTGCACATCCAAGAACAGTGTTTGGATGTACCTCCGTGACAGCCAAGTTTTACTTTCTATCCCAACCCTAAGAACCATGCATTAACTTTAGAACATATGAGTGTTGTACGTGACAATTGATATTTTAGATGGATCTTTGCAATAACTTAAATTTAACCTTACTTTCATGAGATAATACGTTGTTTGAAATAAAAATAATATTTTGAAATATGAAAATTTATGAGATAAAACAAATAGGCGATTATCAAACTAATTTTTTAAACTGAACAAATAAAAAAAATAAACGACATAAAAATGAATAAATGAAGAAACAAGTGATGAAATAAGCAGATACCCAAAGAAATAATAAACCAAATGAATAACACATTGTCAATGTCCGCTACGTACAATGGTTTGGCGATAAATAAACAACCTATAATCTCGATGAAAACTTACTTCTCTGTGCTGGACTTGATGGTGCAGCCTTCGTTATGTTCCCATTCCCGACGGAATGTCCGTTTTCGGCGCCATTGACGTCTTGCTGTTTTCCGTTCAGGTCTGCACCGTTCACTGTGTAAACTTTTCTTTCTTCGTTTGTTCCGTTAGAATTGTATGCCGTATGCGTTGATACCACGGGTTCGTCCTTGACATAGGTCCCCTTTCGGTCGCTGTCAAGTGTTGATTTCATTTGAACCGAGACTATGTCGTATAGAGTCCCCATAACAACGAGCAATCCCAAGATCCCAAGAATTAAGCTGAAAGGTAAAGCACAGACTCATATACATGTATGATTTGATTGGTCCGTGCATTATGCTGCACTCATAATTCGGCATCTTTTTATTGCACACATGCGATCAGCGCAACCCTCGTTGAATCCTTGTACCTTTAAAGTCTATGTAGTACTACCAAACGTACTTTGTTAGAAATTGCTTTCTCATCCGTACAAGCAAACATGTTACATGAGTCATGGGTAAACTAATAATAATAATTCATAATGTTCCATTTATACACTCGTCTGCAAGACAGACGGTGACTTTATTGCCTTGAGGTACATAACAACGCCATTTTTTATCTCTTTAAGTTTAGAATTGTTAACGAATGAGTTGATTTGAACAATACCTCATTAACTTCCAGAGCTTGGCCTTTGGCATAAATTATGCAAATTAGATCATACAAGCGTCTCCGTAACTGCCCTTATCACGGAGAAGTCTTTTTGAAAGAGAACCTAGTTTGACTTTTTAATTCTGAATTAACTATTTCTAATGCATAAGGAAAAAGAAAAATAATAGTTCTGATAATGATATTCACCGGTAAATAAGAAAATTGTCGTAAGATAGGCATCATACCGCTTTAAGATGCACCTGAGATAAAGGGAAACTTGATCATGTCGAAAATGTTCATTGCTTAAGAAGAAGATTCTTGCTATCGCCATGTCATTTTCGTCTGCTGTTACTTTCAGTTTTGACAAATCGTAATATCCCATAGGATGGAAAAGATAGTGAAACATCGTCCATGTAAAGAATGTTCCGGAAGTCGTGCTACTCACCTAGCTATTATGACGTCAGCTCCGGGTGACTTCGTGCCCTCCTGGCAGGTAACCGTTGGGTAGTAAGGAACTGTCCCGTTCAAAATGGCCGACTCGGCTGAATAAGATCATCGGGATTTATTTATTGATGTTGTTTTTCTTACACTTGTCATGATGATATATCAATATACAATCAACAACATGTATATCAGATTGGGTAGTAAGGAACTGCGCCGTTCAAAATGGCCGGCTCGGCTGAATAAGATCATCGGGGTTTATTTATTGTTGTTTTTCTTAAAAAAAAGTCTGCGTATCGACTCATTAATCTCGACTTGGCGTCTCAAATACATTATATGATATATAAGCAACTTAGCTTCTGAGTTGTTAAAGGTCCTTCTCGAAACGTTCATTATGTAATGAAAATTACACTCTCTTTGTGGTTTTGGGAAGACACCACTGTTATATGAGAAGAAACAACCAAATTGCATGAACACATGCGAATTGCCGATTATTTTTTTAAAAGCAATCAATATCATTGTTTTCGGTGTATGTAAAAGGTTTGTTATCGAAAAGCATATAACGGGCATCTGATTAATCTAGTGACATTTTCAAGGAAAATGGTTAAATAACCTACCGATCGCAACCTGTTCATTGACGCTGCATTAATTTGGGGTTTAACATATATCGAGGAAAGCACCCTCTAATTAACTTTTTTTCACCTGCAGACAACATTTCTTTACTTGAAGCAGAGGCCTTTAGAAAAGATTGAAAACGCAAAAATATTTGAGGGATATGGTGAAATAACCTACCGATCGCAATCAATGTCGTTACATCCGTAGCGCTGCATGTGTCTGGGAGACATAGTCCCAGTTGTACATAACCAATACCGAGAAACTGTAAACAATATAAGTGATATGTTTTTGGTTTAGTTTAAGCTTATGGATTTAACATTTATTGCGAAACAAGTTCTTACAATTCAGATCAGATTAGTTTCATAACCAAAACACGCACAAAGTGTGCGGTTAATGAAATGTCGCAAGGTTGATCCTATACTTCACGGGGTTCGAACACATGACCCATGTGACCTGAGGCTTACACTCCCGAGAACCTAGTATAGTGCGAAAAATTCGCATAACGTTAGCCTCCATGCAAAAATGCAGAAAAATTATATTGGTATAGCACGGCATGAACTAATAATGCCAAGAGATCGTACATAGTACTTACCGTTTGTATTTGCGTACCATGTGAATTCTGGCGCAAGTACTGGACGGACAGTCCCGAAGATATATACTAAAATCACATACTAAAATATCTCAACGCTCTAACCGACTGCGTTCCATCCTACACGCATACAATAGCCCGCCATTACGTGAAAGACGGATAACTCGCGACCGTGTTGCCTTTACCAAACACGCCAATCGATCTTGGCAAAGTTCGTCCTCTGGAGCCCTTCAGTTTGCTGTTTTATGAAATGTAGACCGTCAGATAAGCTTACCTTAAGTGGTCAACCCAAATGTCGTATCTAAATAGTTCTAGGTATAGAAGATACAATTCTGTTTAAACGGACAAGTTTCTTAACCCATATAGTGCTGGAACCAACATCATGCTTATGCAAACAGGTTAGATCACAGGCGACTGGCCTGTGATATAACCTTTTTGTTTCTCTGAGTATATTTCCTAATCAAAATTTAGCAGATGTTTAAGGTTTGGAAAAGTTGGCGACAAAGAAACTATTTTTAGAAAATTACCCAGCATTCCTAGGGTTAAAAATGCCACCACTACAACAATTTTTTTCCGAATAAATGAGGAACGGCAAAGTTCTCTATAACAAACATCGACAAAAAAAATTGCCGATATTGATTTTTTTAACGATGTTTTCTTTTGTAAAACCACATATAGTTTGCACCAAGTCTCGACACTAGGCTGTTTGTCGTATCCGTGCATGGGATTGCTATGGTACAGAGCTTTGCTTGCAAGATTCATTTTTTGACAATGTTTTCAATACATGTAAATCGCTAATCTATCACGCTGGCGCATCAGTAAACATGCCCTCTATGGCTGCCTATCTGTAAGCCTGCATGGGAGCCGTTCTGTCGGTCCGTCTGCCGTTTCGTGCACCCACCTGGCTCTAGGCACATTCGCCGTCTATTTACGTGCTCTCTCATTAAACTATATCTAGTAAACAAGACTTACAAACAGCGCTGGCGGGATTCCTGGCAGGTAGAAGTTGGCGCTACAGTATTTCCCATCCAACGAGTTCTGCTCCCTGGTGGTATTTCCAGCGTACGTAACGGCGTGGATGTTGACACACTCTTCATAACTTCCCAGAAACTTCGTCTGCTTGTCAAGTAAATTACTGCCCGGCTTACCAAGCGCATCGATCACTGAAAATCACGATTTACGTCCGATAGATATTTTTTAACCCATTACCAAACAATAACGACATTTCACCAGTTTGTTGCAGACGACTCTGGAAAACATTGTGGGAAATGGAGAAATTGCTCATAACGATCAATTTCTCCCTTTTCCACAATGTTTTCTGCCCCATTAGGATAATTTCTCAATCTCATCATATTTTAAAATGTCACGTGCAAACTCTTTCAATTTTGGCAGAGACATAGATCTATGTCTCTGATTTTGGACAGTCGGAAATTTGGCGATTGGTAAAGGGCTAATGCAAGACGAACAAATTGTATTTATCGTTTCTATCGGACACAAAATTTGTGAATATATTTTGAAAAAGATTAAGATACGCTTTGTTCGAAATTAAGGAGAGCATGAATTCAGAGTAGATTTACGACGTAATATATTTGTAAACGGTGACCAAACTACTCCCCAACCTTCGAATCAAGTTGGAGTCACATTGCGTAAATCGTGGATATAAGTAGATTTCGTAATTCTATTCACCGATCCAATTCAAAATTGCAATGTCCGCAACCGCACCACCACCTAAAATTGCAATAATATATTAAAACAAACCGATTGCGCAGTTTTGAGACTCATCATTTATCAGAACATCTATTTAGATTGACTTGAAATGACAAATTGCATATTTTACTGGTTTTACGAACGGGGTATCGGGAGGATGCGTTTCTGAGTTCGACGAGGAAAAAATTACGAAACTCTCAGCCAATTACAAGAGTTCAAAAGTGAAACTTTACCTATAGGCAGGTGGATTCAATGAGGGTTGATTCGTATTTTTAGATTATTTATTACCTGTCTGAAAGTGTTGAAAAATAGCAAAAACCTACCCTAAAAACGCTTAACCTGAAGTTGCGCAACCGATGCCGTCGGTAGCGCCATGATGGTGTGGAAGAGCGATCACCAGCTGTGTAACTGTCACCTATTAAAGGTTATTGTTTTCGGACAATGGACGATTGCCAATTATACATAAGGATTATAGCAAAGAAAAGCTGAAACAGTCTTGAGGTAAAACAGCGTTACCAACACGATTAACCAATGGTTGTTCATCTTTTGTCATCTAAAAAAAGTGTCAGTATTAGGAAATAAACCATACTCCAGACTAATACTACAATCTAGATTTAAACTTATCAATTAACATCGATTTTAAAACAAGGTTTTCAACGTAGAATAGGACTAATCACTCCCGTTTCTGGTACCCGAATACATAGCCAGTACTCGCAAAGAACATTGGTCAACCCTTAAAGTGCAGAAACCGACTTCATGCAAACAGGTTAGATCCAGGCCAGCCGCCAAGTTAATTGGCGTATGGCCTATGGTCTAACCTGTTTGCTACTCTGAGTATCACCCCTCAACAAAATTAAGTTTCATTTAAAGTTTAGGAAAGCAGATGACAAAAGATTATTTTTTTAGAAAATTACCCAGCATTCTAAGGGTTAACGGAACGTTGAAGGTGAACCCCGTTTCTATAGGGAATCGAACATTCGACCGTCGGGTCCCAAGGCTCTTCCAATGGACTACTATTCCCCACAGAACTACAACCATTGCGGACTGTCTACTCACTCCTTAGGGCCCAGTCTTTCCGGGTAACCAGTCCTTCCAGAAACATCAACACATCGTCCTGGCAGCCATCGCCCACTTTACTCTCCGTTAGAACCGTTCTCGTCAGGCTCTCAAACACAATCCTCGCAGCGCTGGTAGCGATGGCAGAGACCTGGGGATCACTGACCATCGACCCGAGAACAGCCGTGATGTTACCAGTACTGTTGTAGATATCCAACACATCGACGAGAGCAGCTGCTGTTTGTGGCGATTGTAACAGCGACTTGAAGTCGTTGTTTGTAAGAAATGCGGTTGCGATACTCGCAAAATCGGGTGTTTGTGCTCCACTAGTTCCGATTTTAAGTGAAAATAACAAAAGAAGAAATATTGCTTTAGCCATATTTTCACCTGTTCTGCGCTAACAGTGCTAGCTGATTTAATTTGCGAACGCCTCCCTCAACAAAAACCGTCCGAATCCCGGGAGCACACTTTCAAAGTGATCACCAATGATAGATTGGAATTTTGGCCGAATTACTCAAGGATTTCGTTATCTTTTGTAACTGAATAGAGTAATATCTAGCTCGAACCCTTTACCCGTTTTTTGAAGCTAACAGGAGACAATATTTAAACCATATCGAGTGTATTATCATGGTTTCATGAGATAAAAAGTATTTTGAACATTGAAATCAATATCCCAAAGGTGAATCTACTAACGAGAAGTAATTTCTGGATTTTTGCAATATTTTCAAATTATGTTCGCTTCTCGGGTGTTCAGATATTTAAGGTTTTGGAAAGCAGACACGACACACATTGTTTTTGAAAATTACCCAGCATTCTAAGGGTTAAGGTTGTTTGTATACAGCCATGGCTGCGCGCTAGATAACATGTACTGGTCGGCAAATCTGTGTGGGTCAATATCCCCTTGAAAGGTCGGCTTGATAATAATGTCAACGGACTAATCACGGACAAATGGTAATTTAATGGAGAACAAACCCGTTCAGACATAAACAAATCCAAAATGATTACTAATTTCGCCGCTTATTTAAGAAATTGAAACGGATTGACACGAGCATCAATTGGGTATATGGTACAGTACTAAATTCTTCATCAACTCTTCAATGCGATATTTGCATTGCACTTTGCGTGAATGTTTAAGCAAAGGATAACCATATATCACGCAAAACGGAGGTCACGTTGCATGACTCGACATTTCGTTGCGAAATATTCAATTTCCCGAATTCATTAAGTCTATATATTCCACTGATCTATTTATGTATTGTACCGACTATATATGAAAAATATTATATGAATAAAGACACCGAACACTGGTGACTGTAAATCCTTTACCTAACATGCCTTTTGCTTTTGTACAAATGACGATACTCTTGATTGTGTCAATGAAAGAGAATAGACACCTTTGGTGCCTTGCTTCAGTGCATTTTACGGTTACCACAATTTGTAATGCTCATAATTCACGTTTTCTTGGTAGCTAACATGTGCTAGGAATATAATATGTTGCTTAATGAAACAATCAACGTTAAAACTTATTTATTTTAGATCAATTGTGACGGAAGCCTGAACCTTATTAGATTCACTCTCGATGACTGCTTCCTGGATAAAAAACTATAGCTCCCGCCGATTTGTGGGCTAGGCCCGGCGATTTCACCTCGCCGCTAGCGGGGATCAAACCCAAGACCCTGGGAACAAGAAGCCGACTTTATGCCATTGCATAATTGTCGGCCACAAATTTGCTGCAAGTTATTATAAGATGCTTGGAAACCCAAAAATTGACCACTTCCCGACCACAGATGTATTTAACCCGTCAGTTGACTGTAACATTATCTTGTTTCACGTTTGTAGCCGGGTATGTTTGTCCTAAATTGTAACACTTCAGAACTTGACTGACAGAGGGCGCCTCCCAGTGTCTTATCATGCCACAAGGGCCACGTCGTAGAAACATGGGCGTCAAAACCACCGAGGTGAAATAAAGACATTCAGATTTCTACATTTAAACATTCCTTCATACAAATTTTGATATTTTTCCAATTTGAACAAAGCACCAGAAGGTTATTGATATCATCGTGAAAATGCTTTATCCTGCAAAGTTAATGTCGGTGTTTGTATGCAGATGGAAAGAGTCATAAATATATTGTATAAAGAAATATGCAAGAACATATGGTGCCTAGCTGATAGAAATCACGTAGGACATTTGTAACGATCGAATTTGGCAGTGAGAAACTATATATGTTATTCAACAAGGTAGACTCGAATGAAAGACAGTTGTTAAGTAATCGATAGGCTACATACATATAACAACTATTTGTTATAACTTTATGTCCCATTCAAATCATCAAGAACATATTCATATCATTTGATACAATAACGCAGGTTTCTTTTAGTGTGAAGATCAGTTGGTGAAGAACAGTTTGTTTTCCGAGTTTTTAAAGTTGGATAATCCGAAAATCTGATATGGGGTTACAAGAAAGATTAAACCTTTACAAAGCAATATCAATTCCTAAATTGAAAAACTTTGCAGACAGCAAATGCAACATTTGTAAAACAGGAATGCATTCCTTTTAAAAGATGTTTATATTTTGAAGGATATGTCATTTCCTATTCTTATCATAATGAGTGTTCGTGTATGTCGTCTGTATGTAGCAGACAGACGACACCAAATATTGTTTGGACAATCGCAAGATTGGCGCTTTTTATTTGACGCATCACCCATTATCCTACCAACGAATGAATGTTGGACGTCTTCGTTGATTAATGTAAACAGGTTCGCTGTTATTTGCAATATCGGTGATAAAATATAGGTTGTCCTAGCCATGGCTTTGCTCTAAATTAAGTGCACAAGGGTTTAAAGGTATACGAACTGTTCTCTGTGATTGCTACACGTAAAATTGATATCAACAAACATTGACCAAAGATGACATACAATTCCTTTACTTCAAAGTTGCTGAAATCCCGTGATTTCGTTAAATAATGTGAAGTAAGCCTTCGCCCATGTCAGCGCTTTACAAATAAACGAAGATATTCTTTTCCGCGGGCTTTGCTAACCTCATGTGAAAAGAGCTGTTAAACGTTTCCGAAGACCCACGTGATGATGGTTTCTGAAAATAGCACCACTTATGCAAAGTTAAGCTTGTTAACGACATAAACCCATTTAAATGTTTTGCAAGATCTGCGATATCCGTCAATATCTTCATTTATACCGCGATTTCGGCGATTTGTTTTAACGAATATTTGTTAGAAGCATAGATAAATACCATACGCAAATTCTACTAATGAACTATATATATTTAGTGTATGACGTCCAGGATCTTTAAAAACCCGGTTAGGTAATATCCATGATGCACCGTAATCGTGACGTGATTTTCCCGAACTTCTGTCAGACGACAATTTTGTCAACAAATTCTGACAATGGCGGAATCTAAGACAGCTGCAGTTCGCGCAAAGCAATTTACGCTTCGGGAAACTGATGTTTTGAAAAACATGGTGGAATTCAAGTTCAATAAGTTAAATGCGAAAGACAAAAACAAAAAGAAACATTGTGACCGCATCTTAGCGGAAATCACGGATGCTGTGAATGGTGTCGGTGTGTGTCCGAGAACGGTCGCACAAACTAAGAACAAGTGGCGGAATATGGTAAGTTAATTTATTTAGTGTTTTCAATGTAAGAAACACATAATTGGTAGGATAAATTGAAACTGCAAGGCTTTACATCTATACTCGCCTTCATAAGGGAATGAACTGATTATGCCAAGACTAGACAGGACGCAATGTTTTGTAAACATTTTTCAAGAACTGACAAAGTCTGCCTCATAGCTCTAATGGTTCGCTAGTCAAGCGCATAGCCCATTCAATCCCTGTCTCTTGTATTTAACATATTTCTGTTTCCTTACAACTTTTATATATACATTACTATTGTCGCGAAGATCGCGATATTTCCTACACGTGGATGACGACCCCGTCAACCTTACGGTCGGTCAGAACGGTGCTATCAATTTCAAGTATGTTTTTCTTGCTTTTACATGAAAACAAAGCGTTTTTCTAATGCTGCACCGTTGTTGTTATAGCAACGGTTCCGCATTAGATAAACTTGGTGCCAACCCCCTATATAAGAAGGCTAGAATTTTTTTATTATCAGAATTGGATATTGAATTCGAGCATTATGTTAAAAAATGTAAAGATTGTGTTTCATTAAAAGAATTGTTCATTTAATTAATAATTCGAGTCAGTGTTTCAATTTCTCATTTTCAATGTGACGGCGGAAATATCATAGTCTTCTACAAAACTCAACAGAAAGGATCTCCGCCACATTGAATTTGGTCCCGCGAGCCGGATTACGGTGCCAATTAAAGTAAAAACTTTAGTGTTGCAAAGTTGAAGTTTTTAAGTGTTTTAGTGCTTAAAGATGCCTCCGTGGCCTAGTGGTTAGAGTACAGAATTTGAAATCACATGACCCCTCACCGCGTGGGTTCAAATCCTGAGAGGGATATGGATTTTCATGAGAGGCAGTCTCCCGACTGACTTACGAAATGCCGATGGTTCTACCCGCCTTGACCAGCCCTTATGGGCAGTTGAGTATGGGGTCTTCCTCCATCATTAAAAGTCGGGCATCGCTACATAACTGAAATAATGTTGATGTGGTGTAAAACCCATTAAAAAAAGTGCTTAAAGATAACGCATTTAGTGTTGAAAGTGGCAGAGCTTAGTGTTTAAAGGATTTAAACTGTGTAGCGGTGCAAAGTTAAAGTAAAGTGTTAAGTGCTTAAATTTAAAGACTTACAATTCAAAGTGCTGTATTAGAGTGATTAAAGCGTGGTACGCATGTTAAAGTGAAACAGTGCTTACATCGAAACATTTCGTCGTTGGAAGTTGTTCAGCGTTAAAGAAGACCTCTATGTGAGTGTGAAAAGGAACTCTTGCGCGGGGGGAATTATTCCGAAGTGGATACAACGGAACAAAGATTTGTTGTGAAAAGTACATACGTTTTACCGTTTAAGCAAGAATCAATCTAGCGTGATGTCAGCTTTACAATATCTAAAGGGAGTAAGGACACGATTCCGACATACGTTAGAATCGGAGATTTACTTAGGAAAAAGTTTGTTAAATGCTGAATCAGGACATGATATCGAGGCAGAAGTCGTCAAAGCAACAAAATGCATTGAAAAGATTAAATTGTATTGTGAAAAGGTTGAAATTCAAAGTGAAAAGTTGGCTTCAGCGATAGACGACAAAGAAGGCGAGCAAATAGAAAATGTCATACATAAGGATTGTGATCTCTGTGCCTCAGCTATGGACATATTCTTTGAGTTAAAACAGTTTAAAGAAATGTTGTTAAAGGAGAAAGAAAGGCGGGAAGTTAAAACAGAGAGAGTTGCTTATTCAAATACCGAAAAGCTCATCCAACTTCAGGAAAATATGCAAATGCTTCTTTATGATCAAATGAAACAACGGGAAGACATAAAGACGAAAGAAAATGAGACACTCATCAGTGAAATTGCCGAAGATTGAAATATGTTCTTTTAGTGGTGATAAAACTTATTGGTTAGAGTTCTGGGATGCATTCGAAAGTACAGTGCATAACAATAAATCCATATCAAATGTTGAGAAATTCAACTATCTGAAATCGAAGCTTTATATTGATGCTAGATATTCAATAGCTGGTCTATCCCTTTCAAATGAAAATTATCCTATTGCAATCGACATACTGAAGAACTTTTTTGGAAACGTTCCGGAAATTGTTGATCTTCATTACAACAGGATCATAAACACGCAACATGCAACAAACAAAGTGTGTAGCTTCGATATCTTCGAGATAGTATGGGATGACACATTCGTTGCGTAGAAGTGTTAAAGCAGGAAGTGAACCAAGATATATTTGTGTCAATGGTTAAAGGAAAACTACATGAAGATGTTTTTATTCAACTTGAAGTTCAGAAAGGTGTAGACAAAGGACTGCACTCAAGTTGTTTGAATAATTGCGAACATCAACTGATAAAAGTGGCAATAGATCAAAGAATGCAAACTGTGATTCTGGATTTCAAAATTTAGAGCAAAACAGTAATTCTGGTCAAGCTATTGTGACCGCTGATTCTAAATCAAAGACTTTGCCGGATAGGCCAAGACATCGAAACAATGAGTCTTGCCGAAACTGCAATGGCCAACACTGGTCTGACAATTGCAACGAATGCAAAACATAACGAGAAAGAAAGGATCGTATGGAAGGTAGTTGTTACAAATGTTTGAAAACTGGACATTTATTCAAGGACTGTAAAAGCAAAAAAAACCAAAATAAATAAAAACAAAAAACAAAAAACATGTGTTTACTGTGGAGAGATGAATGCACATCATAGTAGTCTATGTCCGTAAAGATTTCAAACCAAACAGACTATGATGCAAGTGGTTAGTGAGGTAGAGCGAAACGTAGAGACAACCGGAGAAAGTGGACTCATGTCTACAAATGAAACAGTTTTGATGCAAACTGCCCCTACATCTGTGAAAAACAACGAAAGCAAAGAAACCGCAACGGTCCGACTTCTATTTGATTCAGGTTCACACAGAAGTATATCTGAAAACCTTGCTCGAAAGTTAGATCTGAAAGAAGAAGAGGAACAGACTATCCGTATAGTCATATTTGGGAGTAAACAAGCTCAGCAATTGTCGACGAAAATTGCAAAATTGGATGAAAAATTTAAAAGCGGAAAGTATTTACCGATTACTGTGAATATTGTTCCATTAATAAGTGGCGAACTGCAACGGCGACCTTTGAATGGTCTTAATTCGGAGAACGCGAGAGAAATAATGAAAAGTGTTGAGCTGGCTGACATCGTTCCATTTAAGTACGAATCATCACCTATAGATCTTCTCATTGGAAACGATTATAACTTAGACTTTAAGAAGGGTCAAAAGATTGAAAAACAAGGTGGGCTGTACCTACTAGCATCAAGATTAGGGTGGATACTAAGTGGAAGGACAAGTGATTCAAGTTTGGACAGAAACGTGCTTGTACTTACTTACGGAAGTAACTTTGACAAGTCCAAAACCCTGACTTCTCTTGATATATCTCAACCAACAAAAGTGGATTAAGAGGAAATTTGGAACCTTAATTCGATAGGCATTGTTAACAAAGGAACGAAAACAGACGCTATGGTTGCAATGGACTATTTCGAGAACACGCTACAATTCAGAGAGAATCCTCTTTACGTCACATGGCCCTGGAAAGATGGCGACCAAGAGTTGCCTGTGAATAAAGAATTGTCATTTGGACACTTAAAGTCATCAGTTAAAAGACTGAAGCTCAGACCAAGCGCTTTGAAAAGATATGATGAAATCATTGGTGATCAGTTAAAACAAGGAATTACCAAAAAGGTTGAACCAGATGAAATAGATGGATTGGTACATTATTTACCTCACCATGCAGTTATTACACCAGAAACATCTTCCACAAAGCTTCGAATAGTGTATGACGCATCGGCTAAAGCAAAAAAGGAAAACAATAGTTTGAATGAGTGTCTGTATCGTCGTCCCGTGATGTTACATGGCCTAAGCGGTCTGTTAATGCGATTCCGCAAGTTTCCAATTGTTATTGTTGCAGACATAGAAAACGCCTTTCTTCTAATTGGATTACAAAGGAACCAACGTGACGTGACCAGATTCTTGTGGTTAAAGGACATTGATACCCCAACGTCATATCGTGAGAATATACAAGAATATAGGTTTTATCGGGTTCTATTTTGTGTGATATGTAGTCCTTTCCTGTTGGGCAGTGATTTGGACGACATAAGCTTTGCTGACGTTATTGAAGACGCGGAAAACGATGTCGACGGTGCTCCAGACAAAATGATCGGCGGTCACGTTACTGAAGACGCGGAAATCGATGTCGACGGTGCGCCAGACGATGATATGAACAACGGTGACGGTTCCCCCGATGATGAGGAATAATACAATGACAATAAACTTAAGGAAGAAGTTCAACTACTGCAATTAATGAAACACTTACAAAGACGGATACATTTCGAAATGGACAGATATACAAAACGTCACGAACTACATCTATCGTATATTCAGAAAACTTATCTGAGGACGACATAAAGAATAATGTACAGGATATATTAACTTATGTACAGAGTGAATTTCAGAGTTACGCTGATTATTATCTTAGTAAAAATTATGAATAAATTTAAAAAAGATAAGAAAGCAACGGGTGGGGATTGTCGCGAAGATCGCGATATTTCCTACACGTGGATGACGGCCCCGTCAACCTTACGGTCGGTCACCGTCGATCTAACGGTGCTATCAATTTCAAGTATGTTTTTCTTGCTTTTACATGAAAACAAAACGTTTTTCTAATGCTGCACCGTTGTTGTTATAGCAACGGTTCCGCATTAGATAAAGTTGGTGCCAACCGCCTATATAAGAAGGCTAGGAATTTTTAATTATCAGAGTTGGATATTGAATTCGAGTATTATGTTCAAAAATGTAAAGATTGTGTTTCATTAAAAGAATTGTTCATTTAATACTTCGAGTCAGTGTTCCAATTTCTCATCTTCAATGTGACGGCGGAAATATCATACAGTCTTCTACAAAACTCAAGAGAAAGAATCTCCGCCACAACTATTGTTTATGTGAATGAATGTAATAACATTGTATTACTATACTCATATGTCTGATAAATGCAGACGTGAGCGAATTAAAGTTATTTGAATTGAATTTAATTGACATGTTTAATTGTATGTAGATGTGCCTATGCCCTAATATTTATAACATCTTCATGGTTAAATGTCACATACAGAACTATACTCGATATAAATTCATGCATATTTATTTTTTTGTTGAGAACAGTTCTACAAGAAATAACGTAGACTCTCTTCAGATTTCAACAGAAAAGTCTTTTAAGGTGGATGTGTTAGAATACCAATGCTAGATAGCGACAAATGGAGTAAAGAAACGATAATTAGAATCACCATGTATCATATAATATATAATCATATAATCTATACAACAAAGTGGAATTTGTAAATGAAAGAGTTAAAGTAAACGTGCCATGGGAACTGCATCCATTGTTGACCAAATAGCCACATCATTTAGACACCATGCAGGTATTAACTGGGCAACTTTCATCCCAACTCCAACAAATAGCATGCCTACCATTCATGAGCACCTGCTGCAACCATATTGATATATACCATGGTGGAAATGAGTAAGCAAATGAGGGACTGAGGGTAGTCCCATCTTGAAAATTTAAGTTTGCATGCTGGTATCTTAACCCCCCACCCCCCCCCAAAAAAACCATGTTATTTTGGCGTTAAAATGTTTTTATATTTTTTTCATATATTTTTGAAAATTCTTTCAGGATTCAAGTTTTGAACATATTAAAATCTGATTCGCGAACAAAAAAGATTTTGGAGACATGTACGTCGATACAATGAATGTTTTGGCTTTTAAATGTATTATACCTGAATTCATATTTGATTTACTGCTGGTTATTCAGATATGGTAAGGTATGATATATGTTTCAGATGAAAAAAGCAAAAGCAGACTTCTCTGAAGAGCAGACAAGTCTGGGGAGGACTGGGGACGGCCTGGCAATTCCTCCAATGTCCCAGACATCGAAGGAGATTGTGACATTTATGAAGGACTTGGCTTCCTTCAGTGGAATTCCGGGTGCATCGGAACTTGAAACTGCTCCAGAGCTTGGTGAGCTGTAGCGGTTTTTTTATTTGCTCTTAGCAAACATTTCTCTGTAAAAGGGAATTCAAAGTTCCAAGTTAATTTTTTATTCCACATCTTTAACAATTTTAGTGTGAATGAGCGTAAGTATGGCTTTAAGGATCATAGGTTTATATAAAAGGGTTTGAGGGGCCAATTGGCACATTGCTCCATCTCATATTAAAATTTCATTTTAAACTAACACTGTGCTATTTGAGTTAGTCCTGTTTTGCTTTTAATTAATGAAGGATTGTATAATCAACTCCGTTCTAACTTGAGTTAGCTTAGTGTTGACTTTTCAATATTACAGGCAATAATCAATAATTTCATATTGTAAGAGCTACCCAAACAATTAGTAATCTTATAAAATCATAGTTATGTCATATTTGAAATAATGACATCATTTCTTTAAATCAACAAAATGATTTGGGTTTGGAAATGCCAATATTGAAGATGGCCAGTCTGATGATGATTTCTCATGGTTTTTATCGGTGAGTAAAGGGAAGATTTCGTATACCTTGCACAGAAGTCTATATAATCTGGCAATGATGGTTCATAGACAGAATGCATTATTGGCGATTCCTCATTTGTAGAAAACACTCTAAGCCAGTTAAAAGACTCATCAATTTTACTTGAGTCCATCAAAATTGGTGAATTTGGGCGATATGATGATAGGAATGAAGATGAGAAACAGGGGGGAAAGTTCAGACTCACGTTATGAAGAATATGTACCATGATTCTCTTGATTCAGTTTTGTAATATTATCTTGTGTAAAAGTAACACAATTTAGTGATGGTAAGCGTGATGATGGTGCTTTAATTGCTTATAGCAATGTTCATGATCATCATGGTGGAAATGATGATAACCATCAAGATGATGTCCATATTGGTCGTGATCTAGTTGATCTTGAGGATGTTGATATACATGCATTTAGAAAGATTACAGACTCGGATGAGGAGGACAATATTCCCCCGATTCAGTTACGTAAAAAGGATAAATCTGATATAGAAAAATGAAGTAGTCCCCAATGTAGATTATAACCATGATGATGGTGATGTGACTACTAATATCCATTCTCGTGAGCATCATACTGACCACAGTGATGACAAATTTGATTGATAATTATAGCTGTGTTGGTAATAATGATCAGTACCATGATGACGACTGTGATGAAAATCATCTAGTTTCTGATAAGCATCTGTCTTACTCTGATCATGATAGCAATTGTACTGATCGGGAACAAAACAATGATAAAGAAGAGGTAAGGAGAGGCAGAGGCAGGAAGAAGCTTCTGAACACTCAAAAACGGAAAAGAAATGTGTTACCAATAAAATGCACAGTTGCATAGCTTTATGTTAAAATACCGGTGCTTGCATTAATGTTTATTCAATATATGTGAGTAGGTGGTTTAACAACAAAGGTCAATGGAAGAATACGATCCTAAAGCTTGTTATCTGTATATGTTTTACAGTTGGATCGTTCAGATAGAAAAATGACTTTACAGAAACAGGATGTTCATTATGTTTAAACTCAACAATAGGCTTTCTAGGGGGAGATTTTGAAACCAAGGGCTTCAATTCGAGAGTTAAATACAATACTATAGTAAGTGCTTGGCGATTACGTATGACTTAATTTGATCTTGCATTGAGCCATCAGTACCGTACTCAATACAGTTTTTCCCCAAAAAAATATTAGGCAAACCCATACACATAAAAATTATCTCTACCAGAGAACCCACAATATTTGGCTTAGTAAAGTAATTAGCAATCAAGATAGGTAAAATGCCTTTTATATAAACCTCTGCATAAATGATTCTTTCAAAGATTATATTCTCAAAATTTCTCAAAGATTAAGAAAAACCGACATTTATTTATGTACTTCTAAAGCAAAACGAAAGCCGATAATGCTATATACATATATACACACATTAGTTTGATAAAAGATGATACATATGGTTCCATTTTACAGAATACTCTCATTTGATGCAAATACTTAGCAGCGATCTTGTGTAAAACGCAAATAATTTGAAATGGCATATATATTATAAAATGCAAACTAAAAAAACCTTTTGATTTCATAGACAAGTCATTGAGAATATTTAGTGAATGGTAAGGTGCAAGGTAGAACTTGATTAACAAGGTACAAACCCACACACTTCAAAATCAAAGATTATTGTTCTCACAATTCCTGATTATGTGTTCTTGTGCAAGACACAACCTGCCTAACAGGATAGAAACCCACAACTTCAGAAACACAAAATAATCTTCGATATCTTTGAAAACATCCTCTGTAATTCCAATGTAGATATTACTTAACAGGAAACAAACCCACAAAGAGAGACTAATGTTATGTAGTAGTTCGGTTTTTTTTTTATCAAGGGCTCGTTGAGAAATCGGCAGAACATGGCTAACGTGTTACAGACCCATTAACCCTGAACCCATATGTATGACATCAAAACTTTTAAGCTAAGCAACATAAACGGTTATGTATTCTGTAAAATATTTTTGTTTCCATTATAGGACATTGAATCTAGGACAATGAACTATTGTGCATATACATAGAAACAAGCATTGCATTTGGATTGAAGTACATGTACATTTGTTTAACTTAACTGTTGAGCTCATTTGAAAATATGACCTCAAAGAGAAATAAATAAAATATTCCAGATTTTGGAAGTTGTATGAGTCAACACACAACGAACACATTATCTAATAGCAGAGGCAATGTCTCTAAATTCTAACTTAAATCTACTCTCCATGAAGTCTCAGTGATTTTCTTTTTATTCTTAAGAATTTACATCAGGAGATCCATTTAGCTTTCAATATTTAGTTAATTATTTTACATCAATTGTAAAACAATTTCTTACAACTTAATAGATCAATCACTGTTAATTCTTGTGGTGGGACTAACCATACCTCTATATTTAACCAGCGTGTATGACATTGTATTATGTGGTTGTGTATGTAAACAGAAAATAAGTACTGGATTCCATTTAAGACAAAAAGTTTTGTTAATGCTAATGTGTTTAAATAGGATCTTCAAGTGATTTATGTTTTAGAGAGTTTTATTGCAGTAAAAGGTATCTCTGTGTGCATGATTGAAATGCTTCATCCTTCTTATCATACAAACCACACATGCTTAAATGGTCCATTCTATTAGGCTAGAAGGATTTGTAGTATTGTGTCAAAACCAACAATGAAAGAGCAACGACTAAGGGAATTGCGTAATTAATTCGAAATGACTTGAATATCGAGAATCAGTTACATTCAGTCTAGTCTGCTTTCCCTGCAGCGATTTGGATGCCATTATCTTTGGCAATACGAACGATATAGCAAACAGTATGATCGGTGGTGATGGTGCTCAAGCAGCAGCCCTAATCGGTGTCTACGGTGTGCCCAATGACAAAATGATTGGTGGGGGATGGTCCATCTAATACTTTACCCTTTCCCAAACAATAACGACATTTGACCACTTTGTTGCAGACGACTTAAGAAAACACTGTGGGAAAAGGAGAAATTGCTCATAACGAGCAATTTTTCTTTTTCCCACAATGTGTTCTGCCCTATCAGTAGATTATTCTGAAATTTCATCAAATTTCAAATTGCCGTCTGCAAACTCTTTCAATTTGGGACAGTAAAAAATTTGGTGTTTGGGAAAGGGTTAAGATAAACATACACAGACAAACAAAGGCAATGACAGTATTGTGGTAGTATCTGATGACGACAATTAGGAATACAATGAAGAACTGCAAATTACAGCTTTAAACTTAACATTGATAAAAACTGATAACTTCCTTAATGGTCAATTATATCAAACAACTGGAACTGCTTCTATGGTTATTCACAATTGTAACGAGCCGAGCGAATGAACCTCTCAAAAAGACAAACACATCCGATCAGTGAAAAACATTGTCGTTATCTGAGCGGTTGTGTTGTTTATATATACACCAGCATGTTCTCTCAAACAATGCATTAGGTCCCTAATTTGCATAAACGTTCAACGAACGTTACATAATATATTTCTGAGAAGGATTTGAACAATAATGTGCAGGATATATTTGACTATGTACAAAAAGAATTTCAAGATTATGCTTTATACTACCATAATAAAAAAATACATATAATGCGTTTTAGAAAAGAAATGTGTGGGTCATATTCGTGTGGAAATGTTGTGAAGATCGACGATAATCGCCCAAACAACCTTAAGGTCATTCATCTTCAAAAGCACTATCAAGTAAAGGTTGCTTAATGTCGGTTTTACTCCGTGAACTTTAGTTAATGGAACCACTCTTCCCTCCAGAACGATGGGGTTGCAAAAATGCGTTATTGCAATCATAGCCAATCAATGAACCTTTAGCTTGTTGACCGCCATACACCAACCTACTATCCTGGGAGACAGTCTCTGCAATTTCTATTCAAAACAAGCACAGGAGTGTGATGAAAACCATGAACCACGGCACAGTCAGAGCTATGAGTTTTATGACTTACTTTAAGAGTATCTTCCCTTGTTACAAAGCGAACGTTGAACTACCGGAACCAAAAACACGAAGACACACTTGTGATTTATTTAAAATAATCAGGATGGTAAACTTGATACTCGGTGACATGCTTGCATCGAATGATCCATATATGCTTTGTATCCAAATACACCTGCTTAATGTGGGATCTGTTAATTGCTTTGTTTGAGTTTTTTTCTGACTGTACTTGGTAACGGAAATCATTCATTTTTGTAGTTATTGATGCATGTATTATGAAACGATTATGGTTAGTTGGTTCATCAATCATTAAGAAGGCATTTACCCAAGCAACCAGAACACTTCGGACAGGGAACCTAGGACTTAGCCTATACAGGGTGGATATTTGATGGCAAGGAAAATGTGGTATGAGGTTGGGTAAGGTACTTAGTCATTCAAAAATGATAGCCTTTTGAAGTTCCTCCTGCAATTTTAATTTTGCATCCCAGGAGGTGGGTGGGGGCAGGGATGACCATAAAGCTTAAGAAAGGTGTACACTTATTCTACATAGTAGGGTTGCACATAATTTATCAGTGATTCAGATAAGACCGATTTTTCTTACATAATTTTTCTTTATGTCATTCGTCCTAAAGTGCAGGAAAAAACCTGGGACAATACATTTAATCATTGTAACTTACTTGCAATACTTAAAATCAAACTAGCAGGCCTAGTAGCTAGACACTACATCCAGCTACCGAAAAGAAAGATGCACAGAACCAACTTCAAGGCTCGACAGGAAAGGCGAACGCAGTGAATGACAGACAATTGACCTTACGACAGACTTTGATTGACAGCTGCAACTGACCAATCAGCGAACACTTAGGTTGCTATCCGCCATTTTCTCCGACACGCTGTGCGACTCCGTCAACACATAGCACTATTGTGCTGTGGTTTTTCTTCGTCAATACTGCTTAAGATATTGTTTAAGTACTTATTATAGAGAAATTATGTATAAGGAGAGACTTGTGGGTGAATTAGAGTTTATCTCGTTTCCAAAATATGTCACATATATTGTGAAATGACTGAGATTTACACGCAATTAGTAAATATATGCAAACAGTTAATCTATAAAACGATGTAAAGAATAAAAGTATGAACTATAATTTTCTTTCTTTTTTTCTTTCACATGTTAGTAAATTTTTATTTTTGTCTTTTATTTTCGTTTGAAAATGAAAAATTATTGTTTTTAAAAAACGGAATTGACACATAATGACGAATGTTATTAGTTGCATTTGATATTGAATCAAATGTTAACTAAAAATACAATATTGATCGATAATGTTGTGAGAGGACATGGTTTCCAGTTGGATATATACAAATTCTTAAAATTCGATTTTGATTAATTGATTTTGTTTTTAAATGGACCCTAAGAGCACCTTAAACAATTAATTAACTTTCTTATTATAGCCCATCAATCCACCTACCTGTAATGATCGATGTATCGTATCCAAATTTAAAAGCTATTAAAAACAAAACAAATCCATAGCTCCTTGTTGCAACTTTATCCGAATACCTTAAAGAATCTAATGTTGCTGTAATATGTTGTAAAACACTCTCTTGGTAGACAGTGGTTGATTACAAAGACCGCCGATCGGCTAAACAATAAAGCGTTTGTGACTTGACCATAAAGTGCAATTGTGTCAGATTGATGTTAATTAGCGTCGAAACCCTTAATCCTTTTTAACAATCGAGGTTTGTTAACCCTTTACCAAATAATAACTACATTTGCCTACTTTGTTACAGACAATTAGGGAAAATATTGTGGGACAAGGAGAAATTGCTCTTAACGAGCAAGTTATCCTTTTCCAACAATATGGTCTGCCCTATCAGAAAAGTATTAATACACCATCTTCATTTAAATGACGTCTGCAAACTCTTTAAATTTTGAACAATTGAAAGTATTTCGTTTGGTAAAATGACCCTTAGTTCGTAATCAAGTAGCAAAACCGACAATCATCCATTGAGTAGCATACAAAAGATTATGTTCGAAAGTCTTGATTATTAACTTATTTGACAACAAAATAGTGATTGTTCCTATCAGCAATTGTTTAACACCATAATCTCAAAATGACCAACACTATTTTACCATTTTCAACATGACAAAATTGGCAGGTCCGCGTTTTGAATCATTCAGGATATACGCCGATTTAGTAAAATAAAAATTTAAACTGTTTAAGAATCAAAATGAGATAATTTTGTTCGTAACCTGCAAATACTGCAAATTAACTGTTTTGAAGTAGTATGAAATACGGTCATTTTGAAGGTCCGGTCAAACCAGTGCCGAACGGACCAATGTCGTTCGGATCCGAGTCTGATCGATCTTTGGACGGATCGTGTTTGGTGCCGATCGGACCCCACACTGCTGGGGTAAATCACTCCCCCAACGCCAAAGAGATATATAACAGAGCTGTTATAAATGTCTCTGCTAACGCTCAAAATATACCATCTTCTTTACAAATTGTCATGCTATGTACATATTATCCAGCAATAAAGGCAGGTGCTTATTTTGTAAGAATATTTCCGATTTCAAATAAGAGTATCCGAAATCATCGGCAATGTCAAACAGGGATCCTAGTTTGTGCATTGACGCTACATCACTCAGAATGTCGGAGAAAATTATTAGTGACCTCCCCTATTTACGATGGGCGTGGTTAACTGCTCTGTGTCGTAAGGTCAATTGCCCATTTCGAGTGCAGCCACTACGCAAAAGAAAGAAGACTATGGCTGGCAATGGGAAAAAACGGGGAATATAATCATGATATATGCAAGAGCCAAGAGGATGATCCAGGTCACATTAGAAGTTAGAAATGTGCACCATGAATAAGAATCCATAGAAGACCATTTTACTCAGTATTCGTGAAACTTTTTTTATATTTCGATATGATGTTATTCAAAATATGTGAAATATGTGAGGAGAATGTCTAGAGAAAAGAAGAAAACTACTTTTGATGAGTAGGAATTGGCGGTGGAAGAAAACAAGATACACAACCTAAAGAGATTTTCTGAAAATAAGACAATATTATCAAGGCCATCAAAGAATATTCGGGTAAAGTTACAAATTTCTAAAATTGATGAATGAAAATGAAGAGAAACTGGTTCAAAACAATTTAAAATCGAGAACCATTCCAACCAGTTGAAAATAACAACTTAAAGTTAAAGTGGAAGCAATCATCGAGCTTGTGACATCTACTACATAACAACATGAGGTTTGGCAAAAACCGAAAAAATGAGAAAATTGATTAAGTCTATCAGATAATGAACCTGAAAATCAAAGATGATGTCCAGAAACGCAGGTTTTAGACACTAAGAAGACTGAAAGAGATTTACTTTCTCTTTGAGCACAGAATAGTTTTAAGCTATAGATGAAGATATGTTCCCAATGTTTTCTGTCAAATTCAAAGGATTCAGAAAAAATGTGCTTCTTTCCCTTGAATTTCTAAGGTGAGAAATTAAGGTAACTGTTATCTTTCTCATATCAATGCACAACTTTCCATTAAATTAAATTTCAAGGATTTAAGTTGATTTGAGAACAAACAACCCTGTTACCAGCTTGACCAGCTAAAATTGCCAACGTCAATAATGGGAACTTTTCGACAATTGTGGTAGGTCAGACCAGACCTAGGACATATCTGGTGGAAGGATATGTAGAAAAATACAACTTTAAGTGATTCGCCCATTGGCCGGATGACGATAGACAGAAAATGCCGAGGTTTGAAGGAGCGATAAGATTTTGCTAGGTGTCTTCCTGTGGCTACAGAAAAGATGAAACGTTAGTTTTGAAAGATGAACAAGAGAAGGCGATGTGTTGGGCATTTGAACAGAAGGATGTCGTCGCTGTTTTACCCACTGGTTATAGAAAAAGCTTTATTGATCAGATTCTCTGTTTTCAGATGAGAGTAAGTGCATTTTCTGTTAAGAGCCTTACGATGTGAGTTGTGTACGAGATTATATCAAACAAAAAATAATGTGCCGGGATGTGTTTGACGCTTTGTAGACGCTTGCTTTTGACACAAATGTAACTAGATATCGTATTCTGTCCATGTGTTATCATAACCATTGTTTGTTTTAGAAATTCCTGCGTTTTTTTATCACAATACCGATTTGATGGTAATGCGATTTGGTTTTAACGTATTCAGTTCATAATTTTCATTCGAAGCGAAAAGATCAAAACCAAAAGAAGATTGTGTCAACACCGTGTGAGTCCGGAGTATCCAATTGGAAATAAATAAGCAACATACACATCCAGTTCCATAAATTGGTTGATGTTGTTTCAACTATTAAATTAAAATGTACGGAAATTATTAGAGGCAAAACACTTTCAAGTTATATTACCCCTTTGATCCATCAACGAACCCCAAACCATAACCTCAAATGAGAAAAACAGAAAGTTACACAAAAAGCATCAGAAAAATTTTGTCTGATTAAACTGGTACCAAGCATTGTCAAATACTCAAACAAGCTGTCTCATTTACGACGACGTTGATAGAACGCTTTTGTGAGAATCATATACAATATAGTAAATGTGGATGTATTGTAAATTTATGTACCCATTGTAAATGTTGATAGAACGCAGTCCAGGGGTCCAGCCCATCTGCAATTCAAGAAAGACAACCTTACCTACTCTGGCAGGATAAAAGAGTAAGATTTATTGTTCTGATTTTTCTTTTCAATAGATACATTGTTCTGCCACTGCATTGTCTGGCCGTTTGCTGGCTTCCGCAGGAGGTTTTTATTTTTATCCGCGATTTTGGGTTGGGGTTTTATGCCCAGCCGCCGCGCACAGGAAGTCAAGCAAAGCATGGCGCCAAATCATCTGCTGAATTCTGATTATTCTTTTCGTCTCTAGAAGGCTCCAAGGCGTAAGTTGACATATTGTATATGAATAATATGTTTGTATTGACATCATTGATTGGTTTTATCAAGGTTTTGTTCCTTTTGCCTACGCCTAGGCTTCATAAACAAAGATTCTGGTTCGTCCCTGAACTTATTCGCTACTTGACTGTTTTTGCCCAATAAGGCATGGCATTGGTAATTTGAGTTAAATATGGCTCTTGTTAAACTGGTTATTAGTTTAAAGTCTTTGAATTTGTTGTAACGGTTTAATTGATTGTATGTGAATGTAGATAAATAGATCTAGTCCAAAAACATTGTAAGAAAACTGAAACTGTGAATATGTTAGATTTTCACTAGTCTTTATTTTTGTATGTTGGAATAATGTCATGATTGCTTGTTTAATAATTTTATCATTGCATTAGTGAATGATCAATCCATATGAGCGTATATATTTAGCTTTATTATTTAGTAAAGTTATCTTTACTTGTATTCTAGTCAAGAGTAATTATGTTATGACTGTTCGCTGGAATTGTTTTGGTTATACAATTTCATCAGGCGGTCACTACATAATAATTGGATCTTTTGAAAACTTTAATCTAGCCTATTGCATTATCACTTACAGATTGTATTTTTTATGTCTTTTTAGTTCTTACGGATCAATGGAAAATTGAAGTCTAAACCGTTAACTGTCTTCTCGTCTGTTTATCAAATCCCTTCACGTCCTGGTAAAAGATGGAGCAGAACAGTAAGAAGCCTTGTAATAAATTCTAGACGAAAGATGTCACTGACGAATTCTGAGGAAATCTTACGGCGATCAGAGCGATCAAGAATCATGACTGAACGAGGAATGGACTTCTTCAGAGAAGATCTAGCCAGTCGCTTAGAAGCTTTGAATAAAATCAAAACAAAATTTGATGATGAATTCAGACTCTATGAACAGTGTAAGGACAAAGACGGTAGAGAGTCTAAAAAGAACATTATCATTCTACATGAAGATCTTAATAAACTTCTTGATGATACTCTGGACTACCTGGAAAGGCACGAATGCGAAGAATCACATGCAGCAAGGGGTCATCTTGTTCCTCTTAAAGAAGAAGTCACTTCCAAGGTGAATGAGGTGTTGCGTGATATGGACAAAACTAAACCTGTCACAGCCGATGAATCCCGTCCGATGAGTGTATCGAGATCAAAGAGCAGAAGCAGCCGGACTAGTTCAAGGACAGATTCCGCCTCAAGCGTCTTAAAGACCAGGATGAAACTGGAGGCGGCACGTGCAAGACTGAATTACGGCAACCGTGAAATTGAACTTAAACAAAAGTCCGCAGAAGTAGAAGAGCAGGCAGCAAAACTACAAGCTGAAATAGAGAGAAGGAAAAGCGATATTGCTGCGAAACAAATGCTATTAAGAGTAGAAACAGAATACGCAGTCGCCCAAGCGGAGTATAGGGCCATAAAGGAGGAGTCCGACTCAGACAGGACATCAAGTGTTTCTCTGCAAGACACCCGTGCCGAGAGGACACATGCTTTTGTAGACACTTACCAAAGCGGTAAAGAATACTCTGCAAATTATGCAACGAAAGACCAGCCTATGCCTGTTATGACTGAAAATGACACTGTAGATTCAAACAGTTCTGGTGCAGATATAGCTCAAGATGCAAATCTGGATATTGATGCATCAGTGCCGTTTGACACAAAACGTAATGTTCCCTCTGGTGTGTTGCCTCAGTTGAACTCAAACTCGCTCAGTACTTCAGTAGTTAAAAACAGTATAAATACCCATCAGACTTATAATGTTGATAAACATGTATCTTTATCTGCAGCTAGTATTCCTGTTCCCCCTGCAACTGTATGCACCAAAAACGTTAGGAAACAAGAACAGAATTCTGTGATATATGATATTTCCACTGCAAACAGCTTTAATTCTGGGGTAACCAGGGGTGCACAACCTGGTATTTCAGCATCAACGCTGTTTGGTGGTACACATAGTTTGTCCAATCGCACAGCCCAAAATGTGAATTTGAGCTATTCGAGTCCTGTTAAGTTAACAAGTTCAATAGCTCAAGGTAGCATGAATCCAAATATTACAAACTTGGCAGCAAATGCTTCTCAGATGCATGGTGTAGGTGGTTATTCTAATAATCATATAACAGCAGGGTATCATGTCGATTCAAATACTTCAGAGTTCTCTAAGTATCTGTTAAAGAAGGATTTGTTAATGACCCGATTTATATGCTTTAATGATCAACCTGAATCTTTTCCTATATGGAAGGTTAGCTTTTCAGGGATGCTTGCTGAGCTGGAAGCCACACCAAGGGAAGAGCTTGACCTACTGGTTAAGTATCTGGGCCCTCGTTCGTCAGTTCAAGCACAGAGTCTGCGCAGTGCTAATGCTAATGATGCTCAGGGTGCAGTGACAAAGATCTGGGCAAGACTAGAGGAAAGATATGGTAGACCTGAAATGGTGGACTCCGCCCTAAAAACAAAAATCAGCAAATTTTCACGAATAGTGAATGCTTCAGATTACCACCGTTTGTATGAGCTGACAGACATTATGGGAGAAATTGAGGCTACCAAAGAAGACCCTCGTTACAGTGCACTCTTGGGGATATATGATACATCAGTTGGTGTGAACCAAGTCCTGGTGAAGTTGCCTTACAATATTCAGCAGAAGTGGGTTGACAGAGCATCACGATACAAGCAGACGCATGATGTGGCATACCCTCCTTTCCGTGAGTTCACCTCGTTTCTTCGTGACATGAGTACCCGCTTCAATGATCCAGGTCTATTTATTGCACCCATAGCCGACCGTCCAAACCATTCATATGGGAAGAGCAACAGACAAACAAACAACTGGTCTAGCCAGTCATACGGAGTCAAGCCTACACAACAGTCGTTTGGAACAAGGCAAGTCGTAAATGTACAGAAAACAGACGTCTCTCCAACAGCAAAGAAGAAGCACAGCTGCCCAATACACGGTCCAGGACATCCGTTAAATGCATGCAGAGTATTTCGCCAGAAGACATTTGAAGAGCGTAAAAAGATCTTGAGAGAAAACAAAGTGTGTTTCAGATGCTGTGAGACAGATGGTCACTCTTTCAGAGACTGTAAGAATGAAGTACAATGCCGAGTGTGCAAGTCAAGTGGACATCCCACAGCCATGCACATTGACCCATCTTCTAGTTCTGCATCTCATGGCGGGGAGAGATTTGAACAAGAACAAGGCTTTGACAGAAGGAATGACCTAAATGAGACGAATGGAATAGCTGCAAAATGCACAGCTTTGTGCGGAGATAAATTTGCTGGACGGTCGTGTGCCAAAACAGTCTTGGTTAATGTTTTTCCACGTAATCACCCAGAAAGAGCAGTGAAGGTCTACGCCGTACATGATGACCAAAGCAACAGAACCTTAGGCAGCACAGCATTGTTTGATAAACTTGGTATTTCAGGAGAAGTACACCGCTATTCCTTGACATCATGCGCAGGGGTAACGACAATCCATTCTAGACATGCTACAGGACTAACTGTTCAGTCACTGGATAAGTCAAGGAGCATAGATTTGACGGATTTGGTTGAGTGTAAGGTGCCAAACGATAGGTCAGAGATCCCGACACCTGAGGTCGCTCGCTGCTACTCACATTTACAGAGTGTTGCAGACAACATTCCTCCCCTGACAACTGAAGCCGAGATCGGCCTTCTAATAGGAAGAGATGTGCTTGAAGCCCATCATGTGGAAGAGCAAATCATCGGACAAAAACAGTTGCCATTTGCCCAGAAATTGCCCCTAGGTTGGGTTATTGTTGGTGAAGTTTGTCTTGGGAAATTCCACAAACCTGACAATATGCGCGTATTCAAGACCAACCTACTGAATGACAGTCGCCCAACAATCTTCACAGCTTGTGATCATAACTTCACGCTCAAGGGAGGTGAACATGCTGAGGATAATGGAGCAGATGTATTTAAGACAACCAGCCAAGACGAAAAGATTGGACTCTCCCAGGAAGACCATGCATTCATAGCAATAATGGAGAACGAAATGAAGCAAGATAATGGGGGCCAGTGGAAAGCTCCCTTGCCGTTCAAGAGTCCAAGACCCCGACTACAGAATAATCGTGCTCTGGCACTTAAAAGGGCTCGAATGTTAGACCACTCCCTGAAAAGGAACCCAACGAAGTGTGGTCACATGGTTGAGTTTATGCAACAGATCCTGGAAACGTCAGCCGCTGAAGAAGCACCTTCATTACCTGTAGATGCAGAAGTCTGGTACCTCCCTTTGTTTGGAGTTTATCATCCAAAGAAGCCTGGAAAGATACGCGGTGTTTTCGATTCATCGGTACAATTTGAAGGAACTTCGTTAAATAGTGTGTTACTGTCTGGACCAAACTTCACAAATAGCTTAGTAGGGGTTCTTCTTCGTTTCCGTCGGGATAAGATTGCTGTAATGTCAGATGTGCAGCAAATGTTTTACTCTTTCTTGGTGAATGAAGATCATCGCAACTACCTGCGTTTTTTCTGGTACCAAAACAATGACCCTAATGACGACATTATCGAATATCAGATGAGAGTACATGTTTTTGGTAACACTCCGTCTCCAGCAGTGGCTACATTTGGATTGCGCAAAACTGTAGAAAATGCAGATGAGGAAGTTCGGACCTTTGTTCAGAGAGACTTCTATGTGGACGATGGGCTTACATCTTGCCCGACAGAGACAGAAGCTATCAGTCTTGTAAAACGAACTCAGCAGGCATTGCGAACCGCAAAAATCAATCTCTGCAAAATAGCATCGAATTCGGCAGAGGTCATGAGTGCCTTCCCCTCTGAAGACCTTGAGAAAAACCTAAAAACAGTAGACATATTTACAGATGATCTTCCAACACAAGCTAGCCTTGGCCTAGGATGGGACCTGGACAAAGATGCATTTTCCTTCACCCTTCAAATCCCAGACAAACCCTTCACCAAGAGAGGTGTAATTTCAGCAGTGAGTAGTATTTTTGACCCCCTTGGTTTCCTGATACCCGTTACACTTGCTGGAAGAGTACTTGTTCGAGAGATGACTGCAACAGTTGAAGACTGGGATCAGCCCCTCTCACAGCGCTGGGAACAGGAGTGGGAAGAATGGAAGGCATCCTTAGACAAACTTATGTGCTTAAGCTTACCCCGAATGTTTACAAGAAACTCACTTAGCTTAGCAGAATCCAGAGATATTCATGTCTTTGCGGATGCCTCTGAGAAAGCCATTTCAGCTGTAGCATATGTTGTAGCCATGAAAGGGACGGTTGTTGAGTCTGGTTTCATTATGGGAAAATCAAAGTTGGCCCCAGCAGGAGGTACTACTATTCCACGTCTTGAGTTATGTGCTGCTGTATTGGCAACAGAGCTGGCTGACATCATTGCAGATAATCTGGACATTCCCCTTATAAACTTTACATATCATTCCGACAGTAGAGTTGTTCTTGGATACATAAGCAACCGCAGCAGACGCTTTCATACTTATGTTTGCAACAGGGTTCAGTCTATTCTGAAGCACTCCAAGCCAAGCCAGTGGTGTTATGTTTCAACAGAGAATAATCCTGCAGACCTTGGAACAAGATGTTTGGACCCTTCTGAGAATCTCCAAACCACTCGCTGGATCACAGGGCCCGATTTTCTTAGATCAGAATTGCCGAATTCCGCGGTGGTCAAAAATGCATATGAGTTGGTCGAACCAGAGAAAGATAAAGAATTAAGGCCTGAAATCTGTACAAGCAAGACTTGTAGCAGGAAGCATAGAGTCTAGATTTGAGAAATTCTCCAGCTGGCGGTCCCTGGTCTCCGCCTTCACCTTGCTGAAAAGATGCGCAAGATCTCACAAGAAAATTCAAGACTCCACCGTTCTTGAAGGACGACAGGAAACGGAAAACTTTCTGATACGCTCTGTGCAGAAATCATTTTTTGAAACAGAGGTACATTCACTGGAGAACAAGCATGCAGTTCATCCGAGAAGTAACATTGCTGCTTTAAACCCAATCCTTGATGGCCAAGGCATTGTGAGAGTTGGTGGTCGCATTAAAAGAGCACCAATAGCTTCTATACAACAGCATCCTATCATTGTTCCTAAGTCGTTCTTAGCCTTGCTGCTCATTAGGCATTTTCATGAAAAGGTACACCATCAAGGAAGGTTGGTGACCGAAGCTCTCATCCGCAGCAGTGGTTTTTGGATTGTTGGGGCTAAAAAAATGGTCTCGTCAGTTATACACCGCTGTGTATGTTGCAGGAAGCTGCGTGGAAAGCTACAATCTCAGCGTATGGGAGACTTACCTGAAGATAGGATTATGCCAACCCCACCATTTACAGCTGTCGGTGTTGATGTGTTTGGACCCTGGCCTGTTGTTGCACGCAAAACACGAGGAGGACATGCTGAGAGCAAAAGATGGGCCGTTCTATTTAGTTGCCTTTGCACGCGAGCAGTCCATATAGAGGTGATTGAAGAAATGAGTAGCTCAGCCTTCATCAACGCCCTCCGAAGATTTGTAGCATTGCGCGGTCCTGTGAAAGAGTTCAGATCAGACAGGGGGACCAACTTCGTTGGAGCCATTGATGATATCAACGCCCTTGGTATATGTGTGGAAAGAGATGAGATCAAGTCGCACTTGCAAAACATCGCGGCTATATGGAAGTTTAATCCGCCACATGCCTCTCACATGGGAGGCGCATGGGAAAGGCTCATTGGGATAGCGCGAAAAATCCTTGACGCAATGTTGCTGAATACCCATGCTCAGAGACTCACTCATGACGTTCTGTGTACCTTCATGTGTGAAGTATCTGCTGTTATAAATTCGAGACCAATTGCACCTATCTCTTCAGATCCTTACAGTCCAGAGATAATTACTCCTGCAATGCTTCTAACCCAGAAGGCAGAACCATTGTCAGCCTTGACTACATCCACCAACATCAAGGAAATCTATGAGTCGCAGTGGAAGTATGTGCAGATACTGTCCAATACGTTTTGGAAACATTGGAGAAACGGCTACCTTCAGTCTCTGCAAACGCGTCGCAAGTGGAAGCAGGACGAGCAAAACGTAATGGTTGGTGACATTGTTCTTCTCAGGGACAAGGAACAACACCGTAACCTCTGGCCTATGGGTATTGTTGAACGGACCTTCCCTAGCATTGGGGATGACAAAGTCAGAACTGTGGAAGTACGTGTGGTAAAGGATGGAAGGCCTACCACTTATGTTAGACCAATAGCTGAATTGGTTCTCCTAGTTAATAACACTTGATTGTCATTATGAAAAGTTGTGGCAGAGGACAATGTGTATTAGTCATTTTGTTAAGATGAATAATTTTGTGCCAGTTAACCTTGTACATTTATTCCATAGTTTTAAGCTGTTTGATGATTTAGCACTTTTTTGGCATTTATGTAATTGTAAAAGTGGTTGAATGTTTGAGTTGATTATAGTTAAGCATTCTTAAATACCTTATATTCAGTGGTTAGGTGTTGCTATTAGTTTGCTTTCTGTTTTTTCATGTGTTATATTGCACAGAATTTTTGTAATGATTATTTTACCTTTTCAAAGCTATTCAGATATTATCCTGTTTTCTTATTTTGGGTGATTGAGTTTCGCAAACCTTCGATTGGCAGATCTGGGCTTTGGATCCCGCTCAGATCTGTTCGATAAAATGTTTGAGAATCGATCTTCATGTCGCGACATACTTTAAGACATGTATTTTATTTTGTTAATATGTAACGTTCTTGTGCATTTGAACTTGGGTTTCTGTTTGCTATCTACTTGATAGCAGACGGGGAGTGTTCTGCCACTGCATTGTCTGGCCGTTTGCTGGCTTCCGCAGGAGGTTTTTATTTTTATCCGCGATTTTGGGTTGGGGTTTTATGCCCAGCCGCCGCGCACAGGAAGTCGAGCAAAGCATGGCGCCAAATCATCTGCTGAATTCTGATTATTCTTTTCGTCTCTAGAAGGCTCCAAGGCGTAAGTTGACATATTGTATATGAATAATATGTTTGTATTGACATCATTGATTGGTTTTATCAAGGTTTTGTTCCTTTTGCCTACGCCTAGGCTTCATAAACAAAGATTCTGGTTCGTCCCTGAACTAATTCGCTACTTGACTGTTTTTGCCCAATAAGGCATGGCATTGGTAATTTGAGTTAAATATGGCTCTTGTTAAACTGGTTATTAGTTTAAAGTCTTTGAATTTGTTGTAACGGTTTAATTGATTGTATGTGAATGTAGATAAATAGATCTAGTCCAAAAAACATTGTAAGAAAACTGAAACTGTGAATATGTTAGATTTTCACTAGTCTTTATTTTTGTATGTTGGAATAATGTCATGATTGCTTGTTTAATAATTTTATCATTGCATTAGTGAATGATCAATCCATATGAGCGTATATATTTAGCTTTATTATTTAGTAAAGTTATCTTTACTTGTATTCTAGTCAAGAGTAATTATGTTATGACTGTTCGCTGGAATTGTTTTGGTTATACAATTTCATCAGGCGGTCACTACATAATAATTGGATCTTTTGAAAACTTTAATCTAGCCTATTGCATTATCACTTACAGATTGTATTTTTTATGTCTTTTTAGTTCTTACGGATCAATGGAAAATTGAAGTCTAAACCGTTAACTGTCTTCTCGTCTGTTTATCAAATCCCTTCACGTCCTGGTAAAAGATGGAGCAGAACATACATGTATAGGGAAGATTGTTGGACAAATTATCAGAAAATGATGAATGGTCATACTTACTCCATAGATGAACATTTCAGAAGATTTAAAAAATGACCATTTCTACAGTAAACATGTTAAATCTAATGAGGAAAATGATATCTTTGGATCATAGTTACAAAACAAAACAGCAACCCAAGACAGAAACTGATAGATCTAGATCTCAAAACAGAAAATCAAGAATTTCTCCCATACTGTAATAAGCACAATTCTCATTGTGATATCAACAGAAACTATCCATTTATTGAAAATGAAAACAAAGAATTTAAAAGACTTGAGATTCCACCAGATAAAATTGGCTTTTTAGCTGTCTAAACTTAAGCAATTTCAAATGTCAGCAGTCCCATTTTTGAGGAATTTCATTTGTAAAAGAATATAACAAGAATTAGCTAAGAACCAAGTTATACTATAGATTAGTAATGAAACAAGCTTTAGATGTTGACACATATTGGTACCAATTGAAATTTGCAAAATCAAGAGGAACGATTCATTGGCATGGTCTCTGCTGGAGATCCCACAGAGAATCTCATAGTTTTCTCTCTATGAGGCAGCACAGAACGGATTGACAACTGAAGATTCAGCAGAGAAACCTGCACCATGGGCAAAAAAATACAATTGGAAAGACAGCAATGCATTCTGGTGGCACAGATCATTACAAAAGAAATCCAAGAAAAGTCACCACCAGAGGGCACAGCTTTAGTACCTCCAATTGAGGAATTCAATCCTCTATTAAATCTGTTAATGATGTCAGTGAAACTCAAAAATCTCTTCTTGAAGGATACCTGCAACTAACAAATAGAATAAACATACATATGAAGTTTTTCACTGAATCAAATTCATGTAAACTGATAAGGAACATTCCCCCAATTGTTAAAGATAGAAATGGCTCGATGCGACTTGAATTGGCCCTTGTTCTATGATAAATTAACTCTACGCTCATTGTTTTATACCTAAGGATGGAGACAAAATGGAGACATTTCAATACTGTTATCGAAAAGTTTACCAGAAAACCCATCAGTAAATGAAATAATTGCCGCAGAAAAATGTGTTTCTGGATAACCCATATGCTTGTAAAGGCAATAAAGGTATAGGTACACAGTAGAATGGAAATTAAAAAACAAAAATGTTGCTTTACATCACAAATGTCTGATCCAACACTTAGGGTATCTAATTTAATTGAAGCAGCTATGTTTCTGAAAAAACGAAATGTAAAACAATGGAGAGAAACAATACTGCATTTTAAAAATAATATCTTTATGACATCTGTTTTTCGTCAATAAGTAGTACTTATATATTACTTTTTTGTCTAGTTATATAGTAAAAACAATCATGAACATACTTTTACACCTACATTTGGGCAAAGTCAATATCCATTAATCTGGCATATTAACAAAGTTGAAAGAAAAAAAAAAAAGACCCTCACTACTCCAACAACTTCCATCAGTTTCAACGAACAAAACTATGAAAGTAAACATTAAGTACTGCTTACACTTCACATTGTTTCAAATGGCGGCCTTACATGAAATCCTTTTGGCCTTTTTTTTTTTTACTCATCATTTTTTTTTTTGAAAACAGGGACATTCTTCAGAAGACAACATCTTTGATAAAAAGTCCTGTTCAACAACAAATCTCACATGGATTAATAGTACATGTAGTTATAATCCATTACAAGACATTACAATGTTTGAAATTATATTGTACCTTAATTATGTCCTATGGCCACCACAGATCACCCTGGGAAAGAGTCATTTCTTATTGAAACACAAAACGGAGATCTGTAGAAAACCAAGATACATTATATCAGTCAGTTTCAAATCTATATTTTTATTAATTCTGATGCAAAGTCATGAAGCTCACCAACATCCAGGCCCTGCACCTTTTCAAGAAAATGGAACTGCAAAGAAAGGGAGACAAATCCAACATCCATGTTACTGTTATGGTGAAAGAGTTATTGCCCATTCCAAAGCCTTTGACTCTGACTTCCTTGGAGCATATAAGGAACATACAAAGTGCTCAGGATTTATATATTTATATTATTATGCAATGAAAAATATTCTAGAATAAGTACCAATAATAAACATTATGAATTCTTATATGTCAAATGTTCTTTTAACAACATTTGATTCGGGTGGAATGGGTTTTTTTTTTTTTTAAATTTAATTCTATAACTGCAGAAAACAAGCAAAGAATAGACACACATACCTCTTTAAAAGGCATTAATGTATGTTCTCCTTCACAACTGATAAGATGTAGTTTGCCACATATTCAACAGATATGGCTTAACCTGATATATTGCTATTTTCTAACCTTTATTGAGTAAAAAGTAATCAAATTATTGGACATCTGTAAGGTTTTTTTTCTCATTGTGTTCTTGTTTTCTTCATCTTCAATCAGCTTTCTTACATCATAGCTGGTCAGTTTTACTGCCAGGTTCAACAGACTGCATGGAAACAGTGTCAAAAATTGAATTTTAGAATGTCAAAGCCATTTATTTAGTGATGATGTAACAGCTTGTTTACAAACATGTATTCTAAGTGACAAGCATTGAAACATAATTATAACAAACTCATGTATCATTATAAAGAGTAGGTCATGTTTTCTATTTATGTACCGAGTAGTTTAGGTATACAACATGTATATAAAAAAGTAGTCTTTATTTTGCTGTCACATGATGGCCTGACTGTAGATAAACATTACATGGTCTACTAACCAAAAAAGATAAAGTTAACATAGCACCTTGTTTTTGGATCAATTTGTATGCTAGCAATCAGCAAAATAAACAGAACAAACTGTTGGCATGCTATATATCATATGCATGTAGTAATATTGTGATTAATTCTTAAACATATTTCTTGCAACTATCTCTGTTAGAAGTTGAGAACATACAAAGCAATAGAAGACTGTTGTTTGAAGATAATGGAAGGAGCTCTGTGCCAGTGACATATGATGGGATGCCGTTCACTATTCTGAGCTCAGACATAAGGAAGTATGGATCAATCAGTCGAAACAAAAGAAGTAAATAGTCTATTTTACATCATTATCTCTCACTATCAAGGAAAGACATTTTTGTTTCGGTGTCAGTATACTTGTTGGTGTATGTGTTGCCACTGTATTGCAGCACTTCAAGTTCAATAACAATTGTTACTTTAAAGCGCAACATAATATAATGAACAGCTAATGCTTTAAAGATAAAAACGATTTTGTTGTTTACATAAACAATAGTAATGACATATGGATTTTGATAGGTTATGTTTTGCTAACATAGAAAAAAAAAACATTTTCAGGTTGCTAAAATCTTTATTAAGGCTTAGTTTTATGAAAAGTTATTCACTAAAAACATTTATATTCTTTTTGAATAAAATAGAAAAAAGCCAATGAACAGCAACTTTTTGTTCTTGATGATCCTTTAAAATGACCAATTTTAATTCAAAACCTTTAGAAATATTCAATCACCAATTAGTTTGTTTAACTCTCGATGTTTTAGTGGATAAGTGAAATCTGCATAATAAATGGAATTTAGCAAGGTTGACAAAGAAAAATCTCATACTCTATTTTATCTTTTTAACTATTTCATTAACATTTATATGTTTCATTGATTTTTTTGTATTTGGAAATGATTACTGTAGGATAACTTGATGGAAGGAGACCACACTTTTGGGAAACCTTCTAGATGTGTTCAGCCAACACTGAAGAAAGATTGCCAGGCAAAGGTCAAGCTGAGACGAATCATTCAGTTACCTGAGTACAAGGTTTCTATTATATTTAGTTTTGCTGTTAAAATGACGTTATTCATTTAATATTTCTAATTGGAAAAAAGCAATTAAATATATTTCTGGTTTCGGATATGACCAGCTTATTTATGTTTGATGTATTTGCAACAGATTAGCACTGTTAACTGTTGGAAGGACTTCCATGGGAGTGTTTTTCTGCCCCTTTGTGTCAAGGTCACTGTTACAAAATATTGACGAAAGCACTTAAAACTGAATCTGTTCTGCTAATCATTAAAACCCCAGATTTGTCACATTACGATTCTCGTTCACTTTTTAATATATTAATTTTGACCGGCACATATAACATCATGATTGTATTCACTTCCAAGTCAAAGTAGATAAGTTGAGTGCCTTGTCTTATGACAGCTCTAGTTACAAAATGTAACACTTTAAGCGGTATCAAACTTGTTTTTATTGGCTTAACCCTTAAAAATCATTTTAATATTGCCTTTGAATAAGATTAAAGTCATCTCATGTATCTTTATATTATTCAACTTAGACTATGTAGATTCTTGTATTTTGCTGTACTTTTGTATTATGAAAGTGTAAATCTTCAAAGTTGTTCTCTTAATAAAAGCGATCTCAAAAAAGTCGGTAAAATAGAAAAATTCAAAAAAATATTTTATCTCCTCTCAATTGAATCATTTAAAAATAAAATGTCGATTTAGGTACCGATACCTAAATGAAGAGACTTGGTGCCTTTATTTCATTTATGTGAATCAGAAACCAAATCAACCTGACCACTGTTCATACTAGGTCTTTGTTTTAACATTTCACAGGTGAAAATTTAAAGAAAAGCATGCCCTACACTTGCAGAAGTTGAAGAAAAGCTGCGACAAGACATTGAAATAAAAAACTAAGATCCTATGGACGAAACTTTGGCAGGAGGGTGGCAGGACCAACATCTGTCTTTTTGAACCATCCACATGTGATGTTTTTCATTGAGATTAAAAAAAGAAAAGGACAAGAAGTTTTAATTCAGTCATCTGGTTGGGGTGAATTTGTATCGATGTCAGAGAATGAATTTGATGATAATGAGTCATTAATGAATAAAATTCCAGAGGACCTACTGATATTAGATAGTACCCTGGAGCACTTTTTACGCGTTTGTGTCAAGGAAAAGGTAGAAGTATTGTATTATACAGACTGTATTGTTAGGCTTGAACCTTCAACTGTCATAGACCAATACAAGAAATGGCTAAAAGAAGCAAAATGTAGTCTTCATCTGGACTAGTTTTTTTTCGTGTGAAACCTTACAGAAGGCTAACGAAGTAGAGTTTGTTATTAAAACTGCATTATCAGGATGCGTGATAATTTTGGAATGTTTCATGTATTATTTTGTATTTGTGTTATACATTTCTTCAAAGTAGACAATGTATCTTTTAGGAGAATAATCAAGTATGCTGGTACAAAGGGTCTTTGTTGCCTTTTACTTGCAAGGTTATCAATGTTAAGATTGCGTAAAACTGAGACAATCGATGTAACTATTCGAATGTATTTTATGGAATCTGTTTTTAAATTGTATTCTGATTTCAGTTGGTCATATTTAAGTATACCACCATTTGCATAAAAAATATCACCAATACAGCGTATTCCAGCTTTAAACCAAGAATGATTATAATAACTTTTTGCTTCTCTAACATTGTTGTAGTTGTAGAATAATGGATAGTTAAGAAATTCATCAGGATCAACATGGTGTTTATATATTAGATGAGAAAATTCTTTTAAAGTATCTTTCCAAAATTTGTTTTGAAATACATTTACTAACTTATCAATAATCTAAGTCCTTTTCCACAATGCATCATTTTATAAACATCAATTTTAATCATTACTAAATCTATCCATTTACTATTGTTAAGTAGTAGTCTTCTTATCCATGTTGTTTTCAAAGCATCAGTGAAAGCTTTGATATTTATCATTTTCAACCCCCACTCTTTATATTCTTTAAATAAAACAGATTTTTTGTGTAAATTATTGTTGGAGTTGAATAAAACCAGACTTTTAGAAATATCATTTTAAAAGAATTGGAAATTAAACGTTTTATATAAGGAAAATGTCCACATTATGGTTGGGTAATTTGCAAGTTGTGCTATTATTTAAGCTGTTTGATTTGTAATAAGTTTATTTATTGTATGCAAAATATTACATTTTCATGATCAGTAAATTCATTCCATATGTGTCAAACATTAAATAGCGAACACAAAGTATGATTTTAAGGCCAGTAAAATGGATCACAATCATGCTCTATCACTTTTAGACTAATCTATATGTAAAAAAAAAGATTAGTTGAGCCTGTTTTGCCAATTAACATGAAAAATATGCTTGTGTATCTACACTCAACTAAACTTCTTTCCTTTGTATTTTATGATGACTTTAGTAAAATTCAAGTGAAATAGAATTACTCTGCATGCTTTAAGATTATTGCATTTGACATTTTTTTTTATAGAATTTTGTTAATAGTTATTTTTTGGGTTTGCCTAAGGAAAGTGTTTCTTTCCTTAAACGAACAGAACTGTCATTTTTGATGGTTACTTCTTTTATAACAAAATTGATATGTATTTATTAGAAATTCTTCATACTTTGGAAATTTACCCCCTTACCAAACAATAACGATATTTGACCACTTTGATGCAGACGACTCTAGAAAATATTGTGGGACAAGGAGAAATTGCCCTTAAGGAGCAATTTTTCCTTGTCCCACAATGTTTTCTGTCCTAACAGAAGATTATTTTCGAATTTCATCACATTTTGAAATGTTGTCTGCAAACTCTTCAAATTTTGGAAAAATTGAAAATTTTGTGTTTGGTAAAGGGTTATAGGATGAATAACATGTTTGCCATTTCACGCTGATTAAAAAAAATCATTCAAATAAATGATAAACTTGCATTTATTTTAAGTAATATGAATACTATTACCATCACCTTTGTTTAATTATGTGCAAATATAGAAAAATAATGTAAATCTGTCTCAATTTATTAATGTTTAACATCTTTAATTGTTGGACTGAATTCTATGTACTTAAAATTCAGTCATACACATGAGAAAAATTAAAAGAAAAAAACTTAACCTTGCATAAGTTACAGTTCTTTCCTGAAGCGACCTCCCGGTGACCTGACTTGTCTGGTATGCATGTCATAACATTACTATAAGTGAAGAGGGACCTCCCAGTGACCTGACTTGTCTGGTGTGCACATTATTTTATTATAATAAGAGGGTAGAGCGACCTTCCAGCAACCCGACTTGTCTGGTGTGCACATTATAACATCACTATAAGAGGATAGAGTGACCTTCCAGAGACCAGACTTGTCTGGTGTGCACATTATAACATCACTATAAGAGGATAGAGGGACCTCCCAGTGACCTGACTTGTCTGGTGTGCATGTTATAACATCATTATAAGAGGATAGAGCGACCTTCCAGCAACCCGACTTGTCTGGTGTGCATGTTTCTTCATCACTATAAGAGGGTAGAGTGACCTCCCATAGACCAGACTTGTCTGGTGTGCATGTTATAACATCACTATAAGAGGGTAGGGAGACCTCCATAGACCAGACTTGTCTGGTGTGCATGTTATAACATCACTATAAGAGGATAGAGGGACCTCCCAGTGACCTGACTTGTCTGGTGTGCACATTATAACATCACTATAAGAGGATAGAGTGACCTCCCAGCGAACCTGACTTGTCTAGTGTGCACGTTATAACATCACTATAAGAGGATAGAGTGACCTTCCAGAGACCAGACTTGTCTGGTGTGCATGTTGTATTATCACTATAAAAGGATAGAGTGACCTTCCAGAGACCTGACTTGTCTGGTGTGCACATTAAAACATCACTATAAGAGGATAGAGTGACCTTCCAGAGACCAGACTTGTCTGGTGTGCATGTTGTAACATCACTATAAGAGGATAGAGTGACCTTCCAGAGACCTAACTTGTCTGGTGTGCATGTTGTAACATCACTATAAGAGGATAGAGTGACCTTCCAGAGACCAGACTTGTCTGGTGTGCATGTTGTAACATCACTATAAGAGGATAGAGTGACCTTCCAGAGACCTGACTTGTCTGGTGTGCATGTTGTAACATCACTATAAGAGGATAGAGTGACCTTCCAGAGACCAGACTTGTCTGGTGTGCATGTTGTAATATCACTATAAGAGGATAGAGTGACCTTCCAGAGACCTGACTTGTCTGGTGTGCATGTTGTAACATCACTATAAGAGGATAGAGTGACCTTCCAGAGACCTAACTTGTCTGGTGTGCATGATATAACATCACTATAAGAGGGTAGGGAGACCTAACTTGTCTGGTGTGCATGTTGTAACATCACTATAAGAGGATAGAGTGACCTTCCAGAGACCTAACTTGTCTGGTGTGCATGTTATAACATCACTATAAGAGGGTAGGGAGACCTTCCATAGACCAGACTTGTCTGGTGTGCATGTTATAACATCACTATAAGAGGATAGAGTGACCTCCCAGCGACCTGACTTGTCTGGTGTGCACGTTATAACATCACTATTAGAGGATAGAGTGACCTCCCAGCGACCTGACTTGTCTGGTGTGCACGTTATAACATCACTATAAGAGGAAAGAGTGACCTCCCAGTGACCTGACTTGTCTGGGGTGCATGTTATAACATCACTATAAGAGGATAGAGCGACCTCCTAGCGACCTGACTTGTCTGGTGTGCATGTTATAACATCACTATTAGAGGGTAGGGAGACCTTCCAGAGACCTGACTTGTCTGGTGTGCACGTTATAACATCACTATAAGAGGATAGAGTGACCTCCCAGCGACCTAACTTGTCTGGTGTGCATGTTATAACATCACTATAAGAGGGTAGGGAGACCTTCCAGAGACCTAACTTGTCTGGTGTGCATGTTATAACATCACTATAAGAGGGTAGGGAGACCTTCCATAGACCAGACTTGTCTGGTGTGCATGTTATAACAAAACTATAAGAGGGTAGAGTGACCTCCCAGCGACCTGACTTGTCTGGTGTGCATGTTGTAACATCACTATAAGAGGATAGGGAGACCTCCCAGAGACCTGACTTGTCTGGTGTGCATGTTATTACATCACTATAAGAGGGTAGGGAGACCTTCCAGAGACCTGGTGTGCACTTGTCTGGTGTGCATGTTATAACATCACTATAAGAGGGTAGGGAGACCTTCCAGCGACCTGACTTGTCTGGTGTGCATGTTATAACATCACTATAAGAGGGTAGAGTGACCTCCCAGCAACCTAACTTGTCTGGTGTGCACGTTATAACATCACTATAAGAGGGTAGAGTGACCTTCTAGAGACCTAACTTGTCTGGTGTGCACGTTATAACATCACTATAAGAGGATAGAGTGACCTCCCAGAGACATGACTTGTCTGGTTTGCATGTTATAACATTTCTAGAAGAGGCTAGATTGACCTCCCAGCGACCTGACTTGTCTGGTGTGCATGTTGTAACATTAATATAAGAGGGTAGGGAGACCTTCAAGCAGACTTGTCTGGTGTGCATGTTATTTACATCACTATAAGAGGGTAGGGAGACCTTCCAGCGACCTGACTTGTCTAGTGCGTACGTTCCTTCATCACTGTTAGAGGATAGATCGACCTTCCAGACACCTGATGTGTCTGTTGTGCATGTTGTAACATTAATATAAGAGGGTAGGGAGACCTTCCAGACACCTGATGTGTCTGTTGTGCATGTAATTATATCACTATAAAAGGGTAGAGCGAGCATCCAGCGTTCTATTCATTTTTTTTATGAATTGGACAATTTTGGTTGTTCTTCCATTATCAACTCAGATGGTGTATTTCATTGCGACATGAATGCGGTAGCTGAGAAATTATGCCTGATTTAGAGATCAGTAAATGCTTCCTATCTCAGACTTTTTCTTTTTGTTGGGCAAAAGCGTGGTGAAGCTAAAGCCTGACAGACCGACAGCCCGCGAAGGCCCTCTATAAGGATGCTTGATAGCGACCGGACATGTTATAATTTTCTAACAATAAGAAGCTCGGATCTTATATCAGAGCGACTTGTGTAGTCCCGTGTCAGTTAAAACATTTCATAATTAGTTGACATGAGCTAAGATAGTCTTTTAACTTGTTTAATCATGGTAAGCGTGTGTTAATGCGTGGTAAATAACCCATCCGTATAAAATTATATTTATGAAAAATATTTGATTTAATTTATACTATTAATATCCATAGTATTTTATGATTATTGTCTATGAAAGAACAACAACTAAACCTTTTTTATCTAAATTGGAATATAGTTATTTATCACATTGTAATTATTTTATATTTTAGAATATCGTTATGTCTTAGACTATGCAACAATCGGAACTACTCGGGTATTTCCGTGAGCTGTGAAATACACCTCGGATATAAGTGTAGGGTTACAATTTTTCGGGTAAATCGGCATCCGCCAATTTACACATTTTCTAAGCGTGCATGTTAAGTAGTTCAATGCGTATGGAAGGGTTGGACATCCTTTTAAATAATCTTTTTATCAGCAACTCATACCAAATGGTAAAATTGTGGGTGTGACATGTAAAGTTGTTCCTCATTACAAATTTAACGACTTTTTAGATTTCACATTTAAGATCTATTTTTAAACACGAAAGTGAAGTGATGTCATTCCGCTGGGAACCAATATGGCGTCATCCCTATTATTTCAGAGGTGTTTTCATTTGATAAACCCGATGTGTTCAGATCAGAGACATAGATAACAGAGATTGGCAACTCCGGAATTATCGTCAAACTCTCGCGTGCAGCGAGGTTCTGCGAGATAAGGAAAGTGCGTACCTGTTTATCAGTTGCCACGGGAGATGTCAAGCGAAATTGATACTTCTTTATTACAGTAAAATAGCTATGTTTTGGTTATCTGATTGGTTATCTGAAACAACTTCTGGACATTTTGTTTTATTTTCATTTTATTAAATTGATTTTAAGTTAAAAACAAAACAAAAAGTTCCAGTAGGCCTTCTTTTTCAATGACAGGCTTGATTACCATGCAATTCAGAATTGTACTATAACGACAATGTCTTTCAAGCAAAGGTTTGAATAATATTTTGTAATAAATCAAGTGACTCTATTTAGTTGCAGTTAATAACCAAAGCATGAAATTTCCACTAAGACATGATAGTTTTCGTCAATATTAAAAGATTGTTTTTACACTTCATTTCATTTATTCTGTGTCGTAAAACTGTTTACAGCGCTCATTTTGTCAAAACAAAACACATTTTTCATCATGACATTATTTCAAGCCAAATGTTTCAATTTAAGAAAATTAAAAGTATTTTATGATGTTAAAATGCATGTGATGAGAATTTTTGTAAAAGTGGTTTTAGCAAACGAAAGGACATGTAAGAAAAAACTTTTACCGCAGATTCCTCTAATATTGATTGCAAATCAATAAGTACATAATTATTCTTAAACACGTAAGGGTCTGGTCTTATCATGCTGCTGACCGAAATGATTTTAGAAAAAAGAAATGTGAGCTTTTTGAATGTTAAGCTAAAGCAAATAGTGTGTCTTGCACCTTCGTTTTTATTATCATTTCTCAACGAGAAATTAAGTCAAAGCACACTACTTTTAAAACCAGACAGACGCTTTAAACAGAACAAATCCTCCCTATTTTGTTTTCGGGATCTTTAGGTCATTAAATTTGAATTAGGTGTCAGAGAGTGGACACAGGGTTAGCGCCACACACTTCTTGTGTAATCGCCCTAGCATCAAAAGGTTTTATGACATTAAACTACATATTTTATGGGGTGGCAATTTACAATCATAGCCTGTATTGTCCACTTCCGTGATTGGCTCTATCACCCTTCGTTCTTCAAATGACACATTTCACTTGACATATTTGCAAGTGATCGGAATTAAGAAGTATGACGAAAAAGGAAATATCGTGGTGTTTCTGATTAAGAAGATCTATCCATTCTCTTTTGTCCATTAATTGAATGGATTTTCTTCTTCTTATATAGGAATATCACTTTGAAAATACAGGAAAATATAGAACTTAGTCAGCATTTAATACGGGATCAATTCAAACTCATTCAGACGTTTTCAGTAATAACACGTTTGATAAAATCCAAGTTACACAATTTAAGTTTTAACTGATGCAAAAATGAAAGATTTTGATTGAAAATAAAATGGCTGAAATCATGATTATGCTTGTGTGGTAAAGCAAACCTGGTATAACTTCGTTATAAACACGACAATCACCATAAAAAAGCGGGTAACCATAAAACAAAAATAACGCTTCAGGAAAATGTCAAGTATGATATGATCCAGTGCATAGTTTTTTAGTGTTACTTGCTACAACTTTGTTATATTTTATTTGGAAATCAAGATGGCTGAACTCATTAAGATAGTAAATGGGACATATTTAGTACGCAATAACTTCTAAATGACAAAGAATATCAGAGATATCAGACTGAAAATTTGGAAATCGACAAAATCATATTAACCCATTAAAATGGACATAAATTAGAAATGTTTGAATAAACCTCCGTTAAAACATTTTACTTTGTACAAGTATGAAATATTTTGGTTGAAAATAAAATGGCCGAAATCATGATCATGCTTGTGTGGTTAAGTAAACCTGGCATAACTTCGTTATGGAAGCGAAGATTACTTTAAAAATGCGGGCAACCATAAAACAAAAATGACTCTTCAGGAAAATGTCAAGTATGATATGATCCAGTGCATAGTTTTTTAGTTTTACTGTGCACAACTTTGTTAATTTTTGCTTGTAAATCAAGATGGCTGAACTCATTAGGGTCGTAAAAGGGACATATTCAGTACGGAATAACTTCTAAATGACAAGGAATATCAAACTGAAAATTTGGAAATGTAGAAAAACAAACCCTTTCTTTAAAATGGACTTGAATTGGAAATGTTTGAAAAACCCTCCTTTAGAACAGTTTGAATCTAAAACTACTCAATTATCACGTTTATCGCACAAAACCACGAAATTGCGAACAATTCAATCAAGTTTGTCGCAGTTTGCCATGTTTATTTCTTTGATAATCGCTTGCTGATCGGTCTTGTTGGATGGAGCAACTTTCTAACAATAACAATATAGTAAATTCGGTAAGAAAATAATTTAATTATGACTTAAAACACGCTTAAATGTGTATTGCCTATTTCGCGTTTAGTTGAAAATAGCGTCGATAGACAGATCTCGAAAGGTCTCGCTAAATAACGCGTCATGCGAGATATCGCAGAAACCGGCTATAGGTAAAGAAGGAGTTGCCAATCTCTGTTATCTATGTCTCTGGTTCAGATTGACTATGCAACTCAAAATTGAGAAGTTACGTGTTATCATTAATTCCGCCTATCCCAGCCTTTACTCCGCCCATTGACCCGACTTGTCTGGTGTGTACTCTACGACCTCACTTAAACTGTGTGCAAGTAACGATTTCCACTTTGATAGGCCATCAAAAGAGGTCATGACTTGTGAAAACGAGAAAACAGTAAAAGACAATTTTATAATTTATACCATTCTTTTTATGGTTTTGATAGCAAAAGTATCCACTTTATTCATTTCAATGAAAGGTCATTGTTCTCAATTATTTTGTCTAGACCCCACAACAGTTTGCCGTTTAATCACATCAAAATCAGAAACAATTCATTCATGGTCAATAACAATATCAAATGCAATTTTTAAACATCATTGAAAGACTTATCTGAAAACAGACACATTCATTTGTTATTCTATTAAAACAAAAACTCTTCTTGCTTATTTACCTTCTTTGACCAACGGCCATTTTTTGAAAGGAAGCGCGCCATGTGATCTTTGGGACTAGATACAATACCGCGGGTACACCATTTGGAAATAAAAAAGAAAATTATAGGGAATACGGAACTTGTCGTAAAAGGTAGCTTTTCAATATAAGTTTGAATAAGTATTAAACTATGTGATTCATACAATTTAACCTTCTTTTTCACACATAACTTACGAAATTTAAGGATATGTGTAAACAAACAGCTTTGGCGTTTCGTTGTTTTGCTTGATCGGTTTTTGGTAGATGCTGTATTCGCAGCCTTTCGGAACCGTCATATTACCGACTTACGGTAGTGTGCCGTCTGATTTTGTTTTTCTTTTGAAATCATGTTAATGTGGGATCGCGCGCGTTTTACTAAAAATTAACGATAATCCAAGTACCTCAAGTACTTCGGTGTTGGTTTACTGAAGAACAAAAAATGTGGTTGAAAGAGGTGGACGGTCAGCAGGCCCGTAGTTGGGCATACGCCCGTACGCCCGGGCGTATCATCATTTTTTGAACTTGAAAAAAATAAATGTCTTTTAAAGTCCAAAAATGTGATAAAAAACAGAGCCTAAGGGGGGTTAGGGGTTAATGCTTAAGAGTTTGTCAATTATTTTCAAAGATTTTCAAGCTTAGCAAGAACAATTAACATCGCAAAAACCATAAGTACTACAATGCTACGTGCGTTCATTGAATAAAAAAAAAGTACAGCGAAGGGACAGTACTGTACTAGGTGAATCTAAGTAGCCCCCTTACTAGCACTGCATCGTTATAAATCATTTTGTTCCGAATGAGATGTTTACGAGGCGGTTTTATTTTGAATAATGGCCGACAGGACCGATTTTATAGAGCCAAAACACATAGACGTGTTTGGCGCCAGCGGTCGTTTGGATGACAATGCACGTAAAGATATATTAGAGAATCACTGGGCCCATGCACACAAGTTTACATTTCCTAACAGGTATGTTGAGTTTTTGTGTACACTGAAGTCTTGAAACTGAACGCTGTAAAAACTTCAGCGAACAAATTTCAAATAACATTTCAACTTATTGTACATGACACAGTACAGTACTAGATGTTTAACGTTTATGAATGAATGAATGAATGGTGTTTTAAGGCGCATCGACAGCTAAGGTCATTTAGCGCGCATTATGATGATGTGGATGAATGGATATTAAAAATATTAACAGGTTAAAATGTATTTGTTTAAAGAAAAAATAAATAAGAATTTGTAATTAATGAACAAAAGTAGACAAAAAATTTGTAAAGAATTAATGATTGTTGATTGTTTGTAATGAATGTGTGATATGAAATAAATAGTGTGTGATGAAAAAATGATATTGATAAATGTATATATATTTAGAATGTGTAAGGAATCACAATTTATTGTAAAGCCCAACCTCTTTGAGAAAGGAAAGAATTAATTCAATCCTGACAGTCTCAAAAAGCTCAAAAATAGTGTTCAAAAACATTGAAATATTTTGCACGAATTCTTTGAAAATCAATGCAATCTAGCAACATATGTTTGATGGTAAAGGGTGCATTGCATGGAATGCATTCAGGTGCATTTTCCTTAGCCAAGAGCCAGGAGTGTGTAATGTATGAATGACCAATTCGGATTCGTGCAATTGTAACTTCCTCTCTTCGTACGGACCTGTAAGAAGGGTACCATTCTCCGAGGGTAGGCTTAATTGAATGCAATTTATTAAAAACATCATCATTCCATTTTGATTGCCAGATGGATGTGATGTAAGTTAAAATAGAAGGTTTAAAGTCGGTGTATGGTACTTTAAAATCTGAAATGGGAAGGTTAAGAGCTGATTTAGCGGATCTATCCGCATGTTCATTACCCATGATACCAGTGTGGCTTGGAAGCCAACAGAACACAAGTCTGTTTGAAGACAAAATATGAGAGATCCTTTGAATAATTTGGCATACCAAAGGGTTCTCCAACTTTTGATTTGATAAGGCTTGCAGTACTGATAGAGAATCAGAAAATATAATAAATAGGGTGGAATTTGCATTTTCCACCAGGTTAAGGGCTAGATCAATAGCCCTTATCTCTGCAGAGAAGATAGAAGACTTGTCTGGAAGGCGGCATTTCTTAACCCTTTCTCCATATACAGCTGCAGCTGCAACCAAATCACCGTCCTTGGATCAAATATGATTCTAAAATAATGTGAAACGCATCTTATTTGTATGTCTTAAATTTGGAATATAAGTTGATTACGACAGTGCAAATGCGGTAATGTAGCAATCACAATCTTTTTACCACAGGTCATACGAAAGATTCACGCGGCATGTGCATCGGACCTGACGGCGGACATTGACCAGTTCCTGAGTGAGGTGCGGCGATGGAAGGCCCGCTGTCAGACGTCAGAAAACCCAACCGGCTGTCTCCAAACGGCGCTGTCGCAGATCAATAGAGAGCTGTACCCCAATGTCCATGCCTGCTTCTCCCTTCTTCTCGCAATGCCGGTGTCGACAGCCTCGGCTGAAAGATCATTCAGCACAATGCGAAGGGTAAAGACGTACCTCAGAAGTACCATGACAACAAAGAGACTGTCTGGCCTATGTCTCCTCAACATCTACAGGGAGAGAGAGATTGACTCAGAAGCGGTGGTGGATACGTTTGCCAGAAGAAAGGAGAGGCGGCTTTCTCTAATATTCAATGTTTAGATGGATTCTAGCTTGATACATGTTCAGTAAATTTATTTCACATGTACGTGTACACACATACCTTATAAGTTACACTTGGTCACTTACACTATGTCACAAAAGAAGGGCAACGTTTGTGAGTATTATGTCTTCTCTATGTTTGAAAAATATGATACTTTTTATTTCCAATAAAGTGAATATCATTATAATAATGATTATGATCAGCTGACCGTTTTGATATTTCATAGTTATTTGTTTTTGGATTTAACACCTGTATAAACATATTTTGCTAATGAAGCAAAATCGGCTTGAAAATGCACACAGAAATAGGAAACTGTTTATTTTTTGAATTTCTTATGAGTCTAATAGTGTTTCCCTTTTATACTAAATTTGATGTAATCAGGGATAAACAGTAATATAGTTACATGATTGAAATAAACATTATTTGCATCAAAAATCATATTACATCTAGAGATCGTCATTTGTTTACACAAAATATCATGTTTAACTTTTATTATACTAGAGTGACATGTTTGACAAGTTTTCGCTCGATTTTTCTTCAACTCCGACCAATTATATAAGCATATATTTGGAATAATAAGACATAATAAATACATCTAGAATGCACCATTTGCCGTCTTTTTTTTAAATTTTTTTTCGGGGAAGGACCCCCGAACCCCCCTTCCATTATGTCGATTGTGCGTATCATTAAAAACAGTCCAGCTACGGCCCTGGTCAGTCATGACAGTCATATAGTTCACCGTATTTGTTTTACATCGATTGTGAAGGAAGCTTAAAGCTTGTTCAAAGCCACTCTCGATGACTGCTTCCCGGATACTCAAACCAGTATCGCGTCGGTTTGTGGGTTTGTCCCGGAAATTTTCACCCGCCTAACAGGGATTCGAACCTGGGACACATGATACATGTAAGAAACCAATACTTTCTTGTACTAGACTGTAATGGCAGGGTTTACGCAAAAATATTTATTAGGTCTTTGGGTTACGGGAATACGTTAAGTCCTTGATTGACTCACGTATTCATGATTTACTCGCGTAGTTACCGATCAATCGTATGCATGCATGTGCTTAGTTAGAACTAAGAAACATTTTCAAAGCTCTTAAAACTTTAATTAGAAAGAAATGACATGAAATGTATATGTGGAACAGTCTATTTACAATGAACGACCAATATCTTTCTTTTCGGATTAATTTAATTATCACATTCATCATCATCAGCAGCAGCAGCACCAGCACCAGCAGAAGCAGCACCAGCGGCAGCAATACTAGTAGCAGAAGCACTTTTATCATTATCAGCGTTATTATCATCACCATCATCTCTCGTAAGCGCTTAGCCTTGAAGCCCCCGAATGTTGGCTGGCTTACAAAGCATGGTGTCGAAGCCCAAACATCCCTCACATAAAACCACAGTTAGTGTAGCCTATAAACTGATGAAGAATAAAGTGAGGGGAAATATTAGAGGTATTAAGCGTCATTTAAAACCATAAAGAATGGCAAAATATTTAATGAAAATGAAAGGTGAAAATGCTTTGATAGCAAAGTTTCACCAATCAGCCAATAAGACAGTCAAAAAAGCGATCATCAACGAAGCAAATCAAACAGTTAATGAATGCTTTGTACCATTTTAACTCTTGGTATCCTATGTAACGATTAAGCATATCAGTTAAACCTGGCCGAGGTATTCATTCAGCATCATTCACCATATTTGTTTTACATTGATTGTGAAGGACGCTTAAGGCTTGTTCAAAGCCACTCTCGATGAGTGCTTCCAAGCCACTAAGTCACTAATCGCGCCGGTTTGTGGGTACGTCCCGGAAATTTTCACCTCGCCTAACGGGGATTCGGACCCAGGACCCTCGGTACAAGAAGCCGACGATCTACCCATGCACCAATATCGCCCTTGGACTCACAAAAATCCTAACACAGGCGAGCGTTGTACCCTTGCTCCGAAGAAGTGCATTGGTTAATGTAGTACCGTGCATTTGTTCTGCAGGAGTTGTTTTTGTTAAGACAGTAACAATGCAGTAATTTACAAGAAGTGTTTAGGATAGTACCCATGGAGCGGTTCTGTAAATACTGAAAGCGAAAGTATAAACACGCATCTCTACTGTTTGTATGCAAGTGGTTTGCTTTTTAACTATGATTTAGCCGCATTTCGGTTGTATACTCACTCATGAAAAATGCACTAGACGTCTACAATGCAATTGCACACTACTATTTAAGACTCCCTTCCCTGGTGGTTAGTATGCAAGAACCACCGCAGACCTCTTGCATGGATTGGCATTATATATACATGTATAGTGAGAGTTATTTTCGTGAAACACTTAACTATTTCAAATGAATCTACTCTTTGCATTATTTCTTATATTACGACAAAAGTTAACAAGGTACAAACACTAACTCTGACCAAAGACCATGTTCTTTGTTCTGACGTAGTTAATACATAAACATATATACGACGACAGAACAAGTCACCATTATCTAATGTGTAGCGATGACTCAATGAAAGATCAAAATAAGTCTTTCAAAAAGGCGAAAGTCTAAGAGAAGTCTTGTTTTCAATGTTCTATATGTTTAAAGGAATTCAGGCCGTTTTAAAAAGATTTTGAATCACACCTCGGTGATAATTCATATACATTTACAATCCTTGTTTAACAAACCTGCGCCTGGTCAAATAAATGTACCTGGAATAACCGGGACTAAAACATTTATAACACCGAAAAAAATGCCTGAGTTAAACCCTTTACCACACACCAAAATTTCGACTGTCCCAAATTGAGAGAGTTTGCAGAAGGCATTTCGAAATGTGATGAAATGCAAAAATAATCTTCAGTTATGACGGAAAACATTGTAGGAAAAGGATGAATTACTCGTTAAGAGCATTTTCTCCTTTTCCCACAATGTTTTTCAGATTCGTCTGCAACAAACTGGTCAAATGTCGTTATGTTTGGTAATGGGTTTAATCTACTGATCACAGGGGATCCTTTCTACTAGATCCTTCCCTTGTTACAAGCATTTTTACATTTCAACGCACGCACAGTTGACAACTCGAGAAAAATGTGACAAAGTAAGCAATTGCCTAGCGATTTCTTCTTTTTCGAATGTGGTTTCTTAATTTGTCAAATTTAGTCAAAACGAAAGTGTGATTAATCGTACATGATAATTGTAGCCTCATAATTACTTTCAATACATAAAACAATCAGCTTGTACATGTTAACTTAAAATATTTTTATCAACTCAGGTAATCCCAGTCGTTGGGGTTTTCCATAATCGTTTTGTGTTTCTTAAGATAAGTATAATTTCAGTACGTTTCCTGCTTTAAGACAAATTTTGTAAAGTTGTGGGCCGCATTTGGATATGAAGATCGGGGAAACGAAATCCAAATCACTTGGAGAGAGATTATGCTTAACGCAGGTTAATCTTGTGCGCCTGAGCACTATGAAAGCGTACATTACCGGTATATTGCATAACAAAGTATACACTACTTTTTCAAAAAAATATTCATTTATTTGAATGCTTATCTTTTCTAGTATATTCAGTGTTGTTTTACAATGGTGTTTGCTCAAACATCAAATTAAGGGAAAATATTCGTTTAAGGTAACAACATGGTTGTAGAACCAAGTTGCACGGAAAGAGATGAAAAATCAAGTACCCCCAGACGGGTATCGTCAATTTTATTCCTCTTTAAAATCCGCTTGTTTGTGGTTAAATTATCTATATACGATAACCCGTCACACGGTAGTCAGTATAAACAACATGGCTTCCGCCGTAAGCCGAAGGGAGCCTTACATAGGTCAAAAACACAAATCTTTGCGGGAAGGTACGTGTCATGAACGATCTGTGTCAAACAAAATCGACTGTATTGTATTTATGTAAAGCATGTAATTTGGAAAGCCTCTACAATCCACTCAGACGTTCCTATTTCGTATCTTGTCTGGGTTTACTAAAAAGAGATGTTTTAAGTTATTTTGTTTACCATCCATAATGTTTTAGGAATATATTTGGACTGTTTTGGCATATTCTTGATAGAAATTATTCAAGAGAATTGAGATCGCTATTTTGATGGATCATTTCAAAGTAGGTCGAATATGCTGACAATAATTAATCCAGTGTGAAACTTCACATGCCTAAATGGGTTCTTGACCATAGACTTACTTGTGTGGCAATGGAGGTTTTTCTCTTTATTATCCCTTTCAAAAATTCCTGACAAGTTCTGTTTGGATTCTATTTGACAAGTATTCAGTATGTGCATTCAAAAGTCTAAAAGCATACAAATCCCTTTAGGCAGAGGTTTGTCCATCGCATACATATGGCAAAAACAAATAACTTTCCTGTAGCTGAGTAACTTAACACTACTATTTTAGTCTATGTAGATGTAAAATAAGAGTGAACGTTGAAGTGGTGCATTAATTAATCCGGGCTTTATAAGATTATTGAACTTGTATGAATACCACAACATCAGAGTAGTCATTGCGAAACTACGTTGGACCGCGGGACTAGTCCATTAAAAATTAAGAAGGTCCGACATGTTTTTCAAAAATACCGGTCCGATTGTACGGTAAACATTTTCAGTTGGGAACTTACTTTCACTTTCCCCTGCGAGCGTCTCGCTATTTTATTGACTGATTCATATTAATTTGTACTTTTTGAACCGCATTGAATGGTTATAAGCGAGGTAACCAGGCAAATTATGCTGAGCCATTCGAAATGACGTCATTCGCCGTATCCCGGCTTATAAACGTTGGTATTGAAAGATTGTAACGAAAATAGCATAGCATCAAAGATAGGTCAATGCGGCCAATATCCGGAAACCAGCTGCTGTAAACTTCATTCGCTACTAGAACTTAACGTAACCAGAAACGAAGATAATCTCTGGAAAAACATGTTTCGAATATGCAAGAGAAAATTGAAACAAAGTGAATGATTGATATATTGTAGTTTAGTCAAACTAATTTAACGCGATCGGGAAATATATAGAAAATTTTGCATTAGGAAATATCTCCTGTCACGTCAAACTTTTGAACGATTCATTTAATGGAGGACGCTGCAACAAATTTTTTGTTTGCACCGTTTGAAGACTGATATTTCCATTATTACAGTAAAATATCAAATGTCATTACTCACAGTTATGAATTCATCCTTTTTTAATTGATCCATACACATAACTTTTTAATATTCATCGTATTTACTTTGTAAGAACAGTTTATTTGACACTGGGTGAGGATTTTTCTGAATCTGATAAACTTCCATTGCGCATGCTCACTGGAGTATGAAAACCCTTATTTAGCAGTTTTTTTTAATTGTTTAAAAGCTATTGATGCCATTATTTGGTTGTATGTAAGTATTTACACATATTGTATAATCAATTGCCTTTGAATGGCCATGTTGTGCTAAATCCAAAAAACAGAATTTGGAAATCCGACACTATTTGGATTGTTTGAAATTTCGACGTTTGTTTGTTTAATTTGTTTTACATTGATTGTGAAGGAGGCTATATAAGCCCATCGTGTCATCAGAAAATAAAAAGCAATCTTCATGACGAAATATTTTGACTATATTGTAGTTATAACTTATTTATGCCAAAGATGCTCATTCAGTGATTTTTTAGCTCACCTGAGCTCTGCTCAGGGTGAGCTTTTAGGATACTTGAATGTCCGTCGTCTGTCGTGCGTGCGTGCGTCGTCAACAATTTCACCGTTTACATTCTAGAAGCCACATTTTTGGCCCATTCTTCCTGTTACTTGCTCAGGATGTTGACCTTGATGATATCTCGATTGACTTCGATCATGGGTGGGTGGGGTCAAAAAGTAGGTCACTAGGTCAAATCTTAGTAAAATCTTGTTTACACTCTAGAAGCCACATTTTCTGCCTAATCTTGATCAAACTTGCTCAGGATAATAACCTTGATGATATCTCAATAAAGTTTGAACATGGGTAGTGTGGGGTCAAAAAGTAGGTCACTAGGTCAAATCTTTGAAAAACCTTGTTTACAGTCGAGAAGCAATGAAAGCTACATTTTCAGCCCAATTTGATCAAACTTGCTCAAAATGATCAACCTGTTATATCTCAACCAAGTCAGTTTATGAGTAACTTGGGGTCAAAAGTAGATCACTGTCAAATTTAGACAAATCTTGTCCATTACTCATGTGTAACATTGTTGTAACCAACACTTTACAAGTGTCAGGTGAGCAATCCAGGACCCTCAGGGTCCTCTTGTTTCCTTATATGTTTGGTACCGTAAAACGGACCCGATCCCAATTAAATCAGCTGACTATTTTTCCCTAATTCCCAATTTAGCTTGTGTTTGAATTGAATTCTTCATGAAATACTCCCCATTTTAAGAGAAAAATACTGTGACTTTTCCCAATTTGTCTGGTGATGGATCCGTTCCCCAAATCCTTGTCTTTGTTCATCATTTAAAGTACGATATTTTTTGGTCTGGTAAAAATCCATTTGGTCCTGTAAATTTATCAAAATTACCAGACCAACAGTCTGGTAAAGTCAGTATTTCATTCACATAGTCAAGTGGTAGAAGATGGACAGTTCTGACTTTGAATATAAGGTTTGACAGTAAAAGTCCTTGATAAGATTAATACTGCAAATAGCAGAACCAATAGATAAAAAAGCCTATCTAAACAGAAGAAGCATTTGTAGATTTTTTCAGCGTTTTCACAAATTGCATCTCTACTCATCATTTGAAAAAACTTTTTCTTTACAATCCTTGCAAAAGGTACTTATTTCAAATGTAGTTCAATTGAGATTGTGACACTTTTTGAATGCTTGAGAATGGCAATCTAGATTGTACCATGATTCATGTCTCTCTGTAAACAATATGTTTTGTATTTCTGTCAAGCTATTTCCCTCAATACAATTACATAAAGATAGGTAATACAGTCTATTGCTGGAGGCATAATTTGTTCTATCTTTGACAAAACAGATCTAGGTTATCTATGATTGAACTTGAGTTAAAGTATTAATTGATTTAAGGTAGAATACCCATAATCTGCCATTTTGAAATTCATACTTTCGTCGGATTATCACCTGGTTCTCGGTATACATGGATGTTGGCCAGAACTGTTTGGTTTAATGTGAATAGTTCTGGCCCTGAAAGATGTTTTCAGAGTACGACCAAAATACTCTAACGAAAGAATTAATTTCAAAATGGGGATTATGGGTATTTTACCATAACCAAACAACAGCGGATTTTGATGATTATTTCTCTTAAGATATTCACTAAAGCGCCCTTGCTTCATGTGACCTGAGAGAACTTTACCACAATAGCTTATTCAACCTAACTTATATTGAAACTTCAAAAGATTTCCTTTATCACTCTTATTGTAAGAAGGGATAGAGTCTTCCAAAGTTTCAAAATAAAACAGGTCTCAAAATGCTTTAAAGGATGCTATATGTTTAAAGCTAGTGGACAAGATGATAAGAAGTAGTTACACACAATATTAAAAAAATCATTTCACAAGTCCTATGTTGTGGATTCCCACCAGAATCATTCCAATGAGACGTTTCGAACAAGTACCCATACTGTATAGTTTGATCAAGTAATTATAAAGTGAGTGAGCAGTGCTCTATATAAGAACTGGTTGGACAGGCCAAAACAAAATCTGAACAGGCCACTTGGAGGGGGTGGGGGGGGGTTAATAGGGGTTCTTAACATCCCTGCAAATTTGAACCGATCAAAACATAATTTGAATCAGTCATTTTGTCCTGCGGCCTGTTCTTATTGAGAACACTGAGACAGTGGAATTTGCCTCTTATTTGTTTGTTAGTGTGAAGGCCTAATGAAGCAAATTTTCAAGTCGTGTAAGGCAAATGTTTATATTTGAAAGGCTGATCTAGAATGTACTCCTAATTATTGCATGTTAAATACTTTTTATGTTGCACTATTCAATCATGAACAAGCCAACAGAAGTAATCACTTTATCAAAAGAAGAAATATATAGCTTGTGACAAAGGGTACACCATTATGACAATGTCAAGCCACATAAATGAAATTATAGATTATATCTTAATGTTTTAAGTTTGGACCAGTCTCAGAATGTTGGAATTAGTAAGAGTTTTTTTTTTTAACATGGAGCAGCCTATGCTTTCTCCATAATTATACATACAGCGTACATGCATGTATTCATATATCTGTAGGCCTTTTTAATAATGATATAACTATTATGCAATAAAATCTCTATCATTGAGTTATTAATCCTTCAATTCATTGTCTGGGCTATAACAGACTTGACATCAATACACTTGTGAATAATGAATGGAAAATTCAATTTACATGCATTTGATATTCCTTTCTTTTCTTAACCCTTTGTAATTTTCTAAAAAAATTGTGTTGTCCGCTTTCCATAACCTTAAATATCGGCTTCATTTTGTTGAGGAAAGATATTCAGAGTAGCATACAGGTTAGATCCAGGCCAGCCACCAAATTACTTGTTTGCTGGCCTAGATCTAACCTGTTTGCATAAGCATGAAGTCTGTTCCAGCATAAGGGTTAACTTAGCACAGAACTAGATATAAACTGACTATTCTTCTAAAATGTTTTAGTTTTTAATACAGCTAAATCTCAATATGATTGAAATTGCCTGCTTCTGTTTATGTTGCATGATTTACCCTTGGAAAATACCTAGACAAAGAATCTCTGAAATGAGATGTTATTATCTCTCCTCTGCCACAGATGTGATGAACCAGGCAGAGACCTCTTAAAGCATATCCACATCCTCAGGGATGGCAAACTCTGATTTTGATTTACTTCTTCATAAAAACCAAATTTATTTCTGCACTTATACGTATAATGGTTATATACCGGTTGTAAAATTCAGTTGAAATTCCCTTGCCCGTTTGGTTGTTGGACAAGCTAGGCAAGTCAGACAATTGTTTTTTTCCACCACCGATCCTTTCATTGATGATCAATGACCAATATTGATGTGTTGTTTTTAAACACATTGGGTAGGCTATGAAGTTTTCATTTATGTTCAACAAACACTACACAATATATAGGGAAGTGATAGGTTCATAGTTTTCATAAATTTGATAATCTTTTAAACTAATAAACTATGTCATACCTGTCAATAGAGAACATTATTGGGTCTCTTTATATAAATAATAGTTATGTAACTGACAATGTATGACCGCATTTTTCAATTTGCAATATCAGAAAATAAAGTGGGCAAAGGAGGGATTCCTCAAATTCTGAGTTTAAGTTTTTGTTACAAATTGTTTTTTAAATTGATTTCATTTGAATGACAATATCATGTGATTAAAGCTCTAGAGAGGATATTTTTCCAATAACATTTTTTTTAATTTCAAATGCTTTATTGTATATACCCATTAAAACTTCCTTAATGAGAGTTTTTTGTTGAGTTTCAATTCAAATTAGATCACTGCTTAAACGGTCTGCAATTTCAAAAATTTAATGTTCTTTATCTTTTTGTAAGGTTATGCCCAGGGTCAGTGATAAGGTTCTATGATACATGTACTATGAAATCAATGTTGTTATTTTTACAGTAGAAAACTTAATACATTTTTTTTTCAGAAAAAAACTTAGTCTCATTCTCTAAGACAATCTCTTTAACAAAGTTCCAGGTAAAAGGCATGGTTCTTGTAATCTTCTTTGAGCAATCACTTTTATTGTCATGATAATTATTTTCTTGAGTTATCTCCTACAAATTTTATCAAAACTAAGACATATACTGATTTACTTTATAAAGTAAAGTCTTACAAAGGAAGCAAGTGTTATCTTCCTAACCCTTATAGTGCTGTCAAGAACCTTCTTCATGCTTATGCAATCAGGTAAGATCCAGGCCAGCCGCCAAGTCAATTGGGGGCTGGCTTGTGACTCTGAGTATCTTTCCTCATCAGAATTAAGCAGATATTTAAGGTTTTGGAAAGCAGAAGACACAAAACTCTAATTTTAGAAAATTATCGAGCATTCTAAGGTTAAAGTTGCTTTTGAATTCTATTTGAACAAGGAGACCATTTTGCAATCGGAAAATAATCTCTGATAGGACAGAAAAGATTGTGGGAAAAGGAGAAATTGCTCGTGACGAGCCATTTCTCCTTTATTCACAATCTTTTCTAAAGTTGTCTGCAACAAAGTGCCATTATTGTTTGGGAAAGGGTTAATCCATTGGTCAAGATAAGGCATTTAAGGTTGTTTACAAGCAGCATGTACAAAACTCATTTAAAAAGCTCCTACAAAAATGTCATTGTGTTCTATATAATTGTCTAGTCAAGACCATTATCATAAATACCTACTAGAGTTCAGAGAAAATATGAATTGTTTGGCAAAAAGAATGGAATTTTTCTGCTGAATTTTAAACACATCTGTGGGAATCAATCAAAAAGGTTCTGTGACAAATAAAGAAGTTCGCTATGGCTACCTGACATGGCTTTTGTAATCTGGGAAAGTATTTTTCAAATGTCAACACTGTTGATTCAGGTAACACTTCGAATTCTGTCCATTTCTCATTGATATTAGTTGTTTTCAATAAAGCCAAGACAATTGCTGTAAGATAATAAATCTTCATCATCAACGATCGAATCTCTGCTAAAAAGTTGTTAAAAATCGAGAAATTCTGGACCGGGACATTTTATCATAATGCCATCGCCTCATATTTCAAGATTCTTGTCTCTCGGAAAATGCAGTCCCAAATATCTGCTATGAGATTGCTCAGTAAGAATTATCAAGATGATATTTTTTCTTTAATTCATGTTGTTTTCTTAGTGAATTCGATCATCCCCTTTATAAATCAAAACCTTTGACATGGTAAGGAAAGCTTCCTTTTTTATTGAACCAAAAAAAGTGATATCTGTCTGAAGAAAAGATTTTAAATACCAGTAGATCCAATATCAGGTTGTAAAATTGGAAGTGCTTTATAGTAAAATCTTTTATTGTAATCCTTAATCTAATTGTTTAATGGTTCACCTGTTTTTAACACTTTCCCTATTACTAACAGAGGACATAAAAAAAGTGTAAATCAAATAAAGGAAAAATATTCATGGTTATTAACATATCATTTTTAAACAACATTTTTTGGATCACTGGAGAAACATCTTCAAATTTTATGGCTGTTTTAAATGGCTTCAGCAAGCTTACCCTTAGTTATGCATAGGGTATTAACAAGGTTTTATCCCAAACTTGAACGAGAAAATGACAAAAATGAAATAGCAAAAACTTTCCCAATGCAAACTTAAAACCCTGCTTTTTCCATGACTTCAAAGATAGTTATTAAAGGGACTAACTCAGAGATTTGTCTTCTGGGAGGAATAAAGTTAAAAATTAGATATTTACAGTTATTGTCACTTAACCAAAGATCCTTTTCATCTTTTTTTACATCTAAGTTGCTGAAACCCCATGATTTCGTTAGATAATGTGAATTGACCTTCAGGCCTGTCAGTGCTTCTATTTGAAAGCTGGTTTATAAAAAACGCAGGAATTCCCTCATTGGTATCATCACATGACAAGAGTGGTCAAGAGTTACCAAAGACCCATGCGACAATGGTATCTATAAAAAGCAACTCTTGTTCTTGTAAAGTTTAGCTTGTGGTTTACGAAATAAACCTGTTCAAACAGTTTGTAATATCTGCAATACAATATGATCTATATATTTTCTTTGAAATTATAAATGGGGTTTGGAAGCTGTAAAAAATCTTGTCATTTGTTACTTCATAAATATATGTTGTCATTTTGTCTGTTGAAGGTAATTTATTTTAAAAAAGTTGAAAGTCCCAATCTGTCAGATAGTCCTTTGAAAAGTATTCCTCATTTGTTTGTTGCAAGCAATTCAGGAGTGTCTGTAAATATTGTGATGAGGTACTATGCAAAGGAATGACCAAATCAAATTAATTGACTAATGTCATAAAGTTGCAATAAAGTGATATTTTATCAACAACCTTTTGACTTGTTACAACAGTTTTTATTTTATCAGTTTATTTGTGATTGTGGCTCCAAACGCTAGCATTTTATTGAAAACACTGTTCTTTCAACCCCTTTCTATTGACCTTTCTCTCCAATCTGAACTCGACGGCTTTATCTAAAGAAAGCACCTCTGAAGTATTATGGAAGCTACCATATTGTTTTTCGTGAGACTACTTTCATTGTTCTTTTGTTTTCAAAAATAGATCTTAAATGTGTAATCGGAGAAGTCATTTATTTTGATAAAGGAAATAGATATATTTATCACTACTATTATTTCACTTTTATGTATGAGTTATGTCTGATAAAAAATAACAATTAGAAATGATGTTCAACACCTCCATATACATTGAACTACTTTATAACATGGATGCTTCAGGAAAAGTTTTATTAGACAGTAAGAATCCGTCGGGGCTGGAAACTTTTGCTTTACAACCAACAGTTCTAGCCCCAACCGATGTTTATCTAGAACAACTTTTATCATCAGTAGAATGAAAGAGTTTTAGAAAGGCGGATTATGGGTATTCTACCTTAAGTAAATCTGCTGCTACATGTGTGCTAAGATAGGTATACATTGTATATGAAATAAGAGGTTATGACATCTGAAAACAAGCTAATACTTTATGGGAGTAGGATAAGCAGATTCACCTCTGGCCAAAACGTTTTCCAGAAGAGTTCTATCTTGAGGGTGTCTTCTATAAAAAAAACCACACCCAGATTTAACCCTATACCAAAGCCAAATTTTCGACTGTCCCAAATTGAAAGAATTTGTAGACAGCATTTTAAATTATGATGAAATTGAAAAACGTTATTCTGATAGGACAGAAAACAGTGTGGGAAAAGAAGAAATTGCTCGTTAAGAGCAACTTCTCCTTTTCTCACAGTGTTTTCCAGAGTCATCTGCAACAAACTGGTGGAATGTCGTTATTGTTTGGTAATGCGTTAACCAAAAATCTTTCTGACATTAAATGTAGTCACACCACTTGATCTAGTCTCTCACCACTGAAATGAACAATTATTGTCTATCAGAAAAAGCAATCAGTTCTTGGAAAGAATGTTGTGTTGTTCTTACAGTGTTAAAAAAGCCCAAGAAATATAGATTTTAGGTAGGCTGACCACAGTGATATGACAGAAATGCTGTTGAAAAAATGCATACATATGCAATCCAACTAACCCTCCAAATGTTTTTATGAAAAGGGTTAACCCTTATGGTGCTGCAACAGACTTCATGCTTATGCAAACAGGTTAGATCCAGGCCAGTCGCCAAGTAAATTGGCGGCTGGCCTGTGATCTAACCTGCTTGCTACCCTGAGAATCTATCCACAAAAATCAAGCAGATATTTAAGGTTTTGGAAAGCAGACGACACAAAATTAAATTTGAAAACTGACCCAGCATTCTAAGGGTTAAGATCAACTGTATTGTCCCATGTTAGGGGTTATAAACTGTCAACCTTTATATCATTAGTCTGTAGACTTATTGGAGAAATACCCTTACCCATGTTTATAATGCATTTGTTGACTCAATAAAGTTTTACAAATATGAATAAATTAATGGAATTAATCAGAAATTCTAAATAAGACTATAACTGTATTTGGGACTGGAAAGAAGAAAATTTGTCGAAAAGAAAAAGAGTGTCTGGATAGTTTTTGATAGTCATGTTTTTTTTCTCTTTTGTTTGTGCTGGTTGTACAACTTGCAGACAAACATTCATATTGTTAGCCTTTTTGAAAAGGTTCAACCTTTCCTTAATATAAATATCGTTTAAAACTTTGAAGCAGACATTGTAATGAAACATTGTAATATGAGTAAAGTTTTCCATCTTGAGCAAACTCCTTTTTCTTTATATTTACATCTTTGATTAGTTATTTTTTTGTATTCACTATTTTTTATTTTTTGATAATTCATTTATTTTGGTTATGGTCTGCTATCTCAAACAGCTTTGAACAGGAAAGGGTGTTTCTGTAGTTTATAAAATTACTCTTTATAAACTTAAATTGAAGGTTATTTATACCTTTAAATCAGTGATTAGCAGTAGAGAGTGGGATTAAATCAGTTTTTTATGTGCAGTCTTGTATGTTACCAACTTTGACATATAACTGAAATAAGAGTTTTATTTAAAGTGTTTTATCTTGGATTTTATTTTTATCATCTGGTTTTTGTCTCAAATATTAGTGGAGGCTTTGTTAATTGTGTGAAGTGATTTGTGCTATAAAAATGTACACTAAGTGTTTTTATTGACCAAAAACTCATGTTGATGCTACGTCTGCAGGGGTTTTTAGGAAGCACTTTGACAAAAGAAAGAAATGTTCCAAATGAACATTAATCCTAAGTTACAAGCATTTCTCGTCAAGATCCTACAGAAAACTAAGTTTTCTCATTTTCTTTTTGCTGTCTGCTGTTACAATCAGTTGGACATGTCAGAAATTATTATTATATAATAATAATCCTTCCAAAAAGACATTTTATGATATTTATTGTTCATTTGAATAATCCTCTTTCTCGTTTCCATTCACTGTTGGCATACCCATTAGAAATATGTGTGTATTCTCATTCTACATTTTACAGCATTGGTCCCTGTTTATTTTGGGTATACCTGTAATTTAAAACTTAATTTAACCATTGTGGCCAGGTGACATATTATAAAAAACTGCTTTTAACAAGCATAAATGATATCATTATTACCAAAGTAATTGTAGACAATGGGTAATATTCATTATTTAAATATTTGATTATTCTTGAGTTTACCACCCTCATCTGTAGTTAAACCTCAGAAGCTAAGTCCGACTTGAAAACCCCCCAAAAAAACAGGGGACTTCATTTCGAGACACAGCTGGCCTGATAAATTCAAATGAAATCTTTTGATTGGTCTTCAAATGTAGCTTTCCTTTAATGACTTTTTGCATCTTGACAAATTTTGAAAGAAACAGCAGACAATGTTGATGAAGGATGTTAAAATTATATTATGAAATTTTGGAAGGAATAAATGGTAATTCTCAAACACCCAGTTTTCTCTTAAAAGAATTAAAATTGATTTCTAAGGGTTATGGTAAGAGGATGACAAGTCTCTTAATTAAAATTCAAATATTTGTTTATTTATTTATTTCCACCAGTCCTGCCCTTATACACACATATCTCAATATGAGGGCCTTAATATTGTTATGCAAAAAAACCCACCATGATTTAATGCTGTAACTCAATTTTGTAAATCTATTTCAAGGTGAATTGTATACAAAAAGTATACTTTCCCACTTGAGGCACAAACTAAAAGACTAAAAATGCCAACAAAGGCTCTGAAAAAATCAAACAGCATGGGTTCGATAAACCTCGATCAGCCGGTTATAAAGGCTGATTATCAACCATCGAATACGCCAAGAAATATGGACAAGGCCAATACAAAGGCCAAAAGTTCTGTGTATCCGAACCCCCTTAAACGTCACCAAACTAGTAACAGTTTGTCTGAGTCATTCAAACAAAATCAAAAGGATCAATTACAGCCTATTCAAGAGGGATCCAACACAAACAAAACTAAAGATGCCCCTGGAAGTAAGTTTGATCAAGATTGGTTTGTGTTTGATATGTGTTTTTTACCGATTCCCCATTTGTGAATAGATATTTGAAAACAACAGCATGTGAGAAAAGATATCAAGCATGCTTTCAAGACATTACCACCTACACCTAATTTTCGCGTATTGCAGCAGAGGTCTTTCATACAAGCATTATGGGTAAAGAAGAAATTGCTTGTCACAAGCAATTTATCCTTTTGCCACAATGCTTTTTCAATCTGTTCACCTATCACAACAGCAGAACTGAAAGATTTTTCACATGCATATATACAGAGCTTTTCTATAGTCATCTGCTTCAAGTAAAAAAAATGTCAACTGCATGTGGAAGAGTTAAAATTGAAATCAACAGCATGTGACAAAAGAAAGCAAGCATTTTATTAAATTGTGCAGATGCCATATTGTGACAAAAGGACAAATTGTTCATTAAGAGCAATTAACCCTTTAATCATAGAGGTTTTGAAACACTTGAGCAGAAAATGTGTCAAAGTTAGAGCAATGTTCTCATTTGACCAAGATCTATTTCCTGTCATCAGACTATATAGGTCTGCTGCAGACAAATTCAGTGCAGAAAAAAGGGGAATTCTCACATTTTGACAGGTTTTTCTCAATCTGTTTTGGTGCTAAGTGGCATTTTAAATGATTTTTTCTCCTACAATAGATGTTTTTTACGAACACATAGAAAAGAATACATGAAACTAAGTTAAAAAAAAAAAAATTCAAGAGCCATGGTTTTGTTAAAGTTTTATCAACATTTCATTATGTGCCTAGGTGCCCCAAAAAGGGTTATTTTTGATAGATGATAATCTAGAATGGCTATGAAACGGCTAAAACAACTATAAAGATTTTCAATGAATGCTTGTAAATAACATGTGTATTAATAAAAGGACAATTTTATGAAAAGGAGCAGAAAAAATGTATTTTAAAAAAACAACTATTCAAATATTTCGACAGAAAATAGGCTTTGTTTTGGACCTGTTTAAAGTTTCACATAAAAGAAAAAATGAAAATTTTTATCATGAATAATCAACATGTATTTTTTATGAAAAAACAAAAAAAGTATAGGTCTCGCATTTTAGTTGAGCAACAAGAACAAACTAACGTAGCCACACAAGTAATAAAACTTAAATGTTATGGTTTCATACACTTATGTACCGTTTTAGCTTTGAAGCCATAAACAATGTTGAAAATGTAAAAATGGTAAGTTTATCTTACACAATATACGCAATTCATGGTTTTGTTACAGTGGTTATTGGTAATAGATGCAGAAAACTGTTAATCCTTTAACAAACGTCAAATTTTCGACTTTCCCAAATTGAAAGAGTTTGCAGACGACATTTCAGAATGTGATGAAATTGAAAAACATTTTTCTAATAGGGCAGAAAATATTGTGGGAAAAGGAAAAAATAGCTCCATTAAAGCAATTTCTCCCTTTTCCACAATGTTTTCAAGAGTTGTCTGCAACAAACTGGTCAAATGTCGTAATGTTATTGTTTGGTAATGGGTTAAGGCATCAGGGAGTAATGGGTTAACCTAATAACTACATAACTTGTTGTTTCTTTTTATTTTCAGGAAGTGGCGCATATGAATATGAAAACAAATTCTTCAAATATGAGGGTCAATGGAAAAATGGCAAAAAGCATGGCAAGTAATTTATTTCTTTACAAAAATTCTCACAGCCTTCTTAGCCAAGTGGTTAATTGAGAAATTATTGAGCTTGAAATTTAAAAAAAAAAAAATCTTTACTCAATACACATGAATAAGCCCAACGCATTTATGCAAATAAAATTGAACTTAAATTTTTTAGAAAGCATTACATAAAAAGAGAAAACAAGAACTATTGGTGTGTATCCATTTTATTCCACTTTCATTTAGATTGTCAATAATTTTGTTTATGTGATATTTCGTGGTCACTTTGTTGGAAAACCTTAATTTCCCAGGTTTTTCACATTCCGCTTATAAATGAATGTTGTTAATTCCCTCAATAACTTATTATAAAAGAGTTATTATTATAACATTAGGGAATAACCTTTCTTATTTTGGTTGAAAAAAAGTTGAACATGTTCATTTACCAGGTCCCACAGAAAATAGAATATAAAGTTTTGATATCACCAATTTGTTTTATTTCATCTAATAAACACACAACAATGAAAAAAGACAACATGTTTTTCGAAGATGTACATTTTTTTAACAAAATACAAACTACTGTAGGCTATTGTAACAAAATATTGGTATATACTTGGAAGATAAAGTTCTAAAGACCTATTCTGTTCATAGAGACTGTTTCCTTGTTTTTATCATTCCGTATTTTTGTTCATGGAAACTGGGTTGAAATTGAAAATGAAGGAAAAGGTATGTTTTGTGCTGTGTAGCTAAAGAGCAAGCCTAAAGGATTTTGCATATTTTGGCAATTTTCTTTTATATTAAAGTCCTAACAAACTAATGTCCTTTCCAGCATTAATCATGTGGTCTTAACATAATTTATTTCCCTTGTTACCATAGAATAGTATTCTCATGAAAGAATGCATGCAGTGGCTTCAGTAGATTATTGTGGAGTATGAACACCACTGAAGCAGAAATGCAGGAAACATGGATATGTGAACTGACTGCTGCAATAGAACTGAAAAACCATTGACAATGGCTCAATCTGAAACAAAGTTTACTGCTCAAACTACTTTAAGGTACCAAGTAGTTAAAGAACAAGTTGTCCTAGAATGTTGTGTAGTGTTAGAGAATACTTTGGATTAAGGGATTAATTAAAGATCAAATCATTATTTGTGCTAAATGACCAAATATAGTTACCTTTAAACTGTACAATATTATGCACAAGATGAATTCTGTTGACATTTTGCAGTGTACCACAATTCTTCTCATGATTGGAAATATGATCATTTTGGTCTTTAACAAATTGAAAGAGGAATTGCTCATTATGATCAATATCTGTTATTGTTACACAAGTGACTATCAAATATTACAAGACTGTATTCTTCAGCATTATAACTGGTTTAGTTATTTATTTTGCCCAAGTTTTAGACCAGAGTAAGGCTTAGCCTAAATAAACTGATTTGGGGTTAGCTTTATATTATAACACTAATCTTTAAATTCACATTCAGTCAAGTACTTCTTTGAGAATTGAGGCAGTCACCTCTCAGGGCAAAGACAAAGACTTATATTCAAGGAAAACATTCTCAAGGCAATTTGAAAAACGCTTTTATAACTTGATCTAGTTTAAGGAATAAGATGACATGTTTAACAAATCCTAAAGAGTATTGAAATGAAATTGGAATGATTTTAGTGTAATAGATTCACTAAAGCACATAAAAGTTGACGTAGTGTTTTTTTGCTCCCAGAAATGTTTTTAGAATGTTAACACTTTTACCTATACTTTGTAAACTTTTTAACTATATACATATATAGCAATAGTGTTTATCCCTCAGATTGGTCTCTAGGAGTAATTGCTCCTCTTTTAAAGAAGGGAGATAAGTCTGATTTAAATTATTATTGAGAGATAACGCTTACTAGTATATTTTCAAAGATTTTATATATCATATTAAAAACCTGTCTTGGAGATTGAATCGAGAGCAATCAATTGTAGACAGACAACCAATTAGGATTTAAAAGTGGTAAAAGCACCATCTTTTGCATTTTAATACCATGGATTCTCCCCAATATCATAAAGCCCACTGTGAAGGACTCAATAACTGTTCATGAACTTCATGAGCAAATACATTCATGAAGCTGTCCTTGATGTTCATGAACATCTTTGATTTCATGAACTACAATTTGTCGTTCATTTCTGTTTTATCAACTTCATGAACACAGTTCTTAAATCATTTGCAGGTGAATAAGTATTTTCTTCTTTGTTTCTTTTTCTGTCATCCGTTGCTTACAAATAAGGCCAGGCATTAACTCCTATATTACGATGGATTCTGTCTCAATATCATAAATAAGAAAGACAATTATGATTGAGGAACAGCATCAGTACCAAATATTATACATGAATCCTTTTTTTTATTATATTTGTCAGGTCATGGAAAACTGGAATTCGTAGATGGTAGCTACTATGAAGGGACGTTTCAGAATGGTGAGATTGAAGGGTTTGGAGTTCGATACTTTGCCAACAAGGATACCAAATACCAAGGCCAGTTCCACAAGGGCGAGTTTCATGGGAAGGGTCGGATGATCTGGTCTGACGGGTCCATTTACGAGGGCCAGTGGAAAAATAACAAGAGACAGGGTAGGGACAATACCATAACACACTCTCCAGTATATTATAAGAAATTTCTCTGTTTGTAAAAATTGGCTTTCTTTGGGGTTTCTGTTACAGCTGTATCTGGTCGACTTACAATTGTTTCAATTCAAAATTAGGTAGATACCATTGTGACAAAAGTGTATAATGGTTTTTATAAGAGCAATATTAACTTGAGTCATTATGATCTCTGAAGCTTCAGATGGGTTTTAATGGATATGTATGAAGTAAAACTGCTGCCTTTAACCATTATAATGCTGTTCATGCAAACAGGTTAGATCCAGGTCAGCATCAAGTAAATTTGCGGCTGGCCTGTGATCTAACCTGTTTGAGTAAGTATAAAGTCGGTTCCAGCACTGTTTTCTAGTAATGGTTTCTTTCCTTAACAAAGTTAAGCAGATGTTAAAATATTTTGATAGCAGACGACGCAGAAATGTATTTTTAGAAAATTATCCAGCATTCTAAGGGTTAATGATAAAGGCATTTGTCTTTGCTCACTGTAAATCTATTATAGTTTGTCTTATTTAACATCTGGTATTAAAAGTTTCTCTATTATTGTTGGTTTCCATCAGGTTTTGGAGTGATGAAGTCTGTGAGTGAAGACTGTATATACAAGGGTTCCTATGAAAACAACAGAAGACAAGGGCAGGGTACCATGATATACCCGTAAGTATATAATTATATAGGGGACGTCTGTCAGATATATGCTACATACCTTTTCCTAGTATGAACGTATCTTCCCATGATGAATTTGAACAGAACCCAAGTGTATCACTTTTACCTTTGATGTATGTTTGAGTATAAAGTAAGCTGTTCAAAATACATTGTGAGAATAGGGGAATGTGCTTATATGGAAGATTTTTTATGTGAAAATTGTGTTGTGCCTTCTGACAAATGCTTCATAATTTATTCCAAATGTCTAGTGCCTGTTTTGAGTGAATGACATGCTTATAAAAAAAATTTGTGTAAAAGAAAAATGCTTTTTGTTTAATAGGCAAATGCTTAGTATGTGATGAAAGAAGTGTAATTTTTGCATAAGATTTATAAATGAACTTCTATTATGCTCAGTATTACAAATCCGTTCTCTGAAGTCATTAGCCGCTTTTAGAGGGTCCACATTGTATTAGTGAATGGGAGTAAAAATGTATTGACCTTTTCCCCACATACAATATTTTAACCTTATATCATCTTTAGTATTTTGTAACAGTTTACAATGAATGTCATTAGCTCAGTTGGTATTGACTACAGGGGTCCTGGGTTTGAGACCGGGCTCTGCAAATATTCTTTGAAACATTTAACCCTTTTTCGAAATTTTCGACTGCCCCAAGTTGAAAGAGTTTGCAGACGACATTTCAAAATTTGATGAAATTGAAAAATAATCTGATAGGGCAGAAAACATTGTGGGAAAAGGAGAAATTGCACATAAACATTTACTTGGAAAAGCAGTCATCACATTGGAACAATATTATGTAGTACAGGAAATAATAGGAGAAAGGGAAATTGTGCTAACCAACACAATAAGAATGAATTACTGTTGAAAATTGTGTAAAAACCAAATTCAACCAGTCAGCTTAAATAGTTCTCTTTTTTTCTCTGGACTCACTTTCAATTTATTTGTTGTGATTTTGTTTAGGGTACTCGTTGATAAACCTATTACTGCGTATGAAAGTTGGAGACTTTAAAAGTTCAATTTATAAGCACTATAGCAGCAAACATTTGTTAATTCATTCCTCTTTATTATGAGAAGTCATTGCTGTCTTAAAGTAACAGCAGATGAAAAAAAGAAATAACATGACTAAAATCCACATTTTTTTTTATGATTTTGGGAGGAAATCATTGTGACTCTAAAGTAAGAGTGGTCTTCATAAGCAATTCATTGTTTTGTCACAGTTATTTTTTAAGACTTCTACAGATGAGTATCATTGAGTTAGGAGTTGGTTATTATAAGTTTCACTTAATTTCGATTCCTTCATCTTAGACGGGTTGTTGCACTGCATACTAACTCAATGCTGGTTTCTGGTTAATGAATTAAACAAAATTTTCATTGCTTTTAGACATTAAAAGTATGTTGTGTCTTTAAGTGTTAGATATATAATCAAGCTAGTTTAGCAAATACATTTTTAATTTGTCTTCACTCTCACTTAAGAATAATCAAACACATTTCATACTTCATATGTACATAAAACAGTAATCAATGATTTTGTTGTAACTAACTGATTAAGTAAATAATATCTTTGACAAATTATGTTTTAACAGATCAAACAATATTAAATGGATGTTAACCTATTGCCATCCATTGGCACACTGAATTATTTAAAGACAAACTATGTATTCTAGGCCACATCATAGATAGATACATATCTGTTTTCACATATTGTAGGTTGAATGCAAATGTACCCAAGACATATCATTAGCTCAGTGCAAAACTATAGTTATGGCTTCACAGACATGAAAGACTTACTACAGTCTTGCATTGAACCATTGATATAAGATTAGTTGTATATATGTTTCTGTTTAGTGTAGAGAGTACCAATGTATATCCCATGTATATTGTTGTAGCATCAGCTGCCTTATGAGCCTAGAAAGGTATAGTACTGCGCACATTCAGTATAACGGTCATAGATTATCAAACTTTGACAGAGTTCCAGAGAAGACATGGGTTGTTACCTCCAGTCATTCTCTTAACCCTTAGAATGCTGGATAATTTTCTTATAATAGAGTTTTGTGTTGCCTGCTTTCCAAAACTTTAAATATCTACTTAGTTTTGGTGAGGAAAGATACTCAGAGTAGAAAACAGGTTGATCACAGGCGGCTGGCCTGGATCTTACCTGGTTTGCATAAGCATGAAGTAGGTTCCAGCACTGCCAGGCTTAATGCATTCTTCCATAATATTCCAATTTATCACACCTGCTAAAGACTTTTGGAACCACTGTGACAAAAGTATAAATTGTTCCTAATGAGCAATTTATACTTTTGGCACAAATCATGAAACAAAATAGCTAAGATTGACTTCTCAATGAGGATAATTCAAGTTTGATAATCTCTGGTTTTTGTTTGTAAAAATCTGGATTAGTGTTTTCTAGTACTGGAAAACCATGCAAACTGTTGTTTCATGTAACATTTGTCAAATCTTCAACTACCTGATTTTGATTTGTATAATCAACTATTTCTATCAAACACCAAATGCTTGCCAATATGCTATTGAAAGAGTTTGCAGTTAAAAATTGAAATGTTGATGACATACACATGTATTTGGAAGACGGTAAGATGGAATTGTTGAATGCAAAATTTACCTCAGTGTTGTCTTTGCTCTCTTGTCCTAATCATTGTTTTATGGAAGAGAATTCGCTATTTGCTATAATGTGTTGAACAATGGTAATTGAAGATTTACAATGAATTGAATAATCAGGAATGGTTTTTCAGTGCACATATATATGTTCTTTGTTATAAAGGTGTATTGTAACATACTTTTCTTTTTTTCAACAAACTCTTTCTGTGAAATGAAGCTTTCAATTGCTGTGATATCAATTATAGAAATGACAGTAAATGATCTGAAAAGACTTTTGTCTTTAAATGGTTGTTCAAAGTCTTCACCTGTCAAACAAAGTATTTTAACCAGAATGAGATATTTTGTATCCAATTCATTTAATTATTCCTTTAAAACTATTAAAAACATTCTCTCAAAGTTAGAGAAAGATAACCAGTAAAAATCTGCAATGCAGTCCTCATGATTCTGTGATCAGTATAAATTCTTCCCCAATATGAAACAATGTGACTGATCCAACTGTGAAAGCATCAAAAGATGACATTTAACATTTACATAAATGAAAGAATTAATCCCCAAGACATATTTTATAGGTACATTTAAATAGCTTTACCTGTAGAAACTTGGTAACTGTTTTAAGTTATTTGGGTGAGTTCCAAGTTATTTCCAGCAAAATATCTCCAACTATCAAATGACAGGTAATAGCTTTGGAATAACTGCATGTATTTTATTTGTGTGAAGGTTTCCTTCTTATTACTGGACAGACTTTTTTAATGCATGTATGTTTGGAGAGAGTTAGTGCATGGATTTGTCTTTTACTCTAGGAACCATTGGTTGAATGAATTATAGTATCTTCATTGACATGACTGTCTTCAAGACTGTGCATAACTTTCATACAACCTACTGTGTCAATATTTGTCATTTTTTGTCTCTTCAAGACCATAGTGAAAGATTATGGTGAACCCATTACTTTTGTAAAGGGCTCATTTGAGCTAAGCTTTCATTTTGCTTAAGATACCTTTTCTACCCTTGTCAAAATAAGGATATACAAACTTTCTCAGCGGTGATCATTTCTTTTGTTGCAAGCATATCAGAAAGTAGTTGCATCTGGAATTGATTCTGAATAGTTTTGATATCATGATGAATAGTTGTTGAATTGTTATGATGAAACTTACCAGACCCTGTGCAGTTTTTCTTACAATCAGTGCAGTCATGGTTTAGTTGTGTGGTGATGGGGTAATTAAGTGTATACATGTTGGAATAATTTGTGACTTAACAATTGGATATTTAGACAAACCTACTATAGAAGATAGAGAAACTGTTGTGAGTCAAGGAAGAAAATGCTAATTATGAGCAAGTTTTCATAACTTACAATATATTATAAATTATACCTGTTAACCAACAAATCCATCCATGATTCCATATACATGTAGTTCGTAATTTATTTAGATATTGCTTTTTATTCTTTTTAGTACTAATTAGTCTTCTGTTACCTATTAATAAACTTTGCACTTAGCATATCAGAATTAAAAGATTATATTTGTAGGACTATAAAGCAATACATGAAGTAAAGGTTGATTGAATCCATAAAGAGCTATCTTTTAAAGTATGAATAATGGATCTACATTGTCACTTAACCTAGAAACCTATGTGACATTAACAAATATTGCCCAGTCATGACGGGCTATTTGTCCATTTGATGCGATCTTTTCTAAGCCAAAATTATGCATAGGTTGAGTATTATTAAAGCATTACCATCATCATATGGGCCGCGTCACGCGAAAAGGGGCACTCGGACATAAATAAAAACCGCTGACTCAGGTCTTTCTTAGCGCTATTATTCCAGCATCTAGTCACGACAGTTATCATTTGTATTTATTTAAAGGTAGAACTTGATGTCCTCTAAGATAGCAAACAGTGTTACCCCAGACCAGCCGCCATGTCAGTGACGTGGCGGCTGGTCTGGGGCTACACTGTTTGCTATGTCCGAGTGCCCCTTTTCCTGTGACGTGGCCCATATAATTATATCAATATAGGAGCCAATATTCAGTTAATGTGATAATGATATACTATGGTGTTTTTATAGTACATTCATTTGTATCTCATTAACCATGATTCTATTTATATCATTTTAATGACATGCAGCGTGAAATATCAATCAGTGCTTGTGAAAATATTAAGTAATAGTAAACAATGTATTTTGATGTATGTGTCATTTGTTATAAATATGATATATAAATAACCCTAATTTCTTATCTAATTTCATAAACACTTACATCTATCTATAAAGCTTGTCAAATAACATAGGAATACTAATTCTTTAATTTTTTCTATTGTTATGTTAATATTTTTGGGGGGCAAAATCAGAGGACAAAAAGAGGGACTTTGTGACTGGTCCTAATTGAAAGGGAACATTTGGCAAACAAAGAAACAATAGCATTAACCCATTACTAAACACTTATGATATTTGACCAGTTTGTAAAAGACTACTCTGGAAAACATTGTAGGAAAAGAAGAAATTGCTCTTTACAAGCAATTTCTTCTTTTCCAGCAATGTTTTCTGCCCTATCAGAAGATTTCTTTTTCAATTTCATTACATTTTGAAATGTCATCTGCAAACCTTTTCAATTTGGGACAGTCGAAAATTAAATGTTTGGTACTATATTTTTTCATGCTATGAGGAGACAAATTGGAACAATTAATCCATTTGCTATGGTAGTTTCTAAAGTCATCTACAGCAATTGTAGCAAAAGGAGGCTTACTGTGTTAGAGGGGTTAACTAAAAGATATACATGCTTTTCTATCATTTGTCTCTATGTTATACCTACAGCTGAATACTAAATACTGAATTGTGACATTTATAAATAAATGACCAGTAAAAGTGAATTCTACAAAGATTTAGTGTTTAACCTACATTTTCATCCAATGAGAATGCGTCAATTTGAAATTTTTTGTTGGTTTATATTCCATAAACTACTATTCGATTGTTCTATCTGGGCTCTATGAGACTATTATTCTGGTATCACGCATGCGCATAAATAGGTAGTTTTAGGCTCCACCTCCAAATCAATGACACACGTAAGCCTAGCCTAAGGTAGCGATGGAAAGATCGCTCTGACGTCGCCGGGAGAATAAAGGGTTATTTGAACTCCTTATGACATGTGAAATGTTAAAACAATGTGATAAAAGGAGATCCCGTTCGTCGCGGACAATTTCCCATTTTGTCACAATTCTTTAAAAAGCTTTATGACACAGAAATAAATAAAAAGGAACTACAATTAACTCGGTTATAGGGTTTAATCCTTTATCTTAACATCGTTGTTAAAAAAAGAAACTAAACTATATTAACCTTTTACCCCATTAGGAATGATATGACGGGTACAAATTGAAAGCAAGCTAATATGTGACATAAAAAAATGAAGTTTTAATCTACATCACTGGGTAGTGCAATTTTTCTTCTTCCAAATATGGTATGGCAGATTGTTGGCATGCAATTGACAGCCGCGGAAGGCGTGTTTTTTTTTCGAAGTTCAAAATACTGAGCAGCAGTTTTATGCCATTCGCTGATCATACCCGGAGAAGCGTGGTTTGCCAGCGTCAAATAGAGCGCTCTATGGAAATGAAGCTTAAACACTAAACACTAAATTATTTAGAGGCTAGATAGTGAAATTTAAACGATACAGAAACCCCGTCAGTCGCTATCGCTCCTTCCTTGGGGTTTCTATATCGTTTAAATTTCACTATCTAGCCTCTAATACTTATACACAATAGAAAATGAAAATGCTATAATATATGCTTCCCAGTAGTGGTTTGTATATTATTTGAATCCTTTTGAAGGAGAAAAATATATTGTGTGGGTTTCATCTTCTCCAAAATTAAAACTATCATCCATTTTATTTTTATTGTTTCAATTCCAATGCTTTGACTTCATTAAGATCTATAATGGTTCTTTAGTATTTCTTTCTAATTGATGAAGTAATAACAAATACAAAATTTTCTTATCATTTCCAAAGTTTCATATTGTGGTTTTACTCTTTAATCGATGAAACCCTGTGCTCTTAAACATCATTCTTAATTTTCGTATCTATCAGGCTTTAAATTAATGCTTTTATAAAAATCTGCTTGTATAAAATTAACAAAATCTGATTCTCAGAGAAAAACAGAAATTATTTTTTTGGCATGTTGAAGATTCAATGCAAGACTAAAGTTTGTCCTTCAGTCACATGAATCACTTACTAAAGTCTTGCACTGCATCCTCAATATATGCGTGCTACACCAGCTTAGGTCGTAAGGTTAAGTTACAAATGCTTGAACTCTTCAGGAGAGGAGATAGATATGATGGGGACTGGAAATCAGACTTGCGTCACGGCGATGGGGATATGAGATTCATGGACGGAACAGTGTACGAGGTGAGCAGACGACATGATTTTGTAACTCTGAAAGTTGGTGATGAAAATCAGGATTACAATGTGTTCAATCAGCAGTCTTTGAAATGTCTATTTAGAATACCGTTAACCGTTCCAGCATGTGATAATTTGTGACTGTTCCAAACTGAAAGCAATTACATTGTATAACAGACAACAATAAAAAAGCAAAACAAAAAAAAGATACAGAAAAATTTCTTATTAGTGATATTAGGTAGAAACCATCGTGATAAAAGGATGAATTGCTCAGAAGGAGCTGTTCTCTAAAAAATTTTTGCTAGGATGCTCTTAACCACTACAGTACATGTACTAACACCTCTAGCACTTTACTCATTTTTATTTGTTTTTTCTCGTTATTTAAGGGTGAGTTTGTGGATGACCATTATAATGGTATGGGTACAATGCGGCACTGTTCTGGGTTGGTGTATCACGGAGTATGGAAGGACGGTAACCCAACAATACTGCCCCACAAACTAGTCATCACTAACTACTCCGACGGGGAAACTGTAGACCTCGTTCAGGGAAAACCATTTGACATCTGTGTGAAGTGTGTTAACGAGCTGGGAGAAATTGTTGAAGGTAATATTGTACATATTCACATGTATTGTTTGTATTGTACCCATATTGAAAGCTGTTGCAAGTGATCCATACATATAAAGTATAGAAAAGATATATTATTGGTGAAATTTATTGGAAACAAGTGTGTCAGAAGGAAAATTTGCTGTCCATGAGCAATTTCCTTTTTGTTTCAGTTGCTGGAAGTATCCTCTGAAAAGGGGAAATGTGTGTATCAGAAAAAAACTCAAAGAAGCTGCTTAAGATAAAGATTGTTTTGGATTTTTTGATATACAGGGTCCATTCTTATGAATATCAACAAGAACAGGGTCAACAAAGTTAAATCTGAATCAATATCCTTTTTTTGGGGAGCTCTGTGTTGAGTTATGGCATCATGTATTATGAGACTTTTTTTTGTCAATTATTTTATCCAAATCTACTGTGATAGATCCATTAAAATAAGAATGTAAATGGGTAAACAGAGTTTTACGAAATTTTCTAGCATGATCACCAATGCAGAATGCATTCATGATGAGGCATTCTTAAAGACTTGTTTCACTATTCATTCTATTCTGCAAGGGGTCCTGCGTGACCCAATGGTTAAGGTGGCTGATTTAGGATTCTGTGGTCACGGGTCCAAGCCTCACCATTGCCTCTGGTTTTGTTGGAGTGTCCTTTGACAAGACACTTCAAAGCCCTGGACTAGTACTGGTGGATCAAGGAAAGCAATAACATAACTGACAAAGTGTTGATACGGCGTTAAACATTGTACAAATACTCTACAAGCTTGGCATGACTGTTGTTTGTTACAGAGGACAGTGGCCGTGAGTTGAGAGTGACCGCTGGCTTCAAACACATTAAGGCCAAGAAAGGAACAGCATTGTTTGACTTGATTGAGGAATACGAGGAAAAACCCATGGAAACACCCTAGTAAGTTAACATGCTTTGTCTTTCTCATATTTTGGCCAATGATACAATGACAAATGAGTTAGTTGACCTGTTAGCAAGTCCAGTTAAAAAAGATACTTATAGTGGTTCAACCAATGAACACAATGGTGTGATTACTGGTTATGTAAACAGGAAGCAGAATCAAGAGTTATTAATCTAGGTTTAAAGAGCTTGTTTCACAAGCGATGTAAAATAAATAAGTTTAAACTTAACTAAACTAATTTACCAATGAACAGTAAAATTAATTAACCAATGAACAGTAAAATTAATTAACCAATGAACAGTACTGGTGAACATAGCTCCTACATACAAATGCATGTTTAAGTTGCTTTCAATTGCCCTTATTTAAAAAAAAGCTGAAACAAAACAGGAATGGGCACTTGTAGACAGCTTTCAATTGATTAAAGCTAGAATAGCGCGCATTTTCAGTAAAATTGTGTAAGTTCAAAATAATTGACAAGGTTTGTTTACAATTAGTGATAATCATAAACAAAGTCAGCCAAGGGTTGTCAGGTTAATTTCGTAAAATATTTGTATTGTTGTCGATTAAATTCCAAAAAATTTAAGTATATCACATGATTTTCTAGCATGTTGCCCACCACTTGTATTTTCGAGCGCTCCTTGTTATTTTTAGACATAACTCAAATGTAAACAATGATGTCAAATCGGTAACTACACAATTAATGAAAAAAGCACTTTGAATGCATGCATGCAATATATTGTCATCGTTATGTCTTCATTATGTGGTGTTTTGCTCTGTTTTAATATATTGTTTCATAATTTTTAACTAATTTTACTCAATTTTTGCAGTTTTTGGGGGCAATGAATTTGGGGCAATATTTTTTTGCAATTTTAGTACTCTGAATACTTTGATTATTACAGCTATGAGGTTCTACAGTACCCGTTAACAGACTTTATTGCGGAAGAGGATGTGCAAGAAGAGACAGAGAAGGCTGATGCTATAAAGGAGGTAGATAGTGAGTTTAAGGAGATACATGAAGAGGAGGAAACGGAAGCTGAAAACAAAGATGGTAAGTACAATTAGAAACTTATATCATGATGTGGGACCTGGTACTTGCCTCATTTATATATACATGTTTTTATAGATTAATTATTTATTCATCTATTATAAGGATCTGAGCTATATGACTCAAGAAATAATTGTGAAGAAAGGTAAAATAGCTTGTAAAAATCAAATTATCCTTATGTCATTATTGTTTCTACCCAATATTGCAATATACTCATCCCCTACAGAATCTTTAAGTCAATCTGAGCTCATCGGATTTTTCCAATGAAAACACCTCTGACATAATTTAGAACCTGCCATGTCTCCTCTTGCAGTCTACTTTCGATGTACTTTTATTTTAAAATGTAAGTGTCAAATGCAATATCTAAATAGTCATTAAAATTTGATTAAGGACACCTATATCACAACCTATATTTTCACTACAGGATATAGTCCAAGTTACCGACCTAATATGATGATTTCAACTGATGTTTATTGCCTTTGTATTCGTTGAACTACTCCATGTGAATGCTCACAGGAAACATGGTATCAGCCTATCCACATAACACAAAATTTGTTAACTTACACCAGTGTTTTTTTTTGCTCTTTTTAAAAGGCACTTTTTCTATTGGAAATTTCTTTAAAATCATGCAGTTTTCCTAAATTTCAAAGTCATACCAACCTTTTGGCTTCCAAATTTAGCAATTTTAGAGATAAAAATTCCAAAATTCAACAGGCTTGGGCCTCTTCAAAATTCAAGGAAGAAAAGCCCTGTACACTTATGTAGTAATAGAATGTGTATTTCTCAGATCAAGGAATTATGCAAACAGTTAAGATTGTTTTTAAATAAATGTTAGTGTGTTTGTTTTCCTTTTTTTAGTACCGCCATCAGATGATGTTCACAGAGAAGAGGCAGATGAAGTTAAGGATGACACCGCACATCAACAAGACGAGAATAAACCAACTGATGATGCAGTGTCAGATCAGCAGACTGAATCTCAGGGAGAGACACAAACAGACGGAGCTGAGTCGGAGAGAAAGTCGAGTACAGACGCGGGGGATATTGATAGACGAGCCAGTACATTATCCCAGGTGGATTTAGACAGACAGACCAGCATGCTTTCAACATCAGATGGGCTCATCTCAGAAACCCCAATGTCAATGGGTTAGTTTTCCATTTACTTCAAATATAAAAAATAGCTAGAATAGAAGATGTAAGCAACAGTTATAACAAAAAAAAGTAAACCATTGATGTTTTTTTTAGCTGGATGGTTTTTGGAAGGACAATTCCATCAAACATCAGTTGATAGTGTGTCATATTCCTAAGAAATCCAATTACGCAGTTAAAAAAATCACACTCACATATTTTCCCAAGCTCTTTACAAATGTACAAAAGAAATAATTTTTGTGGTAAAATGAAGAAATAGCTCATTATAAGGTTGTCTGTTTTTCAAACAATTGATGTACCATTATCTGTTTTTCAGCGACTATGGGTTCCTCTATGGAAACACCGGCAGTAGACAGGGAGGCCGCGCCCCTACCACCCCCAGTTCTCCATAAAAGGTCAGAAAGTGGAATCTGTGAATGGAGGAACATACAACTGGCAACTGCCCCGCCAGGATTCCCTCCCTTTGTTGCTATGGACGAGGATGAGAAGAAGTTACGAGCACGGCAACAGAAACAAGGTAGGCATGTGTGCATGTTTGGTGAAGTCTAGTAAAGAAGCCTTGCCAACTCATTATTATCTATTACAAGTCTTATGCAGTCTGTATTTGAAATTACTATTGAAAGCAAACAATGAATTAAGGAGACATTGCTTCTTTTACCATTGATGTTGCTTCCATTCCAACTTTGTCCAACTCTGTTTTGATACCAATTATTGTCAGCAACCAATTTACTATTTAGGATTATAAAATGCAACCTCCAAACAATTTTCAAACTGGAGTTATGAAAACAAGTTGTAAGGCCGGTTAGCTGATTGCCAAATTTTTTCTTTTTTTCTACTTACTGTGAAAACATCAACATGCAACCTTTTGTTTTTCAGCTAATGTTATTTTGTTCATCATAAGCTATTCCTTTCGCAAAAAGCTGTTAGCAAATGCAATTATGTGTAAAATGTAATTATGTATTATAGTTGATGCTACATGGTTCTATTCACTGTTTGCACTTCAAATGAATTTGAACGATGGCTTTCTATCACTTTAAAGATTTATGGACTGATCCAAATCAGTCAAGAGCATAAGAATTATAAAGCATAAAACAACATTGGATCCCCTCAAGATATTTGGTAGAACACTGTCTTAGTGTCTAAAAGAACCTACCTTGTAGCAAGCAATTTGTCCTTTTGATACAGTGCTTTTTCAAGTATGTCTTCTACCGCAGGTGCATGGTAGTGGTGTAATTAAGTAATTGGGTTAATCTTAAATACCTTTTCATGAGCAATTTATCCTTTTGTCGCAGTAGGTTTTCCCAAAGAATTTGTATCAAAGTGAGGCATTATTGAGTATGGGGTTAATTTAACGTCAAATATAAATTAACTAATGACACCAGAATTGCTTACAGATTTTGGAGACTCTTCTGAAGGAAGAAGAAGGAGTGTAGCTGGAGTGTGTATGTGGCAACAAGAACCGTTCCGATCCCATTTATTGTCATTACATTCCACTATAGTGTACATGTATTCAGAAATTAGTGTTGGATTTTGGCAGGAAAAATAATTAAAGTTTATCTATTTGTTTTTTTTTTTCAAAGAGAAATTTAAAAAAATGTGGTCTTTTTGAAGACATAACATTTTCCTATAACAGGCAGTTTCAGAGAAGATTACAGAAAAATTGCTATGAAAATAAAAATTCAGCAAGTTATTACATTTCTTTTTTGGCAATTACCCTCATCATTGATCAACACATTTCTGGATACAATGAGGTTAGATATTATATACCAAGGGAGAGGACTCATAATACCAACCTTAATTAAACCAGTTACTTCCCTTGCATGCAAACATCTTTTGGGAGAGGAAACCAATAACAAAAATACCAACAACTAATCGAAACAAAATGATTCTATTTAGCTATATATGCTAAGTTGTTCATGTTCAGTGATCATGATTTTTCTTTGACATGACATGTTTTTTCTCTGGTTAACAGCTCAAAATCCTCTCTAAATCCCTTATTGTTAATACTCATTAAAATCATCTCTATGAGATAGCCCTAATGATTATCAACAAACTAGGGATGTATGTCTCTGAAATATTGTGGGTAATCCAAATACATGCCCTTATCAAGACAGTTAGATGAAAGAATGCATTGATAGTGCAGGTCACAAGTATTCAGTGTGTGATGCCTGAACAGTCTATTGTAGGTCCAAACTGAAATATTACTTACTGAATTTATTTTTGTGATAAGTAAAAAGTACTAATGATGCTCACTTATTACTATGTTCAAGATGATGTTTCGGTTTGTAGTGATAGAAAAGTATGAGCAAACAACTATGCTATTTTTTTCAAAATATGAAGTACTTTATATAATCTAACATAAAGCCTGTTGCTGGCTCATTAAATAAAGAGAAATAGATATAAGATGTCTTATTACAGCACAATAAAGAAGTATGGCCTGATTAAAATGATACATGATGATGTATTGTCACAAAGATCAATGCAACCAGGTGTCATGGAGGTGTTTTATTTATATATTTTGTTTACAGCAAAAGGACTAATATTTTGTATTTTTATGTTGTCAAACTTGTGTTAAGAGGCCAGCCTATGGAACTGATAAAATTGGCTGTTTAAGACAGGTTGGCTGCTAAACACAAATTGATGTACACTATGAATCTAACAAAGGGACTTTCTGTAGTGGTTGTTTAAGATAGGTTGGCTGCTTAAAAGGATGGTTGCTTAACATAAGTTTGACTGTATATATTAATTGATTGTTAAGAATTGTTTAATGATTTACTCTAGATGCCAGCAGGCAGAAGAAATATTCAATTGCTGGCATGAGTATGTTGACCGCCCATTTTTCTACCTTTCCCTTTAAAATGTCCAAAGTTGTCTTACTCTTCACAGGAGCTTTATTTATCACATACTAACCACTAAACTCATATAAACAGTTTTCTTAATTGGTTTAAAGAGAGGATATCTGCCAATGTCCATCTGGAAAAACAAACATTATCTTTTTCAATTTGTGAAGAACACCAAACAATTTCTCCTTTTGCTAGATCAGTTTTCTGCTGCAGGAATAAAAGGCTGAAAATCTATCAATTAATTGGGTTACCGCTACTCGATTCAGAATGCTTATAATTGAATTATCAGCAGACTCTTTAAAGGGAACTTAGAAATTTCAAATAGCTTATATTGAGTAGAAACATTTACGACATACAAGTAAAGTGCATGGTACATACAATTCATGCTATTGTCACAGTTGTTTTTCATGGCCATAGAGTTAATTTAATATTTGTTTCGATGAATCTGCATTACTATTTTCATACATAGATGGTATATGTTTGTGAGAAGATTTAAGTTTTGATCGTCACTGGTAAGGAAGATAACTCATATTCTCATGAGTGATTAAGCATGCTTCTGAGTGCTTTAGCGCAAGAGAAAAAGTGAAAAGTTTCTCTTTTACAGGTGATGAATTTACCAATTATCTTAAAACCCACAAACAAAATGTTTTATTTATTCAATGCTCAAGCATAGCTTATCAGAAATAGATTCAATGATCTCGTCTTGCTATTTCAGCCACTTTCAGCCTTATTTCTTTATTATGCGTATTTAATTGTATACTGTATAAGGTATTGACATTAATTTAGAACCATGAGGTATAAAGAAATATTTTATTGTTAGATATGTGACTTTATGGGTTAGCATATAGGATATATCTTATCGTTAGATACATATGACTTCATCGGTTAGTATTAGATAAAATATTTCATGGTAAGTATAACCATGTAATAATAACAAAATTGCTAATGAAAACTTTCCACACAGGTTTTTGATTTTTTGTTTGTTTGCTTCAATTGATCAATATCATATCACACAGACTAAAATGTAAACAAATTATGAAAAACTAACTTTGTTTCAGATTTGATACGAAAACCAAAGTTATCCGTTGTTGGTTCAAGTATGTCCTGACACAATCTGTGTGATCATCTCTTGGTGTATTTCTGTATGGACAAACCACTTCCTGTTATTCACTGTTGATAGCAATTTCTTCCTCATTTGTTCTAACCCTTTACCAAACGCCAAATTTTTGTCTGTTCCAAATTGAAAAAGTTATCAGATGACATTTCAAAATGTGATGAAATTTGAAAATAATGGTTCGATAGGGCAGAAAACATTGTGGAAAATGGAAAAAATACTTGTTATGAGCAATTTCTCCTTTTCACACAATGTGTTCCAGATTTGTCTGCAACAGAGTTGTTACATGTGTGTATTGTTTCGTAATGGGTTAAAACTCAAATTGTAAAAAATTAAAGAATGGTAATAGATGAAACTGTTTAAAATTGATGAAATGTTATGAAAAAAATAATTTCTGATAATTTTAAAGATCGAGTTGCTCAAACGGCTACCAAGCTAAAGTGTTTAAGGGATTTTGATGGACTGAAATATTCTCAATATCTTTTTCCACACAGATTGATTATGATCCAATTAAAACCTAGTTAATTAAAGAACGAGCATTGCACATTTGGTCAATGTTAGATCCCACAAATAAAGGTATTACTGAGTAAGTCTTTAAGCAATCTCCCTGGTTACCAAGCATTCCCAAAAGCAATTTAATTCTTAATATTTTACTAAAGCTTGATGATGATGATGATCAAATGAAACCTTTCAGAGATAGAAAATGGAGAATGTATTGTGAGCATTTCTGATTGACCATCACATACCAATTCAGTGTCCTACTGTCTTTATTCATTATGGTCCATTGCCAATTAACAAAGGGAATGTATGTTTTAGAAACTCCTGGGTTTCCAACTTTATGTTAAATTAAAACAAATTCAATAGTTGTGTTAAGAACAATTGTTTGAACTTTTGGTGTGTTTTGAAGGAGCAGTGGGCTGGTAGCACAATACATCCAATATAAGTCTTGGTAGTTGATACAAAATGCCCAAAAATTTGCTGTTAATACTGTTTTAAGATTTTAATAGTTTTTTCCACGCTAAATGACTAGCAGTTGATAGGCCTTGAAACCCCATTTAAGTTTTTAACCAGATTTTTCTATTCTAAAACTTGAAAGAAAATCATTTTGTCTATAAAGAATCATTACAAAAAAACAAAGCCAGTTTGATATGTGAAACAGTCGGTGTTTTGAAAGGTTTGTTCCAATGAGGTTACTAAGGATGCAAGCAATTGTAACCAATTCTTTCTTATGGGATTTTGTTACTAATCCAATTTGAAGGTCAAAGCAGACGACAGTTCTGAAATATGTATTATCTTTATGATGATGGGTAGAAAAAAAATAAGTTAAGAATTTCCTGTTATGAAGAATTCTCCCCCTGTCTCATTGTTTTCTTAAGTCTAGATATGCAATTGTATTGAAGCAAGTTTATACATCAAGGGTTCAATGCAAGACTATAGTAAGTGCTTCACAAACATGAAGCACTTACTTTAGTCTTGCATTTAACCCTTGACCACTGTCATGTATGAAGGAAAAAATTATCTGAAAGTGTGATACAATTGAAAGGTTTATCATGATTGAGGTGGATTTTTTCACAATCAACTCCATCTTAATTCTTACCATTTAACTTCTTTGACATCACTCTTTACCTCTACTTCATTATGCTTGGGATATGCAACACCTGAAATGTTCCATATGTTATTTTCATGCCTTGCAATCTTTATATGACCCAAGAACATCAGATATAATGATAAGTAAAAAAAAAAGATAGAAACTATTTTGATTTTTGATCAACTTACCCCCTTGGGAAATAGTATATGGTTGCCTTTCCCTCTGATTGAGTTATAGAAACAGTGCCTTTTTTTACAATGAGTGATTATCCTTGTGTCACAATGGCTCTTCAGCAGATGGGTCAAAGTATGGTATTATGCTTGATTTGATACAGTTGGGGTTCCCTTCATATTGCACCTCGGGTTTTTGTGTGGTTTTATTTCTTATTTATCATAACTATTATTATTAATCTTTTTTCATTTGTAACATAAAAGTCTTTCAAAGGAAGAATCCATGATTAAAATTTTGATTAACTGTTTTAGAAAAGTCTCAAAAGAGTAGTCTTAAGATATTGTAATGAAATTTCTTGACATAAACATTGCAGACCATTATCGGTGTATTAGACATACATACTCTTACTTAGCTAGCGCTACTGAAAGGTACCTTTTCTAAATCACATTGCTGAATTAAGTAGTGCTATAGGTTGTGCTTTAATTAGGATAATGAATAAATGATGATGATAAAGATATGCTTGATAACATTTTCTGATATTAAAAGCGAACTAGAAAAGGTTTTTTTTAAACCTTTTTATATCATTTCAATATAATATATTTATCATGTCATTGCAGTTGAAGCTAAGAGAATGAACCGCTTGGCCCATGATGACAGATTTGCAAGAGTTGGTAAGATCTCAATATTGCATGTTTAAGTTTGTACAATCCAAGTTGGTTCAAGCCAGAATTAAAGCTTGACGACTTTCAAGGGCATGTTTGTGGGAACACATTCATTGTTTGTTTTCATTTCCCTTTTACCCAGCAGCAAACAACTCATGTATTCCAGGAAGATTTGGGTAAAGAAATGATTCATCTTAGGGCCTTCTTTGTGAATTTAAATCATTGGTATGATAATGGTTAATAGATAAAGTATGGATATGCTTTGTCAGTTCTGATACAGCTCAAAATTGCCGCTTTGATATGTAATTATTTTTGTTTTACAACAGAGGCACTCATGTACTTTCATTATTTGCTGTGTGCAAGATAAATAGAAAAAAATGTATTTGCAATATGCATTTACTCTTTAACAAGCGCAAACTTTTCAACTGTCCCAAATTGAAAGAGTTTGCAGACCACATTTCAAAATTTAAGGAAATTGGAAAACAATCTTCTGATAGGGTAGAAACTACTGTGGGAAAAGGAGAAATTGCTTGTCACAAGCAATTTCTCCTTTTCCCACAATGTTTTCCAAAGTCGTCTGCATCAAACTGGTCAAATGTTGTTATTGTTTGGTAATGGGTTAAATGAAATAATTATAAGTTGACTTATGCCTTATGCAGGTGAATATGTGATCATGGTGCATGATGTCACAGATCCACCGTTTATGGGTAAAACACTGGAGCCAGCATTCCTGCTGGTGAAACTAAAGAAGCCAAAACGAGAGAAGAAGCCAAAGGAAGTCAAACCAAAGTATGTATATCACTTAACCTGTTCTATAAACCAAATACAATCTGAAAAACGTTTTAAATTTTAAGATTTATTAAAATTACTGTGGTGATCGTGTAAATATTAGTTACTCTGTCCTGTTTTATGAAGCGAATATGATCTGAAAAACTTAGTAACTTTTAACATGTACCGGTATTTCAAGTACTGTGGTCATCATATCAATATTGGCTAATCTGCAATAAAGAAATGATTATATATAACAGTGTTTTTATTTGCTTATTTCACTGCAATGAGCAAAAATGCTTTAATGCCGGCTAGCTCCAAACATTGTGATGATATACAGAAACCCTTTGTTGTCTTCTTGAGTTATCTAATAAAGAAAAAAGTCTATGATAAATAAAAGAATTCGACATTGATAATAAAAGGATTAAGAACTTGGATATAATAATGATTCAAATTCAAAATTTTATTGTATGATAAGGCCACCGACCCATACACAAAAATGAAACATAAATACAATACATTTTATACAGATATACATGTGTAAGAGGCTAAAATAATATAACAGATCTAAAGGCATTGTTTTCCTTACATCTCTTGCTCTTTCATATAGATTTCTCTTTTTTTAAATGCATAAAATAAAAACATTGCTAGGTTACGGATAAAAGTATCATTTTTTGATGCCATGATATTATAAAAAGACATATCATTTGGAATAATCAAATATTTTTTGTCAATTTATTTTTGGCGCAACTCTTCGTACAAAGGACAATGGAGTAAGAAATTTTCGATAAAACATTCACAAAAAACACAAAACCGATTTTCCTTAGGTATATCATAATGCCTACCCTTTTCAATCATGAGGGAGTGGGAGCCATGATATAATGATATAATTGCATTAGTTGCATTATCAATTTTTTTTATTACAATGTTGACAGTGATGACAATACATCAAGTCATTTTACTTTATATTGTTTGTGAGAGGCAAGGCTACAAACGTAAATACCAAGAGTGTTAGATTTTTTCTTTTTTATTTTGATTATAACAATATGTACATCATTAATAGTGCTGTAATTTTAATCTATAATGTTTTACTTAGACATATTTCTTTTCTATTTTATAGAAGAAAACCGTATGTATTGATTGTAAATGTTAAGGTGAAGGGGTGCGTGTGTACCAAGTGTTAGTCTTTCTTCTTTAAGATCGGTACAGCCAATATAGATTATATCTTACTAGAACTGTATCATTATTTCATTTAAGTCTTTAAATACCTTATACCATCTGTCAATCAAGGATATTGGTCTGATCTTACTCATAACAAGGTATCTTACAGCGAAATTAGATGGATTGTGATGAATTCTGTTTGTTTGTATTTTTTTATGAAAGGTCAAACCTCTGGTAAAAGGTTCTTGTAATGATGTACTGAAAACATTTATATTCTTGTTGATTTACCGCAAATGAAATATAAATTTGAATGGCTGCAAAATGTAAACCACAGACCTGGTGCTCTTATTGGAATGACAGAAATTTAAGATGAATAGTGTAAAAGAGCTATTTGTAGTGAAATTCCTCTTTCTCTATAGAAACCTTTGTATACTAGTTGCATGTGAAGAACCATACTCCTACATTAGACTATAGTTTGCTTTAGATTGTGATGATTGCAATATGAACAATGCATAAAGATAAATGTGAAAACCAGCAAAGATCAACAGCAAAAGTGCAACCTTGTTGACAGGTTAGGTTCGGCATAAGTTGATTGGGACCAAATTTGTGTTTTAAATCATTTTTCTATTTCATTAATGCTTTGTGATTTTAGATAAAAATAGATCAAGAAAATGCTTTCTGAAATTGAAGCATACTTTTTTATGTAAAAATCAAAGAGTCGATTGATTGACAGTAAAGTGTATCTTTCTTTTAAATGTCTATATGGGATAGTATACAATGATCGAAATGTTTTTTCCATTTGAATAAACCATTAGACATAGGATGTTCTCAAATTGAAGAAAATTTGGAATGCACCAATATGACAATAAAATTGCTTCCAGAATATGGTATAATAGAATTCAAACCATTGAATTGTTTGATGTGGGTGTGGACTTTTGTTTTGGAGCTTTTGTCTTAACACATTACCACCTAATGCCACATTTGTGCGTCTTGAAGCAGACGACTTTCAAAAAGCATTGAGGCAAAAGGAGAAATTGGTTGTCACATTTCTCCATTTGCACCAATGCTTATTTAATTAATTCACATTTCACAACTGCAGAGCTGAAAGGTTTTTCACATGTTTACAAAGCTTTTCTAAAGTCGTCTGCTTCAAGTTAAAAAAAAAATGTTGTCTACAGGTGATAAAGACCTGAAATGGGTGGTTTGCTCATTGATCATAAATGTTACAGATCTTAATTACTGTTATTGATGTGAATTGAAAGAACTTGACCTGAGTTGTGTGATTTGACTATCTATCTTTGACAAGCCCAGTGTATCGGTTTGTAAAGAGCTACATGCCACTTGTTGCATTGTATCATAGAAACTGTATATAAAAATATAACCATTCTCTCTGTTCTAGACTTAGACCAGGGTACCGTTTTACTAAACAGTTTACACTTAAGTTTTGCGTAAGTCCAAAACAACGATTCCTCTTATTTCAATATTGGGCGAAGCATTATTGCAAAGTAACACATCATTGGACGTGTCACATTGCAATACTGTACTTTCATCGAAGATACAATCCATGTTTATCATTTATGACATACGCAAATATTTTCCGTAACTTGTTTAGTAAAACGGACCCTTGCGTACTGTTATACTAATCATCTTAATGAAATAAGTCAAGACTGATATACATGGATAGTATAGTAAATGAAAGTACAATACTGCAATGTGGTACATCATTGGAAGCATCTTGAAGAGACAGTTCCCAATGATGTGTTACTTTGCAATATTAATAATCTGAATATAGAAATAAGGGGGCATGTTGTTTTTAACTTGCACAAAACTTTAGTGTAAGATGTTTAGTAAAACGCTACCCAGGTGTTTAAACAGGAAAATGTAAACTGTCTTCAGATTTCTCCCAACCCTGCTTTATACCATTGTTCTTTGCTTTGAATGATTAGTGATACAGATATGGATCCCATGATTGCTGTACAGACAGATGAACAGACAGGTTATGTGTGTTTTGTAGTTGTGAAAGAGTTTAAATCAGTGATACACACTTATGTGACTTTAGATAAACTTACAACAACAATGATGAGAATTTACAAATTGAACTGACCATTTTGGATGATTCATCACTTAATAAACTAGTGTTGTTCTCTATTCAAAAAGGCGTTGTTTAACAAAATATGCAAAAAGAAGATAAATCAATTTTGCATCAATATGAATTATTCTTTGATGAAGGGTTAAATACTTTTTTTTTTTTTTCAATATGTCATTATTTATCAAATTGAATAGATATGAGAGCTTAATGATGAGAAAAATATTTATGATAAAATCATCTACAAAGAAAATAGTACCATGGCAACTGTTAAAAGTTTATCCAAAGTCATACAACTTCCATTGTATTGGATGGTCAAGTGTGTATATTTGCTAAGAATTAGGCAGAGTGCTAGCATTACAGCATGCATGAGTATAGGTAAGAAAGATTTAGTTTTGATTGAAGTAAGCAAGGTTGCATGTAGTGTTTTGGAAATCAAAGAGCTCGTGTAGTTGTATGAACAGAAAGCTCCTAGTTTGCCTTTACTTGATCATGTGATTTATTGTCGTACACTATGTACCTTCAATCACTGATTAGTTGTTAATGACTGTCCAGAATTGCCTTATCTACAAACTTGATGCTTGAAAATAGTCCAGTTGAGAAGGTAAAATGAAGCCCAATACCATAGACTGGTACAGCATTCAACACTAGGACTACAATTCATGCTCTCTCACTTATACTACTATACAATACCCACTTTACCATTACATTGTTGGTTTTAAGACAAAAACTTTATTTAATAGAATAAAGGTTCTTTCTGCTAGCCTGTACATATATATTTGGTATAATACGGTGATACGGTTATTAAGATCATAGTGTCCTGGTTTTTAAGATCATAGTGTCCCATGTCATTTCACGTTTTTGCACCATATTCTAGGTGTACAGCTGTTGTGGCTGTTGTACGGATATCACAGGTCAGTCGTGTAAAATCCTTTCATACATCCACGCATTCTCAACCATTTATGAGTTCATCGCTAAATATTATTTGTAGAAATTTTAATGTGATCGCATTTTAATATTGCTTGCATTTTTACAATAGGGTCTGGTAAAGAAAAAGCTTGTACTGTTGACTTGAATTTTCTTTTCCCTACAGATCCTGTGGCCTTATGCTTATTACATATCATAGTAGATATTTATTTATAGAACATTAATTAAGCTTATTTTATTTTGAAATGGTCTCTAGCTTGCTTGGACAGCTTTTTAATCAAGCAATACTGCCAGTCCCCATGGAATCCATGTGCATTATTATACATAAAAGACATAACGTCTTGGATCTATTATGATCATATCAGCTAGTTCAGCTAGTATTAATTGGTGACTGTTCCTTATTAAAAGCACCAGTAGAGGACAAAAGGGAAGCATAAAAATGCATTTTCATCATATTGCAAAGATGATAGAATGATATATTTATCATTAGAAGCAGGTCATTCCTTTGTCACCGTTGATACTAAAGTTGTCTGCATCAGATGTTGTAGGGATATGTCTGTTCGGTACAAACATAATACATATATAATGCATATTATGCACCAATGGTTTAATAAGTGTTTTGTAAGATGATAGAAATGCTTGTATGATTTTATTTATGAATCACTAGACACTAACCCAAATTTTCATTATTAGTGATAATCATAGTGGAAATGAATCCTTTGTTGCATTTTTTGTTTTGCTTTATTGAATAGCCCTTTAGTCATGGTGCAATATATCCCACACAACACATTTGTTGGTGACAGCTTTAAATAGCACTTGTTTTCAGTTTGTTTAATCTTTAGAATGCTGGGTAATTTTCTAAAGAAAAAAATTGTGTCCTCCGCTTTTCAAAACCTTAAATATATACTTAATTTTGATGAGGAAAATTACTCAGAGTAGCAAACAGGTTAGATCACAGGCCAGCCGCAAATTTAATTGGCGGCTGGCCTGCATCTAACCTGTTTGCATAAGCATGAAGTCGGTTCCAGCACTATAATTGTTAAGCTAGTAAATCAAGTTATCTTTTGGAAAACAGAGCTCAAATGAAATAGGTTTTTGTCGTTCACTCTCACAAATACGATGAAAGGGCAAATTTTGTTGGAATCTTTTTACATATAATTGAATAAATACGATTGGAACAGAAAGTAACTTAGACAACCCATTGTCTCAAACAGAAATAACAACAGAATCTTTTCTGTTAAAATAATTATCAGCTTTTATATAATGGAACTTCCGTAAGAAGACGTTGTAATCACATGAATAATGTTTACAATCTTATGTCAGAACAAGGTCGCTGTGTCCAGGTTATGTTTTTTTCACCTACTTTTGCCAGTGTTAGCCACATTGCGTACCCGGTACGTCTTACACTCGGCAGAGAAATCACGGTCTATAGGCAGATCGTCCAAATCGGTCGGTCTTATAGTGTTAGACATAAAACCATTATAAAGCATGTGTTATCAGATACCATTAGAACAAGAAAGTTGATGGTTAACTCATTCGGGGTACACAATGTGGCATTCACTAGCAAACGTAGGTGAATAAAGCAAAATACAAGGGTGCAGGCATTTTGTTGCTAGCTATTGGTGTCAATTTAGACTAGTTGCATAGTTCCATAGGTTCCATAGGAAGATAAGGGTACACTGTATTCGTTCTCATTATCACGATATTTCAGTCAGAATATTGAATATAGTGTTGGAACAAAGGTAAATTACACATAATATGTATATTATCATCTTTTCTTTGTGTCTGTCTTTTGTAAGTATAAAGACTTTACTTTTAACGTTTATTTTTGTAGGCAAACAAAGCATCAGCACAGTAAATGATAGCAATGGTAAGGTACATGTAGCAACGCAATGGTAAACTATAACGAATTCATAGTCCATGCTTCTTAGAACAGAAACGTACATCAGCTTAGTTTGCTAAAAATTGTAGAACATTTTCGATGTTTTTAAACTTGTTTTACATTGTCTGTTTTGGGCAATATGTCTGTTTTTGGCAACCAATGTGGTGAAATACATATGGTAGACGTTCAATGTAACTAAATTCGTTTTATTTTGTGTTGACATCCATTGCAGTGGAATAAATTATGAACTGTTTGGTGTTTGACTAGTTTAACTTTATTTGTGCTGAAAAGTCAATGCGATGCCTTTAATAAAAGAAAATGTTTAACGTATCTAGAATGGTATTTATATATGTAAATTTGAATGTGTTTACTTCGTCTTTGTTGACAACCATTGCGTCTGTGTTGACAACCATTGCGTCTGTGTTGACAACCTTTACGTTGTCACGCATAATAGAAACGGCTCAATGTATTTCGACCTTTTTACCTTGTTTGTGTTGACAATTATTTCACTGCCACAGAATATGAAAAAATCCAATATATTTTGATCTATTTTATTTTGTCTGTAATGGCAACCATTTAGTGCAATAAAAGTAAAATATGTCCAACGTATTTGAACTTGTTTCTCATTGTCTCTGTTGACAATTATTGCGGTGCCATAATAATAGAAAATTATCATGTATTAAGACCCGCTAAACTTTGACTACGGTGACAAAAGTTTCGGTTCCATATTTGATAGGAAATGTTCAACGTGTTTGGACTTGTTTCACTTTGTCTGTGATGACAACGATTGTAGTGCTTTAATTAATACAAAATGTTGCTGTATTTTGATCTGGTTTTTTGTTGTTGACTAAGGTGACGACCATCGCGGTGCCATAGATATCATTTCCAGCAGGACAGACACTTTATATGCCATCATTTAAGTCCAGAACAAAACATGCAGTGTCCCTTTAAAAACCAACCGTCACATATTTGTAAATGCTCTCTCTCCACATCCATTTTAATGCATCGGCTGTTGAAGACTAAGGAAACCATTCTGACATCACTGAAAATTGCTCCTGGTGTGCATTTTCTTACTTTGTCACTTTGATTTCTACCAAATACACTTAAGAAAATTGCATGCTATTTCTGGTCGTCTGTTGCTGCTTTTAGTATGTACCAGTTACTATTTCTCTTGTAGGGGAATTGATTAACAGCTACGATACTTCTTGTTTGATAATATATCATGCTAGCAAAACACTGTGAAATTGCTCAATATTTTAAAATAAAGTTTTATTTTTGTATGTAATGACAATTCATACAGTTATACCTTTGTACAGTCAGGTTTGTGTTCTTAGCATAAAGGTTTAAAGACCACTTGCTTATATAGAATAGACAGAAACTCTACATTAATGGATTCAGTTACGTTTCTCATCAACCTAGAACTTTATATTAGTACGCTAGATTATATTAACATGTATTGTTATATTATTTAATTGGTGTGCTTTGTTAGAGTTCAGGCTTGTATACATATATATTGTTATTAAATGTCACATCTGCAGAACAGAATGATAGAATCCTTTTGAAAACAGATCTGGTTTTCTCTTGGAATCCGTTCTTGTTTCCATGCTAGAAGTAAGAATACTTATACTCTTTTATATTGCCAAAAACCCGTTCTTTTTATATCTAAATGATAAAAGGACAATGTTGTTTTTCCTCTATTATTTCTCTCTTGCATTTCCGTGCGGTTGCGGAAGAAAGAATGTTGTTGCTATATATTATTTAAAGCATTGTTGATATTTCTTGATAGTATCCTAAGCTTACCCTTCACTCATTGAACAGTCTATCTAATGCACTTATAGTTGAGGAAACTGCTAAGGAATTACGATCATTTGAAGCATTTTCTATTCTTTTTTGAAAAAGTATGAAACGGAATCTGTTTGATTGGAACTGGGGTTACTAGACATACCTCCCTGATTGGAAATTCACCCTTTACCGTTGAGTTTGAGTCCTTAAATCCAACATAACGGGTAATGGTTTGACTGGATTATATCTACATGTTGTTTGGTCCAGTAAAGATGTACTCTGTCTGATATTACTAGTTGGAAATTAGCTTTATAACATTATGTGACAAAACCATTTATGTTCGTGTCTCGGAGGGGATACTTTTATAGCAATACGTTTGGAATGGATACTTCTGGGTTTAAACTGTCCAAAATGCCAGATTTGTCCTCGGCGTTTCTTAACACTCTTTCTTATATACAGCGTATACGCACTAGTTAACGACAGTAAATTCAAGACAAAATAAAGATGCATAAAGAATTTGCTCGCACAAAAACACAAAACCAATATGAAAATCCTTTTTAGAAGCAATAAGATTAATAAAGACAGCAGACACCATATTGAATCATGATTAGGTTTGATACGGTATTTGGCGAACATTGTAATGCTGTTTGGATGATTCAACTGTTTTATAATTAATATTGAAACTCCACTCACTAGAAGCATTCATTAACCATTGTAGACCCATAATTAGAATGAGCCAAACCATTTTGGCGGAAGAGGACGAATGATCGTACAAGGCGTGTAGATACTCTCATACTTATAAACAAGTAAACATAGCACGGGGTGATGTGATTGGTGTTGGTTTATTGGATCTGACATATGTGTCGTTCTCTACATTATTCTAGTTACCTTACGTCGACCAGTGTACCTACGTTACCTGGGATATGTCTATTCCTGTACTGTACAGTGTTCTTTGATCCCTAATATGAACTTCTTTGTTCTAAAATTGTGCATACTCCTGGTCGGTGTATTTTTGTACCAATACAGAAACAGAGGTTGTAATGGTGGTGGGGGTACAATGGAGTAGATTATTAAGCACATATTTCGTTAGCACACAGCTGAAGGACTCAGCCATAATGTTTAATTTTCAATAACATATTCCTTTATATCTCTATGAGCTGCTCTTCCAAATCGAAAGACAAGGCATGCAAACAAACCATGAGAAAATATTTAAGATAAAAAAGTGTCTTCAATATTTGAGCATTTCTTCCTTTTTATTATAAGCTGTCTTCTTAGGTTTAGTTAAAACCTTTATTAGGAGGTAAAAAGGTAACAGATTAATAGGAAATATCAACTGGTGCCTCTTACTGATATGTTCTTTATTTCGTAAAAAAAAACAAGTTTGCTAGCAAGTTAAGTCCTACGTGGCTCAATGGTTAAGGTGGTAGACTCAGAACTCGGGGGTGGCTTTTGACAAGTCTCTTTAGAGCCCTAGCTTAGTACTGGTGCATCCAGCCGTTACAAATCTGAAACATGTTGGTACGGCGCTGACGAAGAGGACCCATAAAGGACCTGTGTCATAAACGTAATATAACTAACTATCTATAAGTGCAACTTTACTGCCAATTCGAACGTTTTAACGTTGGCACGAAGTAATTGACTATTTGGCTTGTCATACTCTATGCTTGTTTATTAACATGCACTAAGTATTAGTTAGGTTCGGTACAGGTATATTGTGTTTTTGTGGCCATGTACATTGGTTTGCTATTGGAAAGGGTTATATTGTGTTTTATGATATTAAAGCTGTCTTAAATCTTTTTTACAATTGAATTATATCCACTTGCACTTTGCCAAGTCTTTTTTTTTATTTTAGCACATACTTCTGTGATGAATGTATATGCCATTTGAGCCAATTTTTGAACTGCTTTGTTTTTTCTTAGTTCAGTTTGTATTACGGTTGCGTTAAATCAATATCCAATATAAAACGAAATGAAACTGTATGACTCGATATATTTAATCAAGAAAAGTATTTACAGAAAGGTGTACTTCCTATTTTAGTTCTGATGTATCCATGTTATTGTTTATCAAATATCAACATACATGTATGCACATGTGTATGCAATCTGAACAAATCGGGTTTATCCAATTAAAACACCTCTGAAATAATAGGGAATACGTAATACATCCTTATTGGTCTGGAAATGACGTAGTTTTTCAGAAGTGCGTGACTCAATGGTGTGCAAAATGAATCATTTTACATTCCAAGCTTTGTGCTATATGTGCCACATTAAAATAATTGACCACTGCAGCACCAGCTATATATTTTAACCGGCTCTTGTTATGATTTTATAATTGAATCATCGTCAAGCTGAGCATCATCATTAATTAATTCCGAATGTGTAAATATGCTTGTACAATGCCTTATTTTGAAATTATATTTATAGCATTAAAAGTAAAATAGGCTACGGTGTTGAAACATTTTCTCCGTAATTTATTGTCATGTTTGTTTTGTTTTATTTCAGGTGGGACACATCCAAGCATATAGCACAGAGCATGCTTAGAACTTAGACTGAAAATCTACACCAAACTAGCACACAGCATTATAAGACGGACACCTTACTTATTCATGATGAGGCAAAATGAGCGCTTTCTTGTTAGAACCATATATAGCGCTTTATAGTGTAAGACAAGATATGGAAAAAAGTGACAAAGCTTTTAGATTGAGTTTATTTGTTGAACGCAAAAGGCCATCTTTCAACTTTAGTTTTGGGCCTTTCTAAGTATTCCACATAAAGAAGTAAAAGGATATTGGAAACTAAAGGACAAAGTTTCATACCATCATCATAAAGGAATTTCTGTTGTTGTTTTTGTACGTTATGGTTGCCTTCTGGTACAATTTTCATCCCGTCGCGACTTTTCATTGCAGGAAATAGCTTTATATTCGTAATTCAAGGAATGTAATTTATTTACCATATTTGTTTTTATATGTCATCTGAAATGTCTATGTCTTTAACCTATGATATGTAGTTCGATTTTTTATGTAATCATGGAACTATTTCTAACTGTTATTTATTTCTGGCGCTTGAATAATTGACGATGCAGGATATGGGGTACATTGTCATTTTAAAGGTCACTTGAACCTTTTATATGTATAGTTTTTAAAAAAGCATAATATCTGTGATAAGTACTTGTTGAGGTTTTTTTACCGACTGTTGCCCCATGAATAGGGTATATCGAGTGTTCAGTGTAACACTATAGTAAGTGCTTCACAAACATGAAGGACTTATAGTCTTGCACTTAACCCTCGATACACGATTAAAACGTTTTAAAGAAGACGGCTTTTGCTATAACAGACAACTGATTCCAATGGTCTACAATATGCGATTCAGTTTGTCTTATAGTTCAGAAACCAGACATAACAATCTAGTTTGCCTCGACGAAACAATTCTAGCGAGTAACCACATCGTAGACCAAGCAATAGGAAAATGAACAAATGGAAATTAATTAAATCATGTCACCGAACTATATATTTATATTTGCAAAATCGCAAATTACTGTATTGGTGCCAACGTTTTGACCAACGTTTTGAGAACGCCACTATGGCAAGATATCGTTCAAGAAAGTAAGACGTTCTTGAAGGCACAATGTGTCGTATAGTGTTTAAGGGGTCGCTATTTGTTGTTCTGCATAACTGATTTTTTTTTTCGTAAAGATATTTTTTCTATACTGTTTTGTTTTTATATGAAATATTTCTTTTTCTTGTCTTTAAAGGTTTTCGTATACATACGAATCTAATAATGTTATTTCATAGTTCTTTATATTCTCCTTTTCTTACCTTACCTTCCAAATAAATGAGTAAATGGATTCATGATAAAACAAACTGTTTTTCTTTTTTTATTGCGGTTCCCTTAAGTTCGTTTTCTTCCCAGCAGCTTCGCTCATCACATTTACAATATCGAAGTAAAATATGTTTAAACAAGTAAACCCATCCCTATATTTATTGACACAGGGAAAGATACCAGACTTTGATAATAGCAAATGCCATTTTCTGTTCAAATTATTGTTAAATCATCAAATCAAGGGGAGAACTCTGAAATTGATTTTTATGTTAAAGCAGTGGAGGTTTTTAAGTTGAAGACGGTTGATTCCTGTCATTAAATACAAATATCCATCCATAATAAGGTCCAAAGGTAGAGCATTTGGTAACAGATGAGAAATTTATGTTGAAAATATTAATTTATTTTAAACTGTTTCACAGCTGCATTGTTGTATGATAAGCACTTGTGAACAGCCATTAGGAGCAAACAGCTCCTATTTAAAGTTTTAGAGACTGTAAAGAGTGAATTAATGTGTATTAAGATCCATAAGCGTTGCAACTTTTTTTAGATCTACAGCATTTAGACTGTTCATACTTAACTTTCTTTTACATTGACATACTCTGAATAAAATTTTCGTAAAGAAGCTATCATTCATTAAATATATTACCCAAAACCGAAAACCTGTTTTGTTTGAACGGCATTCTGACTTGCAAAATGCCTCATGTGTGAACAAGCACCTTAAGATTGTGATCAAGTTATTTGATCAAGTCCAAATAGACAGCACCAGAAGACGACAATTGACATAATTATGTTACAATGACGTTTTAAGGTTACGTGGACTCGGGGAGACGCATTAAAATAGGCTAGTCAATAGCAATGCATTTTACGTATTATCACAAATAAAACGTAATTTTCACATGATTATTTAAATTGTCGTCTGCTGGTGCTTTCAATTGACTTGGCACACACCACCTGGGTCCGCGTGTGTTCACATTCCGGAACCAATTTTTGGATTTTAAAGCATCCCTGTTGACAAACAATGTCGATGGTTTTACCAACGTCTTCATCGATTATGTACTAGAGGTCTCAATATAAGGAAACCAATGAAACTCAACAAAACAACTCATCCATTGACACGAACAACTAGAAAAAGGATGAAAAACGTCATAGCTGGGAAGAACAATCGACATGCCTTTAATCAGTATGGACTGACATCATGTTTAACCCTTAACCAAACGATACATTTTCGACTGTACAAAATTGAAAGAGTTTGCAGATATTTTAAATTGTATGATGATGGGAAAAAGTCTTCTGATAGAGTAGAAAACATCGTGGAAAAAGGAGAAATTGCTCGTTACGAGCAATTTCTTTATTTACCACAATGTTTTCAAGATTTGTCTGCAACAAAGTGGTTATTATTTGGTAATGGGTTAAGATACATCTTTAAGTCTCTAATCTCTCCTTACGATCATTCTGTCTAAGGTACATCGTACATGCTCTAATATCTCAATACTTGCAGGTCGTTTTAAGCAGCACCGTACAGTCGTTAACACTTTTGCTTCAGTAATTGTATCTAAGATGTACAAAGCAGTCTCGGATCTCAGATTTGGTTTGCTGGTTAAATGGAAAAGTTTATTATTTCCTGTTTTGTGCAGAATTACCTGTACATATATTCGGAAAGTGAAGCGTTTATGGTGGAAATAAATCTTATTACATACTCGAAACGTAATCTGCTATCACTCCTTATGATAATTAACATTCGATGCATGTCATACTGTTATCTGATTTGCACAGTTAAAGGCCTACCATAGATCAAGTTTGAAAAGGTTAACACCTATATTTTAAAAAAAAAATCAATTATTTCTTAAAGTTTTCTGAATTCTGACAAAATGAGCCTCGAAACATCCTGCCACTGTTAACCCTTTCCCAAACGCCAAATTGTTTACTGTCCCAAATTGAAAAAGTTTGCAGACGACATTTCGAAATGTGATAAAATTGAAAATTAATTTTATTGTCCGGCAGAAAACATTGTGGGAAAAGAAGAAATTGCTTGTTACAAGCAATTTCTCCTTTTCCAACAATGTTTTCCGAGTCGTCTGAAACAAAGTGGTTAAATGTCGTTATTGTTTGGTAATAGTTTTTCATTTTCACTGTTCGAATAGGTGTGTGTCAGGCGAAATATTTCAAGAAATAGCAGTTAGACCCACAAAACGCCTTAAAACCATCAAGACAAAAGGAGAAGTTACTTACCACAAACTCAAAGTCATTCGGCTTCATTTATGATTGTGAATGAGTTAAACTCTCAAGCTCATTGTTTAAAGCGACAAACTTCCATGCCAAAAGCTGCCCTACTTTTTCAGTTGGGCTGAAGGGGTTCGTGGATTTCTTGTGAACATTTTGTCAATATTTGGGATTCACGGTCCACTTTTAAGTTCATGACCCAATAATTCGCTATTCTATCAAAAGGTCTTTTAAAATCAGTGGGACTAAAGGATACATTGCTAAGACTTCACGTGCACACATGTTCAATAACATTCAAAGCAAAAGTGTTACAAGTAATAAAAGTATTCAAAATTCCTACTCATTCTCTGTTTAAACTCTGTGATTATTTTCTGTCGATAAGCCTTATACCATTACCAAACGTCAAATTTGCGACTGTCGCCAATTAAAAGAGTTTGCAGACGACATTTCAAAATGTGATGAGGTTGAAAGATAATCTTCCCACAGACTAAGAATTGAATCGGGCAAATACGGATCCAATAGATTAGAACGTCATCAGAGAATATGCCCTTTCTGTGATACAAATGATATTGAAGATGAGTTTCATTTTGTCATCGTTTGTCCTCTTTATAACGAATTACGCAAGAAATATATAAAACCTTATTATTATCAGTTTCGCAATGTTTTTAATTTCATAAGCCTTATACAATAAAAAAAAATAAGAACATAGTAAAAGATCTTGGTAAATATGTATATGAAGCCTTTTATGTTAGATCGATTCAAAATGTCGACATCCTATAATGATATGTGATTACATAGTTTGGATTATCGTCCCTGATTTGTTTAAACAATGTTGTGACATTAAGTTCAGAAATGCCTTGATCATGTGAATTTATATTATATTGTATATGTATATGTTATAACGATAACTTGTAAAAGATTAAGTTAATAAACATCTATCTATCTATCTGATAGGACAGAAAACATTGTGGGAAAAGGAGAAATTGCTCGTTACGAGCAATTTCTCCTTTTCCCACAATGTTTTCCAGAGTCGTCAGCAACAAAGTGATCAAATGCCGTTATCATTTGGTAATGGGTTAAACTGTGTGATTATCTCTCTGTCGATAACCCTTAAAATAGAAATCTTATCGGCCCAAAACACTCATATCACGATTCGTCACAACCTTGAATACTTGTCCTACTTTATGACCGATTTCGAAGCACTGTATACAATACGCGATCTGAAAAGTTATAAGAAAGGACGTTAAGTCTATACCCGACTCTCAGACGTCTATGTGTTGTGTACGTACGGGTTTGTTACATCGAATAAGAACGCACACTTTTTGTTTGTCGATCATATAAGATTTAACACACCATCGTATTTTCTAGATATATAGATGTATGAATCGTCTTCAAGTTCATATATCTAGCGAAACAACCACTGTAGTACAGAGGTAAAGTTTTGGGTACCCATCTAATGTACGAGAGGTAGGGGATCGATACCTAGTCGGTCTATAAGTATAAACGACCAAAAGATAATCGGACAGGGCCCTTAAGGTAGAATATCCCTAATCCGCCATTTTGAAACTCATTCTTTCGTCGGAATACTTCGGGCGTTCTCGGTATACATATGTCGGCGCCGGAACTATTCGATCTAAATCGAATAGTTCCGGCACCGACCGATGTATGCCGAGAATGCCTGAAGGGATGCGACGAAAGTATTAGTTTCAAATTGGCAGCTGATGAGTATTCTACCTTAATGGCTTCCCTATATTGCTCTCTGAGTAAAGCATTACGAATAGAAAATCGAAATCAATGTAAAATGGATGTAAATTGCTTAAATCTATATAACACCTTGTAACCGAAACAATGTTGACATCGGCGTTAAATCATTAACAAACAAATAAATACATCGCAATTAAGCCAATAACCGATGACTGTTTCCGAAGTAACAAATCAACATTAATGAATAAATCATAGAATACTTGCCTCGAGGTAGATGAGTTCTGCATGACGAGTTACCCTTACCCACTACTTCATAATAAATCCATATGGCTTATCAGTTAACAATATAAAATTTTGGTATCAGCCTTGACAAATAAGTAAGTTGTCGCCTTTAAACAATTTACAATTTTACCAATGGGTTCTACCAACTACCTTAACATTCCTTGATTTTTATGATGTTAATTTATGTCATCTGCTGTTGCCCTCCATTTGGACAAGTTACATTATTCTATATGGGGGAATGAGTAAATTAAACAGCCCAGGGAAATACTCGCTCCATTACGTTCGGTAGAACATGTATCCACTCGCAGTGACTCAGCTCTTTTTAAAAACATATACATGATTACACAATCTGTAGCAGACGACTTTTTCCTTTTCCATCACTGGCACCTTTTCAGACAGATGTACTGTAAATGTATTACTGCATTTCGTCACGTGTTCTACTTGCGTCTGCAATTCCTTTCAATTTCGGACGACCAATAGTTTCCGGTTAGGTAAAGAGTGAAAAATATAACTATTGATGTAAATACTGTGAAGTATTAGTGTAAAGATCGGACACGCATGAATTGAGTACGAGTATTACATGAACAAACTGGTTTAAATAGTTTATATTTCAAGGTTGCTTTTATCTGTAAAACAAGCCCACATCCGCCATACATTGTCTGTGCAGGGTATATGTGAAGTCGCAGGGTTTAAGACTAGCCTATCTTTACTTGTATAGTGGTGTATGTGTTTAGTTGGGGTTTTACAAGGATTTAGCGGAGGTAATGAATGAACTAACAGGTAAGGAATTCATTTTGTTTCGATCTAAAATTCAAAGCAGATAATAAACATAAAGATAAATAGAATACTTCACCATGTCTGCACAAAGTTATATCGTCTCGGATCTTATAGAGATGCATGTAATGGCTGATTCGGAAAGATACTATTCGTTATAATGAGTGTTTCTAACGGTGAAAAAGTCATACTTTCTGTGTACATCGATTTAGACCCCCTGTTGCCTTTGCAGTCTACCTCTATGCTGACTGACTTAGTACATCTAGCGACTTTACAACTTACTTAATATCATACGTATTCAAAGTATAACCTTAAAATATTTACACGACCTTGTTCGCAGATTCGAGGCAATTGAATTTCTAAAAGAACGGTATAACCATTGTACTGTTGTATAATACGCAATGGGAAATAGCTATTGTAAGCAAAATGTGTCCGTATTTATGATTCTAGAGCCTATATACAGTGAATTAATGTGTGTCTAAATCAAACGCATTCCAACGATTTTGAGATCTTCTGCATATAGACGGTACAGACAGGTTATGTTTATGTTGACGCTCCCTGAACTGAGAATGTTTTCGATAGCCACTTTAAATTGTTTATCGTTGAACAATACAAAAACTATATTGTTTCAACAAGGTTTCATTTTCAATTTAAATTCTTCTCATCTTTGAACAAGAAACGTTAAAAAACAACTGTGACAAAAGGAGAAATAGCTCGGGACGAGCTTCTCTTTCATCACAGATGTTCCAGCTCAACACCACAGAGAAAACAACACCTTTTGACTTCGTATTTAGTTAGATATTCTGTTGTTTTATGCAGGTTTGTCGAGTAGTCAATACGACCGAAACGGTTCATAATTTCATATCAGTACAAGAGGTTCTAATTAGGAACAGACGACTTTTCGGAATCCAACGAATAAGAAGTTCAGATGTGCTATTGCAGCACTGCCTATCAAAACATTGTGATGTATTACTAAAACATTACCACCTAACGCCATATTTTTTTTAGTCTTGCAGCAGACGCCTTTCAAAAAGCATTGTGTCACAAGCAATTTCTCCTTTTGCCAAAATTCTTTTTCAATCTATTCTCATATTACAACAGCAGAACTGAAAGTTTTTTCACATGTTATAAAGGCTTTTCTAAAGCCGTCTCGTTTAAGTTGAAAAAATAGTCTGCATGTGGAAAAGAGTTAAATTGAAATAGTATATGATGTATACCAGTGAAATATGACTGTCACACCGTTCCTTAAAACAGTTCTTAAGACGTCTGCTTCTTAAAGCGAAAAGTCGTCTTCGATGATATTGCGGTTTGAGTTACGTGTTCAAAAGAAATCCTATACGTGAGCTTTATTTAGATCGCCATAAAAAATAAACATTGTAATCGATTTTATGGACAGGTACTGTGTAAATCGACTTTATAAGTGCTTCTATGATAAAGGTATACTGTTATGTTGAATAACCGAAGCCTTCCCATATAAGAATGTCTGACTCGTCCAAATTGAAAGCAATATCAGACGACAAATATAGCTTGTGACATATATTTTTTCTGCATCATAATTCGAAGAAAACATTGTGAAAAATGTACGAATTGTTCATTTCGAGCATTTTTTCCTATTTGGAACAATAGCTCACAATGACTTTGCGCAGCAGATATGTCAAATTAAGGTGTTATCGAGTAAGCGATAAGGCTTATCATTGGATCTTGCATAGTCGTTTTAACCCTTTCCCAAACAACACATTTTCAACTGTCCCAAATTGAAAGAGTTTGCAGACGACATTTCAAAATGTGATGAAATTGAACAATATTCTTCAGAAAGAGCAGAAAACCTTGTGGGAAAAGGAAAAATTGCTCGTTACGAGCAATTTCTCCTTTTCCCACAATGTTTTCTAAAGTCGTCTGCATTAAAGTGGTTAAATGTCGTTAAAGCTTGGGAAAACTTTGGACGAGTTCAAATAGCACAAGCCCTTGAACGCTTATCGTATATAATACAAGTTAAGACATTTGTAATGCATTTGTGGGAAATTCATCACTTGGTCACAATGATGTTCTTAAATTTCTGTGCCTCATAGACTTGTGAAGAAAACTTTTAATGTTGACAAGTGTTAACACATTGGGTAGCCTTATATGACCAATGTTCATGATACGTTTTTTGAAAAGCAGAATGTGTAGTGACAAAGCGATTTATCTAGCACGATTTCACACATAATACATATACTGTGTATACACGAATCTACCACTACGATTGTACCATATAAGGGAATTTGTGCACATAACACACCATGTCGCTTTTGTCACAATGTTTCCCTCTGTTCACACCGAATGTTAGAACTCGGGGCAATGTTTTACTAAACAAATAAAGGAAATTATTTGCGTAGGTCATGACATTTATGCATGGGTATCGTCTGAAACATAAATACGTTATTACAATAACACGTCATCGGAGGGACGATTCCAATGACGTGTTGCTTTGCAATATCGCTTTTCTTAACATCGAAATAAAAGTGTATATTGTTGTATGTTACTTTGATCAAATCCATGGGCTTATAATCCTTTCATGTTGTAGTTATTCGATCCCGTTTATCAAACATAGTTTTTCAGGAATTATGTGTACGATATTTTGATTTATCGGTGGAAAAAGAGGAATGACTCATTACTATGATGTACATAGCCTTGATCCTTGACAAATCATTGTTCTAAAGACGTGTTACTTCGCACAAGTTCTTCGTGTTAGCTGAGCTGTTTAATAAAATCATACCCTGTACCTTTCGTCTACGGGACATAGGTTCGATGATGAAGGCATGTCATAAGGAACGACCGTCCTTCTAACTGTGAATTGACCCCGGCCAAGGAGTTAAGAACACGAAAACTAATATACATGTAGACAGATTCTAGATATAAGATGGGCAACTGCTTGGTTCAACTGTTTGTGTTTCGCAAAGGACGCTATTAAACAATAATGCATGATTTTCGGGGAAAATGTCTGTTATTTCCCTCGCCCCAAGGGTATTGCAAATTACAACTTAAAGAATAAAATATTTTATAAAGAATGTCAAATAAAGCAAACTTTTCATGTCACGTACATGGAATGGTGGCATTAAGCGCAGTGAAAGAAATTTAATTGATCTCGAAGCACCGTTTTACATCCTGTTTGGACTGGTCTCCTACACAAAGCACACTATTTAAAATGAATTGAATAATTCAATTCACATGAGCCGCCATTTCATATTTCATTAATAGGGCTATGTCTGTGTCATGTACATGAGACCGTGGCCTTTTTAAAAGTACTCTTTATCGTACTCAATTTATCATATCAACCGCCATCTAACATTCCATTAAAAGGCATATACCGTGTTCATGGGGCGGTGGCCTAAAGTACTCCTTGCCGTATTCAATCGATCATGTCTCTGGAAACGCCGTTTTACAACCCGTTTGTTATGTCATCTATACTTGTCAATACCCTCAATTACTATTAAACAACTTGAATCATATCACATGAACCACCATATTACATTCAATTGTTAGACATATGTCATCTACATGAGACGTTTGTTCAAAGTGCAACAAAGTGAAATGATCTGATCATGTTACACTGCACACCATTTTACCTCCCGTTACAGATGAAGGACAGTACGTTTCGAGCTTGGACGAAGCGAGCCTGTCCGTGGCCAAGTCGGAGCTACACGAGGACGATAAAAACCGAGATGGGGCCGTAGAAACCCTTAGAGAGTGGCTCAAACAACAGTCCTGGCTTACCATACCAACAGGTGCTCACATAGTCATTTAAAGTAATTAAGGAGCTTGCAACAATCTTCGATAATATCCCAATATATGCACTATATACTATAAAGTATATAGTGCATATATAAGGATATTATTAAAGATTGTTTCATTCATCTGTGGAAATAACGATATCGCCTTGCTATCTATCATTCGTTGATTTATAGACCTATTATCGTAGTCGGAATTGAAACTCTGTTAGAGAATGGCTCAAGTAACAGCCTTGGCTTAGCATACCAACAGGTTCTCATTAAGTCATGTGACACAACAATCTCACCAAGGGGAGTTGTCATTCGATATTTCATAGTCCATTAATCAATATAAAAGGAAAGATGCGTCTGTTAAAGAATGGTTATTTTAACTTATGGTCCTATCCCGTGCGTATACCGACCGGGATGTGCTCACGGTCAAGGACCCCAGGCGATAACAATGTGCTTTGGTATTTGCTTGTCTACAGGCGCGAACCCATCGATAATAGTCCAGTTTATTCTTCAGCTTTGTTTGAGAACAAGACAAGGTCGATCATTCTAATTCTTATCTATCGATCATTATTGTTACAGTCATCTATATCACTTACCAAAATACAGTGGTCAATGCAGTACATTCCTTTATTTCATTCATGTTCCATCATAATTAGTTCTGTTAAAAAGAACAATGTTCACAAGACAACGCACATGTTTAAAGTCATTGTTAATTCCCCCATAAATAACTGCTTCCTATTGGCATCTAAGTCTCTGCTATTGGGATCTTTTTTATTTCCTTTCGACAGGAACCCGTTATCTATTGAAGTATTTGCGGAACGTCAAGTTCAGTCAGCTAGCTGCACGGTCCAAGTTAGAAACTTGTTGGACCTCCCGAGCGAAATGGTCAGATTGGTTCGAGAACAGAGATCCCAAGGATCCAAACATCCAAGATATAATAAAAGCCGGGTATGTTAGTTTAGTTTAACCCTTTCCCAAACAATAACGACATTTGACGACTTTGTTGTAGACGACTTTAGAAAACATTGTTGGAAAAGGAGAAATTGCTCGTGACGAGCAATTTTTCCTTTTCCCACAATGTTTTCTGTCCTATCAGAAGATTATTTTCAAATTCATTACATTTTGAAATGTCTTCTGCAAACTCTTTCAATTTGGGTCTGTCGAAAAACTGTTGTTTGGGAAAGAGTTAGCCTTATGTGTTCTACATCGATTGTGACGGAAGCTTGAAGCTTATTGATTTCTAGCTTGGAGTCCCGGTCCATGCGTATATGACCCGAACGCGGGGTATACGCATGGGCCAGGACCCGAGGCTAATGGAATGAATACATAATGCGAAATGCATGCGAGCAATGAAGTTTTTTTAAAAAAGTAGTCAAAATGAGAATAAAAGTTAAAGACGTAATGGAAGTATACCGGTTGGGTAGTAACTCAGTGTCGTGCCTTGCCTGAAATAAACATTTAAGCACACCGCCACCAGGTTTCATCGGCTTCTTGATCACCCTCTTCTTTTGTGTATATCTATTTTTCGTCCATTTGATCTCTTGAAACGTATTACATCTTATATAAATAACCTGAACAATACAATCAAATGAACCAATAGACATTTATCAACTGTTTGATTAGGTCCCCAGGATGGCTTAGTTAACGTCTGAATTCATTCCCTCAAATCGAATTTTGTGTTTGGTCTAATTCGAAAAATAACAGCAGTTGTTTCTTGTATCATTTATCACGGATGGTTTGAGTGGAGCAATTTGAACAAAAATGCTAAACATTTCCTTTTTTCAAATTTAGGTTTGTTCTCCGAATGCCTCGTCTGGACAAACATGGGCGCACATTTATGATGGTGCGACCAGGTAACGTGGTTTTAGTCTTTTTTAATCTGCAGTGTAGCGTTTTACTTAATTACTATAGGAATCTATTTGCGCAAGTCAAAACTGATATGCATGGATATCATCTTAAGAAATCGTACAAAATTGTCGTATGACACGTCATTGGAGGGGTCTCGGAGAGACGATTCCAATGACGTGTTACTGATCAATTTTGGTTTACTCAGTATAGCGGTTATAGTGAACATGGTGTTGAATCTTGAACCAATCATGCTTTCAATAGCTTGTACGTGTGTAGCAAAACAACTCCACAAAATCTGTATTGTTTCAACGGCGTTTTATTTTTAATTTTCTCTTCTTATCTGTGATCAAGCACTTTTTAAATGATTAGATTCAGGCTTTTGTCATAATTGTTTAACGAAGAGAAAATTTGTTTTTGTCACGCCATTCATGCAGTCTGTCGTTGAACATTGATTTCGACCCGTCACAATTTCTCGTATGTGGGAATGAGTTATGTTAATAGCTTCATGACAGCCAAAACACACGAGTTTATCATTATATAACGTATGTGGTATGTTATCAGCTTCATGACAGCCAAAACACACAAGTTTATCATTGTATAACGTATGTGGTATGTTATCAGCTTCATGACAGCCAAAACACACAAGTTTATCATTATATAACGTATGTGGTATGTTATCAGCTTCATGACAGCCAAAACACACGAGTTTATCATTGTATTTATAACGTATGTGGTATGCTAGGCACTTTGTCGTTTTCCACTGAATAAACCTTTCTTTATCCTACTGTGGATGCCCTTTAGCGACCGATATTCAATAGAATGATATGAACAATAATAGAATAACTAATGTTATACTGAACCTGGTTATCCGTCACTTGTGTCAGGATGAATAGAGAATAGATGGGTTGTTTCTTGAAACGGAAAAGTTATCGGGCAATGCGTTGTTTCTATTATCCTAAAAGCCTCTTTCATACGCCTTGCTAACTCGAATGATCCAAGCTTTAATTGTGCAGAATGAACTATTTACGTTCAGACTAACGCCTAGCTCGATAACTTCTTCGAATCAAGACACAATCCTACTCGAACGATCCAAGTTGTAGCTATAACTATAGAAAGAAAAATATTTACGTCTGAGTCATCCGGACTAATAAGAAAGATACCCTCCATTCTCTATATATCAGGCCGCCTGGATATAAAAAAGATCACCAAGGACCCTAAAGGCATCCAGAACATATTTCGGACATTCACTACGGTGCTGGACTGGCTGTGTCTGGAGGAGCGGGTCCAGATTAACGGGATAGTGTTGGTTGTGGATCAGACGGGTCTAACACTGGCACACAAAACATCCATCTATACCATGGATAACATGAAGAGAATAACCACCTGTATTCAGGTATTATATAATACTGGGAAAGGGGATTTGGACCAGTCGAGAATTCCCCAGTGCGTAAATACGTTTAGTTAAACGTATTTATGCACTGGGGAATTCTTGACTGGTCGAAATTGGAAGAAACAACAGACGACAAAAATAACACGAACATGAATACATTTGCTCCATGAATTTTGGAAAAAATCATTGTAACGCAATGGATTTATAGATTTCCTTAGCTTTCATGACTGTCTTAGTTGTATCATGGGACTCTGACTACAAACATGTGTTTCTGATATTTCAACGCCTCCCAATATTCTCACGAAGAAGTTATCAAATCTTTGAAGGCAAGTCTTTATGAAATATATCGGTCCAATCAAAACCATTTTTTTTAGTTCTTACAAAGATTCGGACGATACAGTTCGTCTTAAACGTAAATATAAAGAGGTAAAAATACGCAAAATATTCAACTAAGACGTGAACAGAACATCGGTCCTACTTGTGAAACATTTGTCCTATTTCTAAACGCATTTAACCTAAAATCATATGGGTTCAAGCCACAGTGTCAGAAGGTTTGGATTTCTATTGGAGGTTTCGCTCATGATTAAATAACGGAATAACGATGGTACTACTGAGTTTATCCATACACGATAGCCAGTTTATTATGGATTATTTCTCCATCCATAATTACCAAGGTATATTGACCCAGAAAAATAAATGGAATAATTGTAAAAGTGTTGTATTTAAACCTTTATAAAGGCAAAGTCTCTGATCTTACCTGATAAATTTGATATCTGCAAGTCGAAACGGAGAAGTTGTTAAAGAAACATATGTTTAACTTATGTTATTGACAGGTAAACTTCTATCCATAAAAATTGTCTTTTGTTTGGTTGTTTTATTCATTGAATGGATGAATGGATGAATGAATGAATGAATGAATGAATGAGAATGAATGAATGAATATGAATGAATGAATGAATGAATGAATGAATGAATGAATATGAATGAATGAATGAATGAATGAATGAATGAATGAATGAATGAATGAATGAATGAATGAATGAATGAATGAATGAATGAATGAATGAATGAATGAATGAATGAATGAATGAATGAATGAATGAGAATGAATGAATGAATGCATGAATGAATGAATGAATGAATTGAATTATATGAAGATTCAAATGGATAGACATGTAATGGTTTTAATGGAAATTAACGATAATCAGATAGTTTATTGATTAATGAACACACCCATCTTAATGAAATGTTGTTTGTTGTTGTGTTATACCTATAGCACGTGTACCCGATCCGAGTAAAGCAGATTAACATCTACAATCCACCACCCTACATGGAGGCGGTCATGACCATCTTTAAACAGTTCATGAAACAAAAACTTAGGGACAGGGTTCGTACTTCTTTATTTTCCATACGTGTTCTGTTAATCTTTTGTTTCTATATAACTATTTTATCTTTTTTTTCAAAATTTTCGTGAAACCAACTTAAATATTTCAGTTGTTACATTTATCTGCCCAAGACCAACATGGAATATTTCAAACAGAAATGCTTATTATTTACTTAAGTGGAAATGAAACTATAAATGAAACTAGTTATTAATTTTGCATCCAGATCAAATTTCCCCGTTGGTCAATAAATAGACAAACATACGGATTCACATAGATTCCAGCCTAATAACCATTTACCCATTTTGCTTCCATCAAAATGCGTTTGTTCCCGTATTATATGACACACACCTAGAAGTTTGAAAATGAACCAAACGTAACCATCTAGAAATATACAACATTGCATCAAATCAATTGTTTAAGCCTGACCTATGTGTCCCATTGATTCGTTTTAATTCTGAACGATCTAAGAAATGCATCAAATATATGCATAACAGACGGAACTGGTGCTGATTCAAAAAGCAACGGTTCTTGGTCCGACACCCTAGCTCAGTAAAAGCCTGCCTTAATGTATGTCTTTTAGAGCTTAATTTGCTCGCTTCCTCACAGAATGAACAAGTTGTGTTTTGTCCCACAACGATGTCAAACAGTGTCTTTGGCAGACGTGTAAAATTCTTTGTTCGTTTTCCAAAGGTTAGAGCCAACTTTCGTCAAGCATACACTGTTTATTCCTGCCACACTCCATGTTTCAGTTTCAAATCCACAAGAATTTGGCCACCGTGTACGAGAATATAGAAGAAAGTGTTTTCCCGGAGGATTACCTGCCCGATGAATACACAGGACCTAATAGTGGAACTGTAGACAGCATCATAGGTTTGTTCTCCTTTCTTTTGCCTCCAGGGGTTCGCCTCTAGTACCGGGGGTCCCGGACCGACCCACAAACCGGCGCGAGTACTGGTTTAGTGGTAAGCAGTCATCGAAAGTGGCTTTGAACAAGCTTTAAGCTTCCTTCACAATCATTGTAAAATAAATACGGTAAAATTAGGTAAATCTAAGCTTGATACATCTGCTGTTGAGGTCCTTGGAAGCAACTGTGATACACTCCATGCAACAAATAAGAAAATGTCTTGATAAAAGAGAATTAAAGGTGCATGTGATTATCTAAGTTTCGACAATATGATCACAAACTTGTGACAGATATAAAAGTGGCATATATCATTACGATGAGACATCCTTTTTTTATTTTATTTATGACATCTTTTTAAGAAAAGATATTCCAAGGATAGTATTAAGTTGCTTCGTTGCTTTTGTATTATGCATCAAAGGGTTATACTACATTGCAGTAATATAAGTTTTTTTAGCTCAGCACGGTATAAATAAAAGTGAAAAAGGCGTCAAATTGAATTCACCTTTCCACTCTAATTTGACGTTCCTAACGCAGAAGATATTTGAGCTCCTGTTACAAAATGATATGCTCATTATTTATGAATATTCCCTTTTCACAATTTCTTACAATTTGATTGAGACATATATCTTATTTCGTGTCCACTCTTGATTTCAATTGAACCAGTTAAAAGAAAACACAAGTAGAAACGTATTGTCTTAATTATACGCGATGGTTAAATCAAACCTCTGATCGAACAATGGATCAGCCATGGGTCTTGATTTCACGATTATCCGAACCTCCATTTTTTTTTTATCGAAACTTTGTTAATAGGAATCTGCCGGACCGAAACGCTTGAACATAGCGGTTTACATTTTAGTAAATAACTTCGATTTCAATAGACTTACCCAGTTGCTGTTATAGTTTCATAAACAAGTTTACAAAAACGCACTAATCAAATTAGCTTTGAGCACAGTAAGCCTACATTTGACTTGACATACCTTTTGTAAATTGTTGCCCTTTCTTATGGAGTCCATACTCGTTTGTTAATGATCCTTAAGAGATTCTGTTAACTGTTTCGCGAGTTATCTAGAAATGTGCGTTAAAATACGTATCAGTGAAGAAATGGCCTATGTATGATCTTTTGCAGACTCCATGATAGAAGGACTGTGTAAACCGGAAGTGGCGGAATACATTCGAGATATCTCGTCCTATAAGGTCAAACTCGACCATAAGCCCAGTGACTCGGAACCAGCAGCCTCGTTTCGGAAACTAAATGTTGATTAACGTTTCACAATCGATCAGCCTGATAGAGACCGAAACATGCGTTGAGTTAGTACCACTATAATGCTCCCGCAACATTTTAGATGATTATTCGTTCGCGAAGATTATTGGGGTGTCCGAATATGATTCGGTTACACGTGGCCTACCACTGCAAACTTCGTGAGAAACATTCGTCCGAAATGTTGCGAAAACTGTAACACAGATACTCCCGTTAAAAGACCTATCAGTTGTGTTGTCTTTGATCATATCCAGAGAGGAACACAGATATCTCAAATATAATATAAGAAACCATAATCGTAAAGTATCAACACAGATCGGTATGTGTAGTTAATCCAGGCCGATCAAGGAAGACGTTTTCCATTCCAATTTAACAGAAACATTATTAGAACAGAATACCCCGCGTGTATGGTTTTCGCCTCAGACCAGCCTGTACAAATTGAAAACGTCGACCCGAGACTGTATTTTACAAAGTTGTCTGGCTATGAGTTTTGTTCGTTTCAAATCCCAATGGAGAAAGTATGTTGTTGTTATTAATACTACAAAATGTCCCATTGTTACGGCAATGCGTTGTAATGCAATCTATTGTTATTGTTGTATCCTTTGTAATATTTTTTTTTCGTGTTGTTATAAAAATCGATCTTTTAACATATCGTCGTGTAACTTTCCTCTATTTGATAGAATATTTTTGCCTATTCAACTATCCATAGTTCATAAACGCGTCAATGTTGTTTTGTATCCATACCAAACCAGTCGGCTAAACGCCCGTAAATAACTGTTCACAATAAGTTAACCACTGAGAGATCATACAAATCTCTGATAATCAAATGCGCGTGTGCATTGCTTTCAATAGCTCATTAATGTTTTGTGTGGAATCATCCCAGACAATCATTTCTGGTGGGGGTTGGTCTAACAGTCACCTCGTTCACTTTAAGCATGCTATGGAACGTTTGTAAAGCGATTGTTGAGACACCCTGCTAGTCGATATCGAGAACACGCGTCTTTATATAACGGAGGGTGGCAAAATGGTCCGTATTGCCAAAAAGCCTTGAAGGACAAGTTATTATAAGTTCACTGGAAATACTGACACTGCTGTAATCCAATTATCAAAATGCACTGTTTAAGTGGAACCGGCAATTCCCATACACAATTCTCATAAAAACACCCTTGTTCTATATTTCTGAGTGGAAATACCGCAACTCAGTCCCCTACTTAGTGATATGAATGGGAGCAAAACGTGTTGTGACAGTATGGACCCTCTCAGAACAGATCCTTTTAACAAGTGACGGTGCTGCAACGGTGAAAGGTGGTAGAAATTGGTGACAGCGTGGTTGACGTTGCAGGACTTACATTACCATGACAACATGCCGTCATCTGGTGGATGATGAGAACTTGCGTCAGTTACAAACTGCAGAGGTATAGATAACATGTTATCTGTGTCTCTGTAAACTGAAATGCTCTCCGGAATAAGTACAGAGAGCTGCTACCAATCCTTACAAACAAATATTTGCCAACAACAAGAGTACATGCCTTCTCCAAATGTGCCTGCAGTGAGCTTACGTATAGAGTTATAAACTTTGGATACTGATGTTGTAACACTACGCCTTAGACTCAGGTCGAAACAGGATCATCAGGCCTTGATCCTGACACTAGAGCATTAACTGTTGGCCTGATCAACAACATAACTGAATATGATAGTGTTACTTCCTGTACTCTATTTGAGATTAATCAAAGCAACAAATCATATTTCATCGATAAAATCATAGGAACAAAAGAGCCTGATCATACGAATTTTTCTTTTTTTCAAACAATATTTCATTTGTCAGCTATGGTTTGTATATAGTAAAGGGTTTATGAGAGGTCCTGTTCCTAATAAAACGCTGTGCAATTTTCTGGTCAAAATAAGGATGGCTTTTTTGGATGAAAAATAAAATAATGCTTACTCACTCAATAATCTTTATTCTTATTAAAATGTCACATCAATTGAAAGAAGTCTTTTTGAAAACATTGAAAGACAACATGCTTTATTTTTAGATTCCCTTCTTTTTATGTCGCTTTTTTTCTTTCACATGTTAAATAACTTAGAGGGCCAAGAGTAAACATAGTATGTATAATGACAAACTTGTCAACCTTAAAATCCATGTTTACACTGCTTTGAAATAAAAAGACCAGCAATATTTCAATATTGATGAAAGGACTTTACAATAAGATACACTGTTTGTAATGGGATTTTTCTCCATTCGCAACTACAAAAAAAAATCACAAATGACTTCAGTCATGTACAAGAGCAGTAAGGCTTAGGAAAGCAGTGCCATGTGAGTATGTATTTATTGTGTACGGATATCAAAATATATCAGAGTTGTTCAGAGAATATCCTTTAGTTGATGTCACTACAATGTCAAAGGAAAATAACTGTAATTGTTTTTATGCTGATCCAACATTTTAGTATTATTTCGTAAAGGATCTTTGATGTCTATTTGGATCGTTTCTGCCACCTCGGAAACCAACACCTCCTTGAAACCTAGAAAATAAACAAACAAACCATTTCAAAATCATTCTTAAATCTCACAAATGTGATCTGAAATTGTTAAAGAAAGGGAGATAATGCCAGTAATACACCCACATAGACAACTCTGGAAACATTGTGGGAAAAGGAGAAATCGCTGTTAACAAGCAATTCTCCTTTTCCCACAATCATTTCTACCCTATCCGAAGATTTTGATATGTCTTCTGCAAAGAGTCGTCTGCAACAAACAGGTCAAATGTCACTATTGCTTGGTAAATGGTTTTACTGACAGAATGATTGATATTTGAAAATAAGAATTAAACATACAAAAAATGTCGGCAAAAAATTGAGATAATCTTTTCCAAATGCAATTGCAATAGAAGACTTGAGCAACAAATTTTGCCAAACAGAGACCTTGTTTTCAATTAGCAATTTCTTCTCTCGTCACAATCATTACGTTTTATCCAAGATAAAAACTAATAATTCTCATGCATTATCTGCTTTTGCTACCAATTTTGACTAGTCGCAAAACCCCATCTGAGATGGGTTTAACAATTTACATACCTGTCCTCCTTAAATCTATTGCCAGACCATCCACCTCGCCAAGGACTTCTGCCTCGATGTTCAAACCTTCCACCTCTGTCTCGTCTCTCTGCAGCCATTGGGCGTTCATGTCTGAAACAAGTCATATGTATGCTTTAACAGAATAAGGATAAAAAAACCTTCAAAACATCGACAATTAGTGTTTACCCAGACCAGCAGCAGCACTATAACCAACTTTAGCACACACTTCAAACCATTCCCCATTTGTTGTCTTAAGTCTGAGAACATCAAAGTTTAGTGTAAGGAAACTTCAGACACAAAAAAAGATACTCATCATAAATATTTGCACATGTTGCATAGATTTCTTCTCCCATGTCGGAGTAAATGTTGTTTTGCACTCATTATCATTGTTGTCTGCTGATGTTTCCAATTTCAGCAAGTCCATAAATCCCATAGAGAGAATATATTAACATATATTAACATTTCTTACCTTGTGTCATAGATTGCACTTTCCTCTTCTCTTCCACCCCGTCCACCTGCTGAAATATTCAAATGTCAACATCCTGAAACTTCTATTCTCACTAATCAATGTCCACATCAATGTAACTATATCATCTACCAACTACCAAATTCAGAAGCTTGGTCCCTTGGAAAACATACAGTGCAAATTCACCAAAGTCACAAAAAAACTTGGCTCTTTACCAGACACAATTGTACAGTGGTTGCAAACAACATCTAACGGTATTGGACAGAATTTCTGCAAAAATCCCCTAATGTACCTTCATTGCTGGTTTGTTTGGTGTCTAATACTGTTTTCAAAAAAGTAATCATGCTGAAAGTTATACCCTTGCTCAATGAAGCAAAATCAGTAATGCTATATTATGAGAAGTACTTGCTTAAAGTTGAAACAAATCTTGATGCTATTGGGTAAAAACAATTTATACATTTGTCACGATCTTTTCTGGAACCTTTTGCAGCAAATGCATCAAAGTAAGGTATTAATAAGTAAAGGATTAATGTTTTAGTCTCTCCTTGAAAATATTTTTTCTTTTAATAATTGCTTTCTCCATCAAGTATTTGTTTTATGGGTGGGTCAAGCCAGGTAGAACGATCGGCATTCCGAGAGTCAGTCAGGAGACTTCCTCTCATAAAAAAACATTTAGAGAGGGGCCATGTGATTTTAAGTTCTTCACTCCAACCACTTGGCCACAGAGGCCCCTCTTCATGTATTTGTATATTGTCAACAGGAATGTCAATTTAAGTCGACTGTCCAATTGTAAATATTTGAGAATAACCACTCACCATCTCTTCTGAATGTAGTGGGTGGGGTAAAGAATCTGGGGCCCCGTCCACGGTCAAAACCACGCCCCCTATCAAAGCCCCGCCCTCTTCCTCTTGCAAAATCCTGAAATTTAAAGTTAACAATAAATTCTGAGAATTTCCAAAGGACACAAATCTGATAAGCTGAAATTGTTCTTAATAGTAATTGCAATGGACTCGGAAACATCTTTAACCAATTCCAAAATGTAGGCCCCTGTGGAAGACAACACAAACAATTTATGCAAGGGAGGAATTGTTCAAAACAAGCAATATCCTACTTTTTCACTACAGTTTATACCAATTTCACTTCACAAAGAGATCCTTTTATACTCTACATTTTCTTTATTTTGTTGTTCTCATTTTGGACCACACACAAAGTCCTTTGCTTTTATATTGTAACACAATATCAACAAGTTTTCAGTTAAACTTTGCCTTTCATACAATTCACCAGTACTAGGCTAAGACTCTGGTACTATCTTTAGATGCTGAGGTGTCTTGCCAGAAGACACCCCCATAAAACCCGCAGTGCTGGTGGGGCTCAAACCCATTATTTATCTATTTATTTATATGGGTTTTTACATTGCATCAACATTATTCCAGTTATGTTGTGATGTTGACTCTAAATGAAGGAAGAAGACCACAAACTCAACTTCCCTTAAGGACCCGTCAATCAGGGTAGAACCATTGGCATTCTGTAAGTAAGACTACCTCTCAATAGACTCAAACCAAAGAGTTCTGGGTTACGATTTCAGCACCTTAACCCATTACCAAACAAAAACGACATTTGAACAGTTTGTTGCCTGCGACTCTGGAAAACATTTTGGGAAAAGGAGAAATTTGCTCTCAACAAGCAATTTCTCCTTTTCCCGCTATGTTTTCTGCCCTATCAATAGATTATTTTTCAACACAATCACATTTTTGAAATGTTGTCTGCACACTCTTTCAATTTGGGACAGTTGAAAATTTGGCGTTTGGTAAAGGATTAACCACATGGTCATGCAGAAAGTTTGCTGGTTTGGATGGGTAAAATTTAGTGGCGACCATCATAGTTCACTTACATCCCTCCTCAGTGGAGATTCATCTCCGGGCTCATCTCTGTGCTGTTCACTCTTCTGTTCTAACTTCATAAAATCATCAACATGCATGGATGGGGGACGACTTGTGTTGGGTGGTCGGGATCTGAACGGGTCGTGTCTGTTAGCCTGGGCAGCCAGTCCTCTAGCAATACCTCTTCCACGCATTGGGGCAACTGTGAGATGTGAACAAAAAAATAGTTATAAATCAATTACTAGATAAAGTAATTATGCTTGTACTTGATTAAACACACAAGTAACTTCAACACACTAAATCAAGTAATCAACTGACAAATCACATTGTGACAAACCATTCCAAGCACTTTCCAAATTTTCTTTTTAGAAATTCCTCTTTAGGATTCAAATGCCTTTTCAAGGTTTATTTTCTAATGTACATAGTCTCCAACCTTTGAAGGCAACTTAATTGTCTAGAAAAGACTGTTTTTGAAAAATTTACAATAATTTTTTTTTATGCAATTTACCTCATGGAATGTTAAACTAGAAAAGTTGTGCATTGCTTGCAAATTTATTAATAGAAGCTATGCATGTCAAAACGAAATAAAACATATTTAAAAGCACTCCATATACAAGGTTTGTGACTACTAACAACTGAAAGCAGAAGGAGAGAGTGTTCGAGTATTAATGTTGAAATATTCTTTGAGCATTTGGGTAAAACACAATGTGACAAGAGTATAAATTACTCATAGTGACCATTTTGCATTAAAAAATCACAAGTCACAAACGAAAAAAAATATTCCTTTTTTAGGAATTTCTATACACTGTACATCATCTAAAAAACAAAGACCCTTGCTTTATGCAACATCTATATAACATGTATTGAGGGTAACAAAACCATGGCATACCAAATGGGCGCCTCATTCCTCGCCCTCTCCAAGTGACAAACTCCTGGGATTTTCGTCTGTCTCTGTAAAGAAAGAGAATACATATGATGTCAGTTATTTTGAGTAATTGAGATAGTATAAACAAAAAACATTAAACAATTCATTGGTTCTGTAAAGCAAAGTCTTTCAATCATATACAGTGGACCCGCGATAATCCGAACGTCGTTTATCCGGAATATTCACCATCCGAACAGAATTTTGAGGGAACGGATCTTACCTTCATCAATTTAACTGTTTAATGCGGAAAATCCGCGTTCCGGAACCGGACAAAAATATTCGGGAACCAACAGTCACTTTTCATAGTATATGCGTATGGCTAGTCCGGAAACCAGTAAAGTCGTTTATTTTGCGGTTACAGTTGCGAATGAAGGGATCGGTCTTCTGTTGTAAACGGCATTCACACGTTTTGCAAACTGTCACGTATGCTTGACCATAACATGTCACCTAGTGTAGTGTACTGGAAGGTGTTGATTGTTTGTTAATCGGTCATTCTGTCAGTTGATTGGTCTTACATTATTGTAATTACGGTCGCATGTCGATAGTTGAGTTTGTAAAGGTGTTGATTGGCTGATTGGCTGCTTAGACAGCGATCAGGAGACAATGTCTGGCAATCATTTTCAATTATTACTCAATCGATATGCTCCTTTTCCCTATAAATAAACTCTCGACAATCCCTACCTATCTCATTTCTCGATATTGAAATAAGAAGATACAACTTGAAGATGTCTACACCCACAGCCAAACGAAGACAGTTCTTAACAGAGCTATCTTAAGGAAATTTAACTTCTCGAAAGACATTTCTTCAAATTGTCATTTTTTTTAAAAAATCCGTTTTGACCAAATAAACACTTCCTTAACACACTTTATATTTCCCTTCAAAAAAAAATAATTGTGTATTTCTTACTTCATAGTAATGATCATGATACACCGACACCGTGTAAAGGTAAACATTTCACTGTAACTCGCATATTCTTTATTCCGGAAAATTCGTTAATACGAACATTTCTCCTGGGGACGAAAGTGTTCGGATAAACGAGGGTCCACTGTAAATGAATACTTCTTTAAAAGCAAGTAATGGAGACAATTTCAAAAAACTCTACTGACAAAATAAAGATTGCTAAGGTAAAATTAGTTGAAAGTCATTTTTAAAAATGTAGTCAGTTATTCCATTTTTAGTTCTTCCAAAACATAATCATGCATTTCTTGTCACATATAATAAAGGTTGATAAAAATTTCTTCAGAGCAAATAACTTGGTCAAAACAGGATTGACAAAATGCTTATCACATGAAAATTCTTATACATTCAATATTTCTTTGGGCTTATTGTGAAACAGCAAAAATCATTGTACTTAAATAATAAAACCAGCAAAGCTTGACTTACAAAACCATTTTTTATTTGTCATTAGTATGAACTGATCTCAATTTGCCAATTTCAATTTGTGTAGGGGAAATGAAGACATTTTGAAAATCATCTATGTGCAAGGATGATATTCTTAAAAAGAAAATGCCATTGAAGAGATGAAGAATTGTTACAGGTGGGATGCTGATCCTGTATGTACCTTTATGTCACCCATACACATTTTAATGAAAATCTCTAACTATTCAGAATAAAAGGGAGTGACACACAACTTACATGAGTTTTTTGGGTTTGGTCCGTTCCTCCTCTGTTGTGAGACCAATATCCTTTTTCAGCTCCTCTTCCACATTGAGGTCATTACAATATTTACGACAAAGGTCATCAAGGTCAGCTTGAACAAGGTCAGGTTCATCAGGTTCAAAGGTCGTCTGCCAAAAGGTGGAGCTCAGTCTCTCGTCCTCAGGGTCGGTAACTGTGTATGTTGATCGGATGTTGAACAAGTTGGTGAGGGGCTCGGGTTCGGGTAAAGTAGGAGCAGCAATGACTGTAGAGGAAGATAAAGTATGCCATGAATTGAACTATCCACTTGTAAACATCAATGCACAACTGACAATAGAGTTTAGCGATGTAAAGAGAAGATGGGTCAAAGTCAAAGGGGTTAATGTTGCTATTATCATTACACATGACAAAAATGTCTTAGAATCCGACATTTCCAAAAATCAGGAGCAGCCCTGAACAGTTTTACCCATGAGAGAGTAGTTTGTTAAAACAATTATTATTAACTCATGTTGACACTTGAGTAACCAAGATTTTACAAATCAGTATAGCTCCAACACAGTATATGACTGAGTTAAAAAAATGTAAACAGATTATTTAGGCCAAATGCAAGGGTAGGTGACTGATCAGAATCCCATATCTCAGGTATGGTATAGATCGATTGAAACAGAAACATCCCTTGAGAACGCAATGTACCTATATAACCATAATATTGATGTAAATAGGGTAGGACTAAAATAATTACTACCATGATAAAAACATGTTAATCCTGTAATCATTGTAATTCTCAGACAGATCACACGGCCGTACAACATTTTTGTTATCCCCACTATATCACATTACTGATTGCAGGAACATACATGTGTCAAGGTTCCCTTAAAGCCACAATGATAATGAGTAGATCAATATTAAAACAATAGACTGACTATACCTGGTTTAGGTTTGAAGGGGGATTCTTTCTTCAATACAGTCAGAAGACTAGTGACACTCTCCAGAAGGCTTTCAAGGGTTTCCTCCTCCTTCACTCCATCCTGAAACATATACAAGTTAAACTCAACAGTCTTGTACAATTTGTGTAACAAGTTCTAACAATTCAGATAAATAACTCTCTCTTCTGCTTCTGCATTACCAGTACTTGCATCAAAATGATAAATGAAAGCTCATAAAAGGACCCTGGTATTCTAACCAATAACCCTTGTTTCTATGTAATTCAGATAAGGTCATATATTTATATTAAAGAAAAAATTAATTGAACACAAATCATTATTGGAAGGAGAGAAATGTCATTTTACTGCAACAAACAAGACATTCTCAATCAATTTGTATATGAAATTTTACTATTGCTCAAAGATTTCAGATTCAGCAGAGAATGATACAGACATTTTTCTTGTATATAGAGGGTTCGATGCAAGACTATAGTAAGTCCTTCACAAATGTGAAGCACTTACCATAGTCTTACAAATAACCATCAAAATGTTCTATGGCATACCTCTAGTAATTTCTGCAGATCCACCAATGGATGGTTTGTAAAGTTTTGTGACCAAGCAACCACTTCTCGAAGTTCCTGGTTACTAAGGGTGATTGTTCTGACCAATGGAATGTCTTCATCTGTGGCGTCTGTTGAAACTAAGAGTCGGAGAAACTCCAGCGTTGTGGAAAAGGTAGACAAACAATCTGAACTGTCTTTACTAAATTTAAACTTGATTCGCTGTAACAGTCGATACATGGCCAGCTTGTGCTTGTCAAAGGCTCTGTTAAAATAAAAATAATGGTCAACTCAATATATGAAAATAATCATGGAGCTATGCAAGTCTGGCGAATGTGACTGTCATCCAAATATGATATTTTCTGACCAGTTCAAACCAAAATCAACATTAACATCAACAATAGTCAATTCTAAGGAATAATAATTTATTCTGAAATTTTTCAGTTTCCGACAAGATTTCGTTGGTTTCTTATCTGTCTAATTAAGCTGCTTTAAACAAAGTATCTCTCTAGTATTGACACATGACCCTAGCTCATAAGATCAAATGAAAAATAGGGGGAAAAACCCTCAAAAAACATTGTTATTGGAAGAGGACATGTTCCTTTTCCCACCACAATGAGGTTTTATTCTTTGGTCAAAAGGTTTTCCATCTTGTAAAAAACAAGCGTCAGAGTCATTTACATCCAAAACCCTCATATAGTTTTCATGATGGGTCCAGAGACCCCGCAAATAAAAAATGTAATAAATAAAGCCTTTTATCAAAAATTGGGTAAAATTGATTGAGTTAAATGAAGCAAGTGCTTATTCATAGCATCTTCTGCTTTTGGCAATAATTTCTTATTTTATTTGACTTTACAATGATTACAATGATACATCTATAATACCTATTCAATGGCTATCTCAGAGTATTGTAAATAGGCTCTCTAAACACTTACACCCGTAGTAATACCTATTCAATGGCTATCTCAGAGTATTGTAAATAGGCTCTCTAAACACTTACACCCGTAGTAATACCTATTCAATGGTTATCTCAGAGTATTGTAAATAGGCTCTCTAAACACTTACACCCGTAGTAATACCTATTCAATGGTTATCTCAGAGTATTGTAAATAGGCTCTCTAAACACTTACAATGATACATCTATAATACCTATTCAATGGTTATCTCAGAGTATTGTAAATAGGCTCTCTAAACACTTACAATGATACATCTATAATACCTATTCAATGGTTATCTCAGAGTATTGTAAATAGGCTCTCTAAACACTTACAATGATACATCTATAATACCTATTCAATGGTTATCTCAGAGTATTGTAAATAGGCTCTCTAAACACTTACAATGATACATCATAATACCTATTCAATGCTCAGAGTATTGTAAATAGGCTCTCTAAACACTTACAATGATACATCTATAATACCTATTCAATGGTTATCTCAGAGTATTGTAAATAGGCTCTCTAAACACTTACAATGATACATCAATAATACCTATTCAATGGTTATCTCAGAGTATTGTAAATAGGCTCTCTAAACACTTACAATGATACATCTATAATACCTATTCAATGGCTATCTCAGAGTATTGTAAATAGGCTCTCTAAACACTTACAATGATACATCTATAATACCTATTCAATGGTTATCTCAGAGTATTGTTAATAGGCTCTCTAAACACTTACAATGATACATCTATAATACCTATTCAATGGTTATCTCAGAGTATTGTAAATAGGCTCTCTAAACACTTACAATAATACATCAATAATACCTATTCAATGGTTATCTCAGAGTATTGTAAATAGGCTCTCTAAACACTTACAATGATACATCAATAATACCTATTCAATGGTTATCTCAGAGTATTGTAAATAGGCTCTCTAAACACTTACAATGATACATCAATAATACCTATTCAATGGCTATCTCAGAGTATTGTAAATAGGCTCTCTAAACACTTACAATGATACATCTATAATACCTATTCAATGGTTATCTCAGAGTATTGTAAATAGGCTCTCTAAACACTTACAATGATACATCTATAATACCTATTCAATGGTTATCTCAGAGTATTGTAAATAGGCTCTCTAAACACTTACAATGATACATCTATAATAATACCTATTCAATGGTTATCTCAGAGTATTGTAAATAGGCTCTCTAAACACTTACAATGATACATCTATACCTATTCAATGGTTATCTCAGAGTATTGTAAATAGGCTCTCTAAACACTTACAATGATACATCTATAATACCTATTCAATGGTTATCTCAGAGTATTGTAAATAGGCTCTCTAAACACTTACAATGATACATCTATAATACCTATTCAATGGTTATCTCAGAGTATTGTAAATAGGCTCTCTAAACACTTACAATGATACATCTATAATACCTATTCAATGGTTATCTCAGAGTATTGTAAATAGGCTCTCTAAACACTTACAATGATACATCATAATACCTATTCAATGGTTATCTCAGAGTATTGTAAATAGGCTCTCTAAACACTTACAATGATACATCTATAATACCTATTCAATGGTTATCTCAGAGTATTGTAAATAGGCTCTCTAAACACTTACAATGATACATCTATAATACCTATTCAATGGTTATCTCAGAGTATTGTAAATAGGCTCTCTAAACACTTACAATGATACATCATAATACCTATTCAATGGTTATCTCAGAGTATTGTAAATAGGCTCTCTAAACACTTACAATGATACATCTATAATACCTATTCAATGGTTATCTCAGAGTATTGTAAATAGGCTCTCTAAACACTTACAATGATACATCTATAATACCTATTCAATGGTTATCTCAGAGTATTGTAAATAGGCTCTCTAAACACTTACACCCGTAGTAGATAAAAGCTGTAATCATGTTCCGTTAACATGACCAAGGCTCGTATACAGGGCAGCACAGTGTCGTATTTGTGATTTGGATGAGCTATGTGTTCAAGTAGTGCCTCTATTATAGACGTCAGCTGATCTTTGGTGGGAAGAGCATTCGCGACCTGAAACATTTAACAATGGTAAACATAAAACAAGTAATTCCGAAAACCGCATATAATATATCTAGAATATTCAACAAGTATGTATACCATGTTAATAGTCTATAATGTCCTTTAATCATTTCATTCTTGCAACTACATTTTTTCATACCACCTTTTTTGAAAATATTTAAAACCAAAGAACAAAATATGAGGAAAATACCATGCTCATTTCATTTTTTCTATTTTAAGTCTGATCAAGCAGATTCTAACCACTCCAGAAAGACCTTCATGTTTGCAAAGGACTTACTATAAGTCTTGCATTAAACTTTATTAACCTGTTATAGCGCCTCATAACCCTTTCTTATCTCTATCTTTGAAGACTTTAACTTATTTGTGCTTGAGATGACGCTGATTCTCATAACTACCCACAATTTAGTGCTAACTGAGAATTTCTTTATTCAATGCTAAACTATAGTAAGTCCTTCACAAACATGAAGGACTTACTATAGTCTTGCATTGAACTCAGGATACATTACCTGTTAACGTCTCTGATATCCTTCCTTATCTTTAACTCTGTCCAAGACTTACCTGTGCTTGGAAAGATAGAGCAGTTTCCCCTCCAGTTAGAGTAACCTCCATGTCACACAAGCTCTGTAGTATCGACTGAAAACAGACACAAGTACAAAGAAATTGATGGAATATACCCCAATAAACAGTTGTTCTAAACAGACAGACAACATTTCCAGAAATGAATAACATGATATGTGGTGGTGTAATAGTTAGCCTTGTGGACTAGAAACAAGCCAAGCCTGTTTCGAACCTCGTACTCAATCATCTATTTCACTGTGGAGTGTCCTTTGGCAAGACACATCTTCCAGCCTTGTACTGGAAGATAGTCCTGGGAACATATACTTTAATGTGCAAGAGTGAGTGCTGTACCTTTATAAGTAGAAAAATTAAACTGAACTAATTAAGTAAGTCTTTGCTTTATCCCCCTCAAATGTGATACCCTCACTAGGATAGTACACTTCTTTGCTATAGTATATATTACAGCATAGCACTTAAGGGCAGTAATATTAAGTCTATGTGCTTGTAGCATTAATGTTAATCCTATGATAAAAAGCTAGAAAACATCTCATGTTGCTCTTCATAACATAACACATTTCCAATGAATTTTGACAATATCTAATAAATCAGATAATTCAAGGGCAATATAACGAAAGATCATAGTCATTATCTGGTTTGGGATTTAGATCTCAGACAAGTTCACTCACCACCACACATTCTTGGTCCTGCACATGGTCCGGTCTCTCTGATACCAGGTTTAGTATGTCCAACATCTTCCTCAGCACACAATCATATTTCTCTTCACCAGATGATCTGTTACAATAATAATAGATATTAAATAACAAAGAATATGGAGAATTGTTTATAAATTGTTTAACACTGTAACAACAATTTTTCGGTTACTCTATCACTTTCCTTGAGTCACCAGAACTAGTCTGGAGGTTTGAAACCTCAATTAATTGGAGAAATTTCTAATTATTGCATACTGGTATATTTCCTTTCAATGCAATCACTTCCTTACTCTTGTGCCGGATTTTTTTAAATTTCAATATTATATCCATAAGGTCATAATCATTCTTCTGAACTATAAATTCAAAATTTCTAGGATCTACATTTCACATACTGTCATGGAGAGAGGCCATTATTTCTATTGATTCAAAGTCTGTATATAAGAAGAGATCCAGAAAAGAGGTGTATTTACATTGCTTGCCGACCCTTCCAGGATACAAAGCCAGCTCTTAATCTGAATGTGGAATGACAAAAATTAGCAAAGAAGATCCAGCTACTAATGGGATTTGAACCCACAACCCTCTTGGCCTGAGGCCAACGCTACCCCTTGACCTCTGTCCTCCAATTTATTGTCACTAAACCCAATTGTGGGCACTCATTATAAAATCTTGCATGTATAAGCATCTGATATTTACATTTATCTCGACCCTGATAATATTTCTGCAATAAAATACTTACCCCATCAGTGATTTTTTTCTAAATTAAATCAATGGGCTTTTTTTACCAAAACTTAAAAATCAATGGGTTTTTCTATAGAAAAATGATTAAAATGACGAAACTTTTGAATTTTTTGGAAATTTTATGAGATTTTTTCAACCAAATATTATCACTGACCCCATTAATCTCAGCATGGTACACTTGATGGCGGGTTGAGAGAGGAGATAGGCAAGGAGGTTTAGGAACCGGCCGCGGGTGGCCAGGGCAACTTTCCCCTCATCCGTCTCAGGTACCCCCTTCACCTCCCCAATACACTCCATGTGCTCCAGTAATATGTCCATCAGGCATCTGAGGGAAAATTGGAAATGTTTGTTAGTTTTATAAAAATCTAAGTTTTTGTCAGTTATTCTTTCTTGAATCCATAGCAAATTCTCTTTGTTTGGATACAATACATTAACATACAAAAGTAAAACTTAAAACGCATTATCCAAGTGAATATCGATGCAACACATGTTGGTAAGTTTTAAGTCTTGATTTAGATTTATGTAAGAAACTGACAGCAAAATTTCTTTTGTATATACAAATTCTTATAGGAAGAGTTTGAAATATATTTGTTTTCAACAGGCTTTAAATCACATCAACATTATTTCAGTTATGTTGTGTTGCCAGACTCTTGATAAATTAAAGGCTTGATCAAGCTAAGAAGAACCATCTGCAGCTATGTGTATATATATAACTAACTGTATTGACAAAAAAACTTAACAGGATATAAAGGGTTACTGTTAGATAACTCACTGTGTAATCATTGTGGCAGTAACAGCTGCGAGATCTGACATCTGAAGACAAATCTTCCTGATGATCTGTTGTAGTTGTTGACAGCTGGTCACTGACAGGACGCGTATAATGTTCTGTAGGGCTCCATGTAATGGCAGTAAGTGGGCACTCCATAACTTACGTGTGTTTATCGCCTTCTCTTCATCTTCTTTTGACAATGGCTGAAATCATGAAAACAATTTGCCATTTATTCTGAGATCTAATCATTTCAATAATGAAGAAAAAATGGTAAATTTATGACACTGGTATTGAAAAATCATTCTTAGTTATGAAAGTAATAGATTTAAACTGACAAATAGTACACCTTCCTCATAAATCATTTAAACAGTATACCATTTCGAAAGCTTTTCCAAAAAGCTCAATGCACAACTCCATGTTCATCCAATTTCATGCCATATGGCACAACACTTTAAAAAGGAATCATGACAATTACTATCTTAACCAATATGTTTGTCAATTATGCATTGCTTTGCCACATCTGCTGCTGCTGGGATCATAAATTGACTGACAAAATGGTAAATTGCTCATAACGAGCAATTCTGCTTTTGACCACAATGTTTTCTAGTAAATATCATGAAGAAAATTTTACTTTTCATACTATATTATTCTCACCTGCTGTTGCTTTCAATTTGGACCAGTTAAAAATACCCAAATATAAGGGTATGGGTTATAAAACACCTACCTCTCTTGTTTGGAGTGGCAATGGAAGGGGCAGTAACTCTGATAGAATCTGTAATCCACTCAGGTATGTATAGGGGGCCTTCATGGTGTACTTAAGTAAGTCTCGGACAGCTAAAGTCCATAGGCTCTGGCTGATTTCTGATAGAGAGTTTAATTACAATTGATGTCAATCTATATGTGTCAAACATTTCTCGCCATATTCATTTTCTTTCAACCCTTTCCTGTATATGAACAAGTGTTTCCCCAGGGTAGATTTAATTGGTAAAAAGATATAACAATTCAAGGCAACAACCTACCAATGGAAAATAAAAGTGTTTAACAAATGCAATAATGCTGATAAACCATGAAAGCACAGCAAATACCAAGGATAACACAAACACACCAAACAATTGTGACTGAAAAAGAAAATGTGCTAGAAATTTTCCTTTCGATACATTTTACAGAAGCCACCATTTTCCATACTTAATTGCGGTCTTCTAATGAATTTAACTTTGACCAGTCACAAAACTTAAATGAAGGTCAGAGTTAAAAACAACAACACAAATCTTCCAAAATAAAGGTCAAAGATTCAGTTTCTGTAAAACTTTGCTCCAAAAATCTAGGAATTGAGTGATGCCTGGGTTATATATGTTATATAAGACAAAAACTACCAAAAAAGTCCCTTTTATTTAAACAACTCTAATTAATTAGCTTCTTCAAACAAAACTGACTGTTTATTGAGAGTATTATATCCAATAAGACATAAAACTTGACTTACTTTCTCCTGAATCATCTGTAAGTTGAAACAGAGGCTGTGTGTATGCTGCTATAGTATCAATAATCTCTCTTTGTAGCTGAAACAAAGACAATAACCTGGTATTAATACACATTGTTCTATTCTGAGAAAAACATAAAACCTCTTGCCAATCAATGCTTGAATGCTATGGCCTGCAAACCAGGCAATATAAGGTGATACTATGCTTGCTTAAGTGCTTATACTAATCTTTTACTAAGATATACTGCTTGATGTTTTCAGGTTTAATAACTATTGCTTTCAAATTTAGCCTGTCTCATATAGGGGAAAAATAACACATGTGACATAGGTTCAACAAACCTAGGGTTTAAAAGCTTTCAAATAGAGAAAGTGAAAAAATGAGCAAAACAAAAATAACTCAAGGAAAATCCATAAAGTATTAAGTTAATGTTTGTAAAAGAACATTTATAAAAGCATACAGACTAAAATTAACACTTACAGCTGTTATCTCCATCACCAACATGCTTGAGGCTGGCACCGAACACAGGACTGTATGAAGTTCAAACAGGACTGGCAAGGCTGTCAAATCTCGAAACTGAAATAAAGACATATACGTATACCCGGTATGTCCTTATGCAGATTTAAAGACAGAAAACTACTATTCGCAATAAATATGGCAAGTCTTTAGCACTTTTTTAAGTTTGAATGTAAATTTTTATAAACAGAAATAAAAGTTGCCATTTAGCGATTCTGGTTAATGCTTTTTAACAGTCATCATGGATTCCTCTAGCTACAGCAGTCACAGAATTTGTCATTGTGACTTCAGTCATAAGTTACCTTAATTTGGACAGTCTGGTATTTGTTTGTTAGGGTTTTAGATTGCGTCAACGGAATTTGTCATAGTGACTGCAGTCATAAGTTACCTTAATTTGGACAGTCTGGTATTTGTTTGTTATGGTTTTAGATTGCATCAACAGTATTTGTCATTGTGACTGCAGTCATAAGTTACCTTAATTTGGACAGTCTGGTATTTGTTTGTTATGGTTTTAGATTGCGTCAACAGAATTTGTCATTGTGACTGCAGTCATAAGTTACCTTAATTTGGACAGTCTGGTATTTGTTTGTTAGGGTTTTAGATTGCATCAACAGTATTTGTTATTGTGACTTCAGTCATAAGTTACCTTAATTTGGACAGTCTGGTATTTGTTTGTTAGGGTTTTAGATTGCATCAACAGTATTTGTCATTGTGACTGCAGTCATAAGTTACCTTTATTTGGACAGTCTGGTATTTGTTTGTTAGGGTTTTAGTTGCATCAACAGTATTTGTCATTGTGACTGCAGTCATAAGTTACCTTAATTTGGACAGTCTGGTATTTGTTTGTTAGGGTTTTAAATTGCATCAACAGTATTTGTCATTGTGACCTCAGTCATAAGTTACCTTAATTTGGACAGTCTGGTATTTGTTTGTTAGGGTTGTAGATTGCATCAACAGTATTTGTCATTGTGACTGCAGTCATAAGTTACCTTAATTTGGACAGTCTGGTATTTGTTTGTTAGGGTTTTAGATTGCATCAATAGTATTTGTCATTGGGACTACAGTCATAAGTTACCTTAATTTGGACAGTCTGGTATTTGTTTGTTAGGGTTTTAGATTGCATCAACAGTATTTGTCATTGTGACTGCAGTCATAATTACCTTAATTTGGACAGTCTGGTATTTGTTTGTTAGGGTTGTAGATTGCATCAACAGTATTTGTCATTGTGACTGCAGTCATAAGTTACCTTAATTTGGACAGTCTGGTATTTGTTTGTTAGGGTTTTAGATTGCATCAACAGTATTTATCATTGTGACTGCAGTCATAAGTTACCTTAATTTGGACAGTCTGGTATTTGTTTGTTAGGGTTTTAGATTGCATCAACAGTATTTGTCATTGTGACTGCAGTCATAAGTTACCTAAATTTGGACAGTCTGGTATTTGTTTGTTAGGGTTTTAAATTGCATCAACAGTATTTGTCATTGTGACTGCAGTCATAAGTTACCTAAATTTGGACAGTCTGGTATTTGTTTGTTAGGGTTTTAGATTGCATCAACAGTATTTGTCATTGTGACTGCAGTCATAAGTTACCTTAATTTGGACAGTCTGGTATTTGTTTGTTAGGGTTTTAGATTGCATCAACAGTATTTGTCATTGTGACTGCAGTCATAAGTTACCTTAATTTGGACAGTCTGGTATTTGTTTGTTAGGGTTTTAGTTGCATCAACAGTATTTGTCATTGTGACTGCAGTCATAAGTTACCTTAATTTGGACAGTCTGGTATTTGTTTGTTAGGGTTTTAAATTGCATCAACAGTATTTGTCATTGTGACTGCAGTCATAAGTTACCTTAATTTGGACAGTCTGGTATTTGTTTGTTAGGGTTGTAGATTGCATCAACAGTATTTGTCATTGTGACTGCAGTCATAAGTTACCTTAATTTGGACAGTCTGGTATTTGTTTGTTAGGGTTTTAGATTGCATCAACAGTATTTGTCATTGTGACTGCAGTCATAAGTTATCTTAATTTGGACAGTCTGGTATTTGTTTGTTAGGGTTTTAGATTGCATCAACAGTATTTGTCATTGTGACTGCAGTCATAAGTTACCTTAATTTGGACAGTCTGGTATTTATTTGTTAGGGTTTTAAATTGCATCAACAGTATTTGTCATTGTGACTGCAGTCATAAGTTACCTTAATTTGGACAGTCTGGTATTTGTTTGTTAGGGTTTTAAATTGCATCAACAGTATTTGTCATTGTGACCTCAGTCATAAGTTACCTTAATTTGGACAGTCTGGTATTTGTTTGTTAGGGTTTTAAATTGCATCAACAGTATTTGTCATTGTGACTGCAGTCATAAGTTACCATAATTTGGACAGTCTGGTATTTGTTTGTTAGGGTTTTAGATTGCATCAACAGTATTTGTCATTGTGACTGCAGTCATAAGTTACCTTAATTTGGACAGTCTGGTATTTGTTTGTTAGGGTTTTAGATTGCATCAACAGTATTTGTCATTGTGACTGCAGTCATAAGTTACCTTAATTTGGACAGTCTGGTATTTGTTTGTTAGGGTTTTAGATTGCATCAACAGTATTTGTCATTGTGACTGCAGTCATAAGTTACCTTAATTTGGACAGTCTGGTATTTGTTTGTTAGGGTTTTAAATTGCATCAACAGTATTTGTCATTGTGACTGCAGTCATAAATTACCATAATTTGGACAGTCTGGTATTTGTTTGTAAGGGTTTTTAGATTGCATCAGCAGTATTTAAGTTATAATGCAATGACCTGGTCATAATTGATGGGGGAATATCCCAAGCTTACTACCCATAAGAGCTTGTCAAAGCGGGTAAGCAATCTCCATATAAAGTTTTGTAGTATGATTATAAACACTTGACCTAATAAATACAGTTGTCAGTTTGGTGGTCAGCTAAGACCCCAAGCTAACTGCCCATAAGAGCTCAACTGGCCAGCCATTAATGCAGGTCGAACAATCTACATTCCATTTGAAGCTGCACACTCTAAACACTAAGGTATAAATATAAAGTTATTAGTTTGATGCTGAGTTTGTGGACAATGTCAGTTGTACACAGATTCAAAATCAAAATGTCAAAAACATCACCAAAAAAAGGCCAGCTGCATGGCCAAGTGATATAGTCATATACACATTCTCTTACCAAGGACATAATGCCTGACGAAAATTGAATGAGAAGGCTGTGGACAATCATAAAATATAAAATAAAATTATATTTCATGTATGACATTAAGCAGAAATCATAGTGACAAATGAAGAAATTGCAAAGGATGTGCAATTTCTTCTTTTGTCACTGTGATTTCAATAAGATGCATTAAAATTTTAAAACTTGTTTTCAAATTGATTTTTCTTTATTTCGTTGTTAACTTTCCATACAAAATATATATTGGGATGTAATCCTAATGTATATTTCATATGGTAAGTTAACAATGGAAAAGAGAAACATCTATAATTGAGTGAGTTATAAGTTAATGAACAACGGTTTCCTGTGTTTATGAACATAAGATTCCTGTATTACCTCAGTGCCCCTGGACAGTATAAGATACTGCGTTGTGGTTTTGATAATCTCCAGGCAGGGTTTAATGATGGAGATATAGTAAGTTAGATAGTCAATACTTCTTGGGATACCCTTCTGCCAAGGGCGTAACATGATGTCACAGATTTTCTGAAATATTTAGAAAATATTAATTTCAACTGGTGTTCTATTCATAAATACATGTAATCTTCAACCTAGTATGGTAGATCCAGTAAAACCATCACATAACTGAAAAATTGTTGATACGACGTAAACACCATACAAACATTAAATCTTTAAAGAGAAGACAATTACTTTTTAATGTATTTAGTTCTTGAATAATGTTATTTGATTTATGCATAATTTCTGCCAAGAAATATACAATTCAAGGAAATCGTGCATACAGTAGCTTATCTGTCAATGAATTAAATGTGTCATCAATCACAGGTTAAACTTAATTAATTCCCTCATACAAGTTCTAATGATTTGTACATACCATGAAAAGAAATCATTAAGTATGAAAAATAATACATTTTCCTTTTTGGTTTTGAAAAAAAAACCATTCAAATAAATGGAGTAATTGCCCATGACATCTGCTGCAAGACACATGCAACTATTCGTGATATGAATGTAAACATTTGTATGCAGAGGATAAATTTAAATGACATGAAGAAAACTTTAATCTCTGCAAAACTAGAAACATTCTCTTCGAACACTTGCTCAAGCCGGAAACAATTCTGTGTGGAGAGGGGTCCAGTACTTTAGAGCCCAACACTTCAATCACAATACCTAGGAGCCCATTGTCAAACAATGAACCATGTTCAGTGTAAGTACTGGAAAAAATTGATGGAAACACGATAGACTAACCTGGAGAATGGTGAATAGCATAGAGAAACAATCAGCACTGAACATCTCTATGAGTACAAATTTGAACTTCATCTCATCATTCTTATCTGAAATGGAAGTAAATATTTATATTCAAGACCATCTTCCTATACCTTTTGACTTTTTGAAAACCTTACATCTTGTGTTCAAGAGATGCCCTTGAGCATTTCTATGGATTAAATCCCAATACAAGAGCATTTTGAGTATTTCAGTAAGGGATCATATCATGACTTTAAAAACAAGGACCTCACAATGCTAATATCTTCAAATTATGGAACATAGGTTGCTTCAAAATTACGTAAATATTTTACGAAATCTAAATTGATGTGATAGATATCATTCAGACGAACCAGACAATTTGTTAATATTTCTGACACATTTCTCCATAAAGGACAAGAGCCAAGAGATTTATTTCAAAGAATGCCATAAAATATGGATAAATCTTAAAGTTACATTAATCTTACAAGGATTCTGCAGTTAAATTAACTAAACTAATTTCTGAATTTTATTTTTCTTTAGCAACACATTCACTTAATGTACTTGCTGCAGAAGACTTTGAAAACCACAGAGAGAAAACGGAAAATTGATCAAAAAACACTTTGCTGCATGGTTTTAACAGCAGGTTAACAATATTTCAGTTATATCAGAATGGTCATTCCACAAATTATGTGTTCTCAAATGTTTTTCTACATTATTAAGAAAATGCTTTTTTCTTGCATTGTCATCTGCTGTTACTTTCAATTTGGTTGTCATGAATTTCTATATTGGATTAAATATGTTAACATCTTATAAATAGCAACAACATTGATGAACCACATACCATCAGGGTAGTCGTTTGGTGGACCTACAGCAAGGTGTCTCAATATGCGTAACACTGTGATCAGACCTCGGGGTAATTTGGACACTTCACCAAGGTAAGATTTCAGCTGCTCCACAAGTACAGGTAAACCATCCTGGGAAAACGAGGTCAGAGTCTTTAGTGGCATCAACCAGTCCTTCATCTTCGATACTTTACTGCTGAATTCTGAAATTTATTATTATTCATAAGTTAGTTTTTTCAACAAACTTTCAGATATAAAGGGATCATTTTTACATTTATATGGGTTTTACACTGTGTCATCATTATTTCAGTTATGTAGCAATGGCTGAATCTTAACAATGAAGGATGGCCTTTTACCCAATTGCTCATATGAATTGGTCAAGCCAGGTACAACCATTGACATTCCATAAGTCAGTCTGCAGACTACATCTCATCAGTCCCATGAAAATCCAAATGCCTTCACCGAGATTTGGACCCACACAAAGAGGGGCCATATGATTTCAAGTTGCATACTCTAACCACTAGGCCATTGAAGCCTCCCATATAAAGGGATAAATAGGTTATATATCAACATAAGGCTTGGAGATGGTACCTGGCCCAAGGACACTCCACAGGTAAATAACTAGTCTCTATCTGAATTCAAACATGGGTCCTCCTATTTAAAATCCTTTACACTTACCATTGCATCAATGCTCTGGTTTTGATGCACAAATATTGAACTTTTAGTTCCTTAATTCTTTTACTACCACTGATAATCCTACCATCCACAGATAATTGATGCAAGTTAATCTTTCCATAGCTCTTTGACCCATAACTCCAATCATAAAATGGAAGACTCGCAAAAACATTTCCTCAAAAAAATGGTTATAACAAGCATACTTCTTTATCAAATCAAATATCCTTCTCCTCCATAGAAAAAGAACTTTCTATTCTCTGTTCACTACAAGAGTTATGTGTGGGGCTTTAATTTTGAACCAATCCAAAAAAAAACATAATAAGGATGTTTTTGTTCGCAACCATTCACATGTTCAGTACAAGAGTATAGCAAGTCCTTCATATTACAATCATTTATATGGCTTTTACTTTGTGTAAACAATATTTCAGTTATACCGCGATGCCATGCTCAAAATGATTGAGGAAGACCTTCAATTTGATTGCCCATAAGGGCTCACCAAGAAAAAGAAGATATACCAGCATTCCATTGGCAAAGTAGTTTCATTAGGACAGAGAGGAAAAATGTGACAATAAAATTGTAGCTTTGAATTGAACCACCTTAAGGATATATTTTTTAACAATCTAAAGCTTTCACTTTTAATTATTGAATTAACATCCAATTAATATTCCCTCACCTGACTCTCCAAGTGCCAACAGTTTGGCACCATGTTTTTTCAGGAACTCCACATTATCACTGTGATGTATGACAGTGTTAAGGAGCTCTGTGCTGTAGCTCACACACACAGACTTCTTCAGTTTGGCATCATCTTTCTCAACTCCTGGATAAAAAATACAAGATATGGTCAATCTAGTTTTAAATAAACACTTTTAAACAGTGCATGAAAGAGGACCCAACCAAACAAACTTCCAATCTTTAAGAAATATATCTTCATACATTAATTCACTGCATAAAATGTTAGAAACCACTGGTACAAAAGACATGTTGTCTCCCATGAGCGATTCATCCTTTGGTTACAATGGCTTCTATTCAATATCATGAAGGCTCTTCTTTATTTTGCTATTATTTGTTGTCTAATAAACTTCTTTAGAAAATTTGTAAATATTATCAACAGAATATTCTATCACACAGCTATAAGGAGTGTGTAATAATACACACATGCACTTCATGTTTTCATATAAAGTTTTTCCATTTTGCTCACTTATTTCACACACGTAATCAAAGCACACCAATGGAAATTCCACATTTGTCACAGATGTAGGATGAAATATCCTCACTAACTCCAACCCTTTACCAAACGCCATATTTTTTACCGTCCCAAATTGAAAGAGTTTGCAGACCACATTTCAAAATGTGATGGAATTGGAAAATGATCTTTAGATAGTAAAGAAATCATTGTGGGAATTAGGAAAAATTGCTTGTCACGAGCAATTTCTCCTTTTCCCACAATGTTTTCCAGAGCCGTCTGCAACAGAGTGGTTAAATAACGTTATTGATTGGTAGTGGATGAATACATACCAGAAAGTGTAAAGAATGGTAGGAGCGAGTTGATGTTATCATCCATGGTTAGCACCTCAATCACAGTACTCCTGCCTAGCGGTGTGAACGTCATTGTATAAAGGGTATGCAGGATTGTGATAGGCTCTTGATCCTCCAGTATGTTTCGTTCTGAAATCAAGATAATGTCGGTGTTACTTTATAAGTCAATTTAAAACCTTTTGTCATTTTATTTTTTATTATATGGGTTTTACATCACATCAACATTATTTCATTTGTGTAGCGATGCCCGACTCTTAATGATGGAGGAAGACCCAATACTCAACTGCCCATAAGGGCTGGTCAAGCCAAGTAGAACCATCGGCATTCCGTAAGTCAGTCGGGAGACTGCCTCTCATGAAAATCCATATCCCTCTCAGGATTTGAACCCATGCTGAGAGGGGCCATGTGATTTCAAGTTCTGTACTCTAACCACGGAGGCCCCAAACCTTTTGTCATACTCCTTCTGAAACTATCATGGTCTTTTCAAGATCGCTTTCATTTTCAGAATATGAAACAAAGAAAAACAAACATCTGGCAAAATGAAATTTGCTTACAATGAACAAATACTTTATCCTCCATGTTTGACATTAAAATATCTATTACTTAACTTCAAAACTTTTTAAAGATATTTGTATTTTTTAATAAAGATTGAAAGTATTTTGGAAAGTGTGGGATACAAATATTGTCAAATTAAAATGTTTGTTTCCATTCCATTACGGTTTCTCATCCAAGTGAAATTGTTTTATATCCAAAGTGAGACTATGGAACCACTTTGCTATTAATCTTGTGTAGTATAGTCAACATAAAACTTACTTGGTCTCTCGTGATATTCAAATAGTTTATCCACAAACATGAGGGTCTGTAAGTGATAGATTAACTCTATGCCCAACTGCTGCGCTGCATTGTCCTCGGACACTTCATCGCGACTGTAATCCTACAATACGAAATAGTAATACATGAAACAAGAAGCCCACAATGGCCCTTTAATGCTTATCTAGGTTTATATCAAACAACTTCAACTAGTGGCCCCTAGGGTGGGGCAAATTCTAAACCCCAGGGGCTTAAACTGAATAACCTATATAGAGGATCTCTTGACAATGTCATACACTAAATGTGAATGCTCTGAGCCTTTAGGCTTCAGTCATGAAGACTTTTCTAAAGATTTTCTGTAAATTAGTAAACTAATGTTCTCATTCTCTTTAAAGGTTTCCCTTATATAGATCTTTGTAAAAACTGCTGACTCCTGAACTGGGGCCAACTCTATTTTAGCCCAACAGTCATCTTTAACTGAAAACAAGGTCCACAAACAAGAAATCAAGAGTTCCAATTTAAAAGGTTTTTATTTACTTACACTGATCTGAATGAGGGCCTGTACAAATTTGTTGGTAATTTCTGGGCGAGAGCTGAGGTACACAAGCCCATGATGGGTGGTGTACCAGCGCTGAATTAGAGCCCTCACAGCCCCAAACAGTGTCGGGATACAGGACGTGGATGGGCAGGATACCAGGAAAAACAGCGACTCCAACAACCGACTGAAAGTTGTAAATCAGAGGATACTTGAAGAAATTCAAAACATAACATTTCAAAATCATTGACCCTTTCAATTATGTAGCCAATCACAAGAAAGCCAAAACGGAAACAAATAAAGATATTGGCATAATTTGTGATGTTTTTCTATTTGAAAGGCAAAAAGAAATAAGTATGCTGTAGCATAAGTGATACAGCAAATGTTGCATAACTCTAGAAATGGATAAAATAGTTATTTCTAGTGGATTTTTACATTGTATCATCAATATTTCAGTTGTAATGCGATGCTTGGCTCAGGATTAAAGAATACTCCTTCCTTACCTGTCCATAAGACTTGGGCAAGACACACAGAAGTTAAAAGAGGCCCCAATTGACTAAGCATTGACAAAATCTCCAGTCTGTAAAAATGTTGTTTCATATCTATTAAAAACTAAATATATCAACTATCTGGAATCTATTTAAAAAAGGTGTAAGTTCATCATATTAATGAGAAAACCTTTTTCCACTATGATTTCAATACTCATATAAATCCTTATTCCCCTTACCTTGAGTTTGCCATGTGGTAGAGGCATGGATAGGGGTCTATAGGTCCTGTCTTTATCTCAAACATTTTCTTCCCTGGTAGGGTACGACTGGGCTGGGCCTAGGGATGGATAGGACACATACTTAAATTCATTTCTTAAATTAATTTATCACACTTAACTATTGCAGCAAGTATGTCAAAGTTAGGTATTATTGAGTGTAGGTAAAGCAACATCATGCCTCACTTAATAACTTATCATGCTTACCACGAGTATAGGTGCCAGAGTAAAGACCTTGGTGATTTCTTCCACACATGCAGTGAGAGCATCGAGGTCACTTTCATTGAGAGGTAAGGCCAGCGTATCCATCTCTGATTCCATACCTGACTCTTCTATCCCCTTTAAGGGTGCATCCATCATCTCAGGAAGGGTCTCCACAATTCTGTAGTATTAAAATGCATCAAAGTAAGAAAGAATAGTGATTCATACTGTGTAAAACAATTTTTCACTTATATAACAGCTTTCCTAGGACTCACCAGTACTAGGCTAGTGCCCTGCAGTATCTTGCCAAGGGACATTCCTACAATTTCAGGGGTGTCAGAGTGCCTTGAACCAAGAAACCAAAGGTTACAAGTCAACAATCTTAACAACTGGGCCAGGCTGGATCCCACTCTATAGTAAGAAAATTTTACTCATTATTGCATATAGGCAATTTTTGTATAACTTTGTAGAAAAGGTCAATATGTCTCCCAGAACAAGGTATTTAAAGATTTTTACCTTTCTAGTTGCTCTCCTAGCTTGTTCATTACTTCATAGGTGTGGACTTTTTTGATGAGAGCTGTCATGGCAACCACCACTCTGACAACCTGCTTCCTCAACAAACACTGTACGGCTCTCTGGTACCCCGTAAAGTCCTTTCCTTCCAGGGGTCCGGCCTGTCTTCTCTGATTGATGGACTGGAGCTTGTGTACACCCAGAAACCATTCTATACCATCCTGTATAAGAGTTACAAATAAACAACCTGTTTGAAATAGCTGAGGATGATGGTGCTAAAACCAAATTTCCAATAAACAAAAACTAAACATCAAATAGTATAAAAACGTTCATATCTAATTAATCAACTTTAGAATCTTTGACAAAAGATGAGACAACTTGATCTCTTTTTGTAAAAATATTTCAAAATGTTTTGGTATGGTTTAAAGGATGAATAAGAGAAGAGATTGAATGATACTTTTTTCCACCTATGACAACCAAAGGTAAAACAATTTTTCTACCAATCACAATCTAAGTAAAAGTATATTTTACCTGAAACCTTGTAGTCTGATCTAGAGCTGCAATGATCTGCAGCTTCAGAGAAAATGACATAAACTTGGACTGGAAGTTATCCAGCAGTCTGTTTTGAATATCTTGTTCCTGTGAAAAGAGAACATCAGTGTTTGGAATCAGATCTAAGGGTCCAATGCAAAACCCTAGTAAATGCTAAATTTGCTTAAATTTTGTTAAGGTTTTCAAATAAACACTTCAAGTTCAATAATTATATCATCTTCGTCCTCATGCATTTCCATTTTTAAAGTTAATTAAACTAGTAAACATTACAACCATTTGTCAAAGAGACATTTATAAGTATGCATTGAAACATTGTGACAAAAGGAGACATTGTTCATGGTGAGCAAATAACCAAATCTTTGTTTATTCTAAAGTACATGTTGTTTTAATACCATAGTGTATTTTGACAAATAAACAAGTACAATAAACTATTAGCTTCATTCTTATGTTCTAATTACCAAGCCTCAATACATGATATTCTATATTCTTTTGAAAACCTTCAAAGAACCAAGTATGAAAGACTTTCCAACTATACATTATTTTAAATGATAAATGGTCTCCAAATTTTATCTTCGATCATTGTTTTCCCAATAAACTAAATAATGTTGGTACTTTCAATTCCATTTCTTACACCTATAAGCATTAATGTAAAAAAAGCTTTACTTGGAAAAACTCTTATTTACAAAAACTTGAATTGGAAAAAATCAGTTGAATTACATGGAAAAAGAAATTTATCTCTTTCTAAGCAGTTTACTTGGGACTTTCACTGCTTTCTCATTATATTCTAGTCAATTTACAAATACTGATTCGAAAAAATAAAAAGAACAATTGAGACTGTGTCAATTAATATAAATACCCTCCCGCTTTTTATTCATAATCTTGTGTATTTATAATGGTAAAGCTACTTACCAAGACCTTTATAGTGATGTTTGGATCACATGTACACAGCGCTCCAGCAAGCTTAAATCCCATCTTCAGATGTCGCACCTTGTAAGCCGACTCTGGCTGGGCCATGGCCTTGAGTTCGTCCAGACCCTCAACAGCCCAGTCAAGCAGGGTACATAGCACCTCTGTGTTATCCTCTTGGTAGATCAAATATGACAGACCTTTAGCTAGCAGCCCTGGGACACTCTCTACTGCTTCCACCCAGCTACAAACACAACAGACATTCATTCATTTAGTTTGGTTAGGGGTTGGGGTTAGAGTTAATAACTGATATCCTGTATTCCAAGTCAGGCACTCTACCGACTGAGCTTAAAAGCTGCAGCTAATTGTACAGTCAAACCGACGCCATCTATTTACTGTATTATATACAGTCGCCCCGCGATAGTCCGAACGTCGTTTATCCGGATTATTCACCATCCCAACAGAATTTTTAGGGAACGGTCCTTGCCTTCATTAATTTAACTGTTTAATGCTGAAAATCTGCGTTCCGGAACCGGACAAAAAAAATCGGGAACCAACAGTCACTTTTCATAGTATATGCGTATGGCTAGTCCGGAAACCAGTATAATAGTTTATTTTGAGGTTACAGTTGCAAATGAAGGGATCGGTCTTCTGTTGTAAACGGCATTCACACGTTTTGCAAACTGGCATGTATGCTTGACCATAACATGTCACCTAGTGTAGTGTACTGGAAGGTGTTGATTGTTTCTTAATCGGTCATTCTGTCAGTTGATTAGTCCTACATAATTGTAATTACGGTCGCATGTCGATAGTTGAGTTTGTAAAATGTGTTGATTGGCTGCTCAGACAGCGATCAGGAGACAATGTCTGGCAATCATTTTCAATTATTACTCAATCGATATGCTCCTTCAGAGCTATCTTAAGGAAATTAAACTTCTCGAAAGAAATCGCTTCAAATTGTCATTTTTTTAAAATCCTTTTTAACCAAATAAACACTTTATATTCCCTTCAAAAAATAAGAATTGTGTGTTTCTTACTTCATAGTAATTATCATGATACACCGACACCGTGTAAAGGTAAACATTTCGCCACTAACCACATTTCGCTGTAACTCGCATATTCTTTATTCCGGAAAATTCGTTAATACGAACATTTCTCCTAGGAACGAAAGTGTTCGGATAAACGAGGGTCGACTGTACTGTATTTCATTAAAGGAGTAAAAAAGGAAAGCAGCTAAATACTTGACACATTTCATGTAAAAATTTCCATTATTAAGTTAAAGGAATAGTTTCAGGCTGTGGTTTATCGTGTTTGCATAATACATGATTATCAATACAATATTTTGGCTTTACAATATTTGGATGTTTATCTATGTAGATGTATTATGATAGCTTGGTATAATAGATGATGGGGGACAAATTGATGGTTTGGTAGGATATATTTCAGCAGCTTGTTATTTGTTATAGTAACTTAAGATATATAGTAATACAACACCTGGTCACATTGGGCCTATAAGGTCAAATTTGTAAATATATATCAACTTATCCATTATTCTTTCAATGGTTTGGAATATAAGTTCACATTACATACCTTTCGTGGTGGGAGGCAGATTTATACTTGTTCACAAGGTCTATCAACTGTTGAGCCTCTTTGGAAGGTTTGTAGGGCCGTTTGTAGAGGGGGTCAAAGAATTTTGCCTTTTCCTCTTCGAAAGGGGTCTGAGTGATCTCTTTAAAGGTCTAAAACACAAGAAAATACTTAGTAAAAAAGACTGGATCCTTATTTAACCTCTTCTCCTTTAAACTTCACTTTAACCCTTTACCCAACGCAAAATGTTTGACTGTCCCAAATTGAAAGACTTTGCAGTCAGCATTTCAAAATGTGATGGAATTAAAAAACAATTTTCTGATACAGCAGAAAACATTGTGGGAAAAGGAGAAATTGCTCTTAAAGAGCAATTTCTCCTTTTCTCACCATGTTTTCCAGAGTTGCCTGCAACAAACTGGTCATATGTTGTTATAGTTTGGTAATGGGTTAATCATTTTCTATGCAAGACTTTAGAAACCACTATGATAAAAGGACTTGAGCCATTTATCCTCTTTTCACAATGGTTTCTACACAATCTCATTGAGATGATGTATTCAGAAAGCTGTTTCAATGTCATGATGAGTATATTCTGTTAGTATCACAATTCATTCAATTGTTTATAACATTCATACATCAAACTCTGATTACAGAAATATGTACTTAGGAATTTGTTTTTAACAGGGAATGCATTTATACTCACCGATAAAGGGGTCATCTCAAACTGATAGGGATTAAATGGTGATGTTATATAACTGTAGGTATCTTCGTCCAGGTCATAGTCTATACCCTGTAATATAAAACAAAACAAGTTAAACAGACTGGAATATTTACCCTTGCTGGGTTATTTTCTAAAAATAGATTTCTGTGTCGTCTGCTTTCCAAAACCTTAAATACCTGTTTATTTTTTTTTGAGAAAAGATACCCAGAGTAGCAAACAGGTTAGATCACAGGCCAACCGCCAATTTACTTGGCAGCCGGCCTGGATCTAACCTTTTTGATTTAACATGACGTCGGTTCCAGCACTTAAAGGGTTAATATGCACCTACATCCATTTGGTTTATGTCTAGTTTCTGTATCATTTATATAACAATGCTTGAACTGTGCTTAGTTCTTTGTTTTGCTTTGTATATGCCTGGTACAATAAGATGAAGCAAGAACCCAGCCATAACTGCCCATAAGACCTGGGTCAATCATTAATAATGTATGTGTGTATATATATATAATATATATGGGCATTTTAAAATACATACAGCAGACAACCACAAACACACTAGGTCAATTAACACTTAATCAAACAATAACAACATTTGACCAGTTTGTTGCAAATAACTCTGGAAAACATTGTGGGAAAATGAGTAATTGCTCTTATTTTTCAATTTCATCACATTTTGGAATGTCCCCTGCAGGCTCTTTCAATTTGGGATAGTTGAAAATTTGGCGTTTGATAAGGGTTAAGAAACTACTAGTGGTGTATAAATCCTTTTTTTTTTGTAGAATGGCTTCTACCAATATGCACAATCAAAATTTTATTTTATTGACTTATCAATATCATTATCTGCCAATCTGCAACCACTAAAGCTTAAAAAACATCTACCGGTACATTAATTACCTTATATGAATGACAAACTCTTTCCTGCATCAATACACATATGAAAGCACTCATAGAATACTAAAGAAACAGTTGTGGCAAAAGAAGAAATTGCTTGAATCTAGAATGTTCACCTTCATTCACAATGGCGTCTACCAAATATAATTACCACATTTTGTTAATGTTTGAAAACTTTATAATTGACACCAAAATATCACAAGCAAATTTCATCTTCTCACTGCTTTCACTAATCTTTAGCTTCAGGTGTATGGAAATGAAAATATAGGAGTAAGGGATTATGATAATTTCCTCATCAAATGGTTGTCTACAGATATCAATGACCCATTACGTTTCACCCCAAAGCTGATGGAATTCTTATTCACTGATGACATTGTATGTAATGTACTTGGGTTTGAATGAAGATTTGTTCTGTTCTGCTGTCAAGACATAGGGTGTTTTATCATCTTTTACACACAGCATTATTAAAGGCATTTGATCAATCTATTTTGTGAGTACTCAATGACAATTAGACAAAATTAGAATTAGAATACATGTGTTTGGTTTTTTTCCTCACAAGAAAAGTATCCTTTTCTATGCAATCAACATATTTTCAGATTTTTTTTTCCAAATTACCTACAAAGGTTGAGATATGATGCATATTCCAATATCTCACTTCTTCATTATTCTCTTTACCCTATATTGTGGGTACTCTAACTCATCGAGTTCTTCAAAGTGAGACACTTCTATTGAGTATCCACAAAATAAGATGAGTTGAGTAGTTATAGAAATATTGGAGGTATCTATACTACTGACCTTGGAGACATTGGTCCCAATATATGGATAGGATAGTGAAGAACTCTTTAGCTTTCTTTGAATTCCAAGAGTTTACAAACAACAATTGGAACTGTGCTAAGCTTTGTCAATATTCCTGCTAAGGTTAAGGAAGAGGTTAATTGAATAACAAAGATTTCATTTTTCAAACAAAATCTGTGGCAGACATACGAAATTCGAGGGATTATTTTTACATATAAGGGAAACAATCATGATCTTGCAGACAACATAAAGGAAACATATGATACAACAGTACAGCAATCTGACAGCATGTGTATACAATAAAAAACCAAGTTAAGATGATCAAAAACAAATTATTGTGTGAACATCATTTGAAGTTAAGTTATGCTATGAAATGAACTGTTCAATATCGACATTTGCAAACAAGACCAGGGTACCGTTTTACTAAACAGTTTACGCTTAAGATTTGCGTAAGTCTAAAACAACAATTCCTCTTATTTTAATATTAGAAGAAGCAATATTGCAAAGTGACACATCATTGGAATCGTCTCTCCGAGACGCTTCCAATGAAGTGCCTCATTGCAACATTGTACTTTCATTGAAGATACTATCCATGTTTATCAATTATGACTTACGCACATATTTTCCGTAAGTTGTTTAGTAATACGGGCCCCAAAACCCTTTAAACATTTGAATTATACCTGTAACACCTACTCCATAAAACATCCCTTAACCATATAAAGTACAGCGCTATCAACTGCATAGTCCAAGAGCCCAAGTTCAACTCATCTATTTTACATCAATTAAAAAGCAAACTTTTAACAGTAAAATTAATCACTCGCAATTCTGCATCAAGGATATGTAGCGAGGGTTCAGCGCAAGGGCTTCACAAATGTGAACCACTTACTATAGTATTGCGCTGAACTATCGAAAAATGAACCCTGCGACTTTCAAGATCTAAACCAACAATCCTTATGTCCCAGGGCAGATACCCTATCCATGGACCATACACAGGTAAACAATATAAATCAACAAATATATCAAGACAAGAACCAATATTTAGACTAAGCTCATCTTGATATTCTCTGATCTTCAAACCTTTAAATAAACTTGCAGCAAAAATAATGAGAATCCATTTTTTTTTTTCAAGGGAGAATTTGATGAAGATTTCTTTCAATAAGCAAAAACCAATTAAGTCTTCCTCTAAATGCCAGGCCTAATAGCCTATTCATTTATACAGCTTCAAAAGTTGAAAAAGAAGCGTCCAAGCCATGACTATTTATAACAAAATTGAGTAGAAATCCTACCTTATCATTAAGAAATATTAAGTTATATGTTGATTAATAAACGAAGAGATGAGAACGTATATTACAAAGAATACCCATGATATTGTTGCATTTAAAAATAAAAGGTAGTTCATGCACCAATTTGAAAAGTTGCTTATAATTATTGAGATGTAGTAAATTATGTTTTGCTTGACAAAAATATAGGTGTATGAGGAAAGTTGGGACAGACAAATATAAAATCAAAAACATCAACAATAAAATATGTCACAAAAGCTTGGGTAAAGTTACAAACAGAACAATATTCAATAAGACACACTCAATAAAGAGTTAGCAAACGAATGAACCAGGAAAGAACATTGGGAATGTTTTATAACATGGTGTTAACAATGGCTCACCCTGTATCTCGTCTTCCTTGGCTTTTTTTTGTTCAAAAACATATTTCTTTTTAGATTGGTTAACATTTGAAATGGGATTGTAAATAGTATGATTGTTTCAAACTGTCTCTCTCAATTGATTTTGTTTCTTAAGATGTCATACTGACATATATTGTACAGTTTAATAACTGAAATCTATCAAACCAAGCAAAAAAGAAAATTCTAATCATTTATTTTAAAATAATTGGATACAAGATTTTAGAAAAGAAAAACAACAACAATCCCTTTCTGGCCACCCATTTGTTTGTCCTTGATATGATAAACTAAGATATCCAAAGACAAATTAAAGATGACATTTTATTTGGTCATGTTGCAAATATGTGCAGATGTTTTGTGATTTCTATGAAGGAAATGAGAAGCCTTGGGCTTGCATCAGAGGATAAACAAGTATTATATTCTATGAAAGGAGTTTAAGTTATTCAATCTTATAATGTGTTCTTTGCCCTTTGCTTGTACTTTGAAGCAAAAAACATCATTGCACATTTTCAGAGAAAATGTTTATGAATTATACATTACTGGAATCAATCAAAATCATTCCCAAACTTTCCTTTTATCACAATGCTGTTAGTTGCTGTCTTCTGTAAAACAAAAACCAAGGAATAATTGAAAGTAAAATACAGAATAGAACTCAAATATCTCAAATACTAGATACCAATATGATTTCTACTTTTATGCTAAATATATATCAATATGAAGGTAAGCAAGAAATGTCAGTTGACAGCCATGCTAAACTTGTTTTTGTCACAAATTGTTTTAGCATATTGCTTTTAATTCTACTAAAAGGTCAATAGGGAATTACAGTTCTCATCAATGTAGATGATCAAAGAGAACAAGTTAAGGAAGCATAAGGTCATTCCTTTCAATGGGGATATCAGTAAACAAGATGCTTTAGATTTGTAAAAATAGGATATATGGAAGATAACAGAAACTTGCAAAAAATAGAAAGAAAGAGCTTTTAAACTTATCAATTTAAAAAGAACACATTACCTAACACAGTATTGCAATTTGCAAACATAGTACAGTCCAGAGTGTCCTATAAGAGGCCTTATATCATGGGTTACTTAATGGGTACTAATGAGAATTGTCTTAACAACAGAATTCTCATACAACCCAAAATAAAGGTTTCTGATGAGACAGTTCTTATGATTACCCACAAAAAATAGGTAAAAAAAGAAATACAACAGTTCACTGGTTCAGCGCTATATTATAGTAAGTGCTTCACGTTTTTACTATAGTCTTGCACTGAACCCTCGAGTTGTGTAAGTAAGACCTGATAGCCCTACCTATCAAGTGCTCTGATATTCTGAATGAAGGTTGAACGCACTGGCATGTTATACAGGATAGAGGGTATTCAGCTGGGAATTCTTCAAGATGAATGGATCAATTTTCCACAAAGCTTTCATTACACTTGTACAAAAAATCTTGTTTTAAGCGATCAATGTTATACAGTGCCTGAAAGGTCATATAGCCAGAAGCTATTTTAATACATGACGCAGGTCATTCAGAAAGCTCCTACTGGTGCTTTCTGAATGACAGGCATCTGTATTAAACTGCTAGCTGTCTTATAAACAAAGATCTTGTCTCCTTTTACTAGGGTTACTTAAAACAAGATCAACTGTAGATAGAGGAATGGTCTGAGAGGTGAAAGGTTAACAAACTGAACATTGACTGACGTCAAATAACAAATGAGACACTCACTGATCCATGTCTAGCCTGTGATGTTAGTTTTAAACCAAAAATCTGTACAATGCAAAGAAAAACAGGAATAAGCGAGTGTTACAGACAAAAGGGGGCTTTAATCCAAGCCTATCTCATTATCACATACAGACAAACTTTTATTGGTAAACTTGATGCTTGTAGCATTTCTAGGAACATTTTGACAAACAGAAAAAATGCCAGTCATTAATAGGTTTTTCTTTTTACTATGTTTTGAAAGTAGAATATAAAAAACAGAAAATGATATTTGTTTCTTTTTATATTTATAATGAGTTCACTTAAAACTATAATCATCAAATAAAGTTTTTCGTATGTAATTTTGAAAGAGCAGAGATGGCAAAATCAATATTCAATATTGCCCAGCTTGTCAAAATGCCTAAAAGACAAGTGAATCTTTATTGTAATTTCCTATATAGCCATTGAATGGACAACTGCAGAAAAAAATTTGCCTTACGTTTAACCGAAAAGTAAACCAAAATCACATATTGTCACCCCTGAACTGGTAAGAAAAGAAAGCAAAGAAATCGTGAAGTTAGTAAAGCAAAGTGACATGGGGTAGAAATTGTGAATCTATCAATAATCACATACACAAAAAGAAGTATTAAATAGAATAAATCAAAACAAAAAAAATAATGACAAGAGGGAATGAACAGACAAGGTAATATCTAAAAATATGCTTTTAACCAGATTATTAACAACGCTTCCTTGTATCACTCATTATTGAATATCATTTCATTTTTATACAAGACTTGTGACTCATATTAAGTTATTGCGAAACATTGTAATTATTCAGTTTACTGGCAGAGTCTTAGGCCAAAGGCAAAGTGTCACTAGACATCCAGAAAGGGATCAGGATTTTATGTATGCATCCCTGTAGGTCTTTACACAAATCCAGATATGCTGAATTTTCCTTGAAATGATCACGTTTGACAAAAGGGTTACTTGCCAATTTACTTTCGATTTCTTAAATTTATACTTTGGAAGTTCACTGATGTTATTGTATTTCTGCAAGGTGGGGTTATCAAATAAGAAAGTATAAGCTGTTCTTTTCCATATTATTCCTTAAATTGATCAAACAAAAGGAAGACATCTCATATTACTTGATTTTCTACCAAAGACGAAAACTATTAGAGTCTAAAATTTCTCAAAATTGTAAATGAACAATAGCTCAATATGTAATAGAATTCTATGACAGCTCTGTAAAATTCCAAGATGAGATAAAGTGTCCATTCAAAGGAATCTGACTATAATAATGGAAATCATTACTAAAATGTACAAGACATAAAGTAACTAGTTAGTAAGCCCATAATGTGCATTCATGGTGTTAGTCTAAACAATACAAGTACAGTGAAGCCTCGTTTATCCGTATCCCGATTATCCGGATGTCTCGCAATCCGAACAAAATTGTGAAGGAACGGAATAATTGTGCATTAATTTGCCAACCAATTACCAAAAAAACCCGACACTTGACCACTTTGTTGCAGACAACACTTGAAAACATGTTGGGTAAAGGAGAAATTGCTCGTGACGAGCAATTTCTCCTTTTCCCAACATGTTTTCCGCCTTATGAGATGATCATTTTTGAATTTCATCAAGTTTTGAAGTTTCGTCTGCAAACTCTTTCAACTTGGGATGGTCGAAATTTTGGCGTTTGGTAAAGGGTAATAACACATGCATAGAAACCATTTATGTCTTAATGTGAATATATCCAGACCCTGCTTCATTAGTCCGGAAGATTCGTTAATCCGGAAACTTTGTTGGGAATGGATGTGTTCGGATTAACAAGACTTAACTGTATATCTAACATCTATAGAGCATCAACATGTTTAAATAATTCTCACAATAAATAACTTCAAATGCTTCATGTGACGATACTATAATTGTTAAGAATCTAATCTGTTGAAAACTCATGCAAGTGCAGCAAAATCTGTCTATAGTGCCTCCCCAAAAAAGTGAAGATTTAAAACAATGTGACAAATATATACAATCAGATAGAGATACAGGAAACTTCAACACAGTTAATCTTCATGAGTTGCCGTAGTCCTTATTTCTTTCCTTATTTTGTTTTATTTATTTTGGGTTTATTATCAGCAATATTTCAGTTATTTTACAGCTTTCCTGCATTTCACCAGTACTAGGCAAGCCTCTGCAGTGTCTTTTTCCAAGGCAGTCCGAAAAATAATTATTCTGTGAAAGATCGATTTAAGTTTGCATTATTGGTTGATAGACTTTCAAATAAATTTAACAAAAGGAAATGAGCAAATCTTTTGTCATAGTGTGAAGCCTTTAAAGACAAGTTTTCAACAAATGAAAATTTTGTGACAAACCTATAATAAATTTGGTAAAATGAAGGGTAAACATTAATTCAAGAATGTGTTTTATGACCAAAAAACCTTTATGTAATCCTTGGAGGTTAACCCTTAGAATGCTGGGTTATTTTCTAAAAATAGATTTTTGTGTCATCTGCTCTACAAAATCTTAAATATCTGCTTTATTTTAATGAGGAAAGATACTCAAAGTAGCAAGCAGGTTAGATCACAGACCAGCCGGAAAATATATACTTGGCGGCTGGCCTGGATCTAACCTGTTTCATAAGCACTATAAGGGTTAACATGTTCAAAGAAGCACTAAAGACAGGTTCATCATACTGTGCACATTATTGCTAGCTATCACACCAAATCTTACCAAATCCTCTTCAATGTCGATAAACTCATCCTCAGAGGAGATGGCCTCGTAGTCGGACATGTAACTTGTCTCCACAGGACTACCAACAACATCGGGGGACAATGGGTCCAGTCCAACAGCGGGTATTGGCGTCCCTACATCTCCTGAAGTGTTATAAATATATGTTAGTAGATCAGCTTCAGCAAGCATAGTAAAGATACTTGGCCAAATAAATAATTGATGTTAAAATTGTAGATTAATTGATCTATTTATCTTATGTAGGTTTTACATTGTGTCAACATTACTTCAGTTATATTGCAATGTCCAGTTAAGATGTGTTGAACCATCAGCATTCCATAAGTATATTCTATAAATTTCATGTGCTGTTGATTTTATTGTGAATAAATCACAAAAACCCAGAGAAAATCAAAGCGCTGATGGACTAAGGTGCATTTAAAGTAAAGCAAGATGATTGAGGATACATTTCAAAATTTCTTTGGGCAACATCTCGAGGAAAACAGCTGCTCCTTTTACCACCATTACTATAATTATTTATTTCTGTGAACAGAGACTGAACAATAGTCTATTTTTCGAACATCTGGATATTTTACGATTTCCCATGAGGCAACAGTTATGATAATATAGAGCAAAACAAAGCGAGTAAATCCGGACTACATTTTTAGTTCCAAGAAGGTATTAGTCCACACAGTGAAGGCGGATGTTTAATGATTAATTGGGGTCAGACCGCTGTTTGTGTATTGATAAAGTACCGCCCCTCAAAAAGTGGTATGCAAATTCAATGGACTAAGGTGCTGATGCATACTTAGTCCAAAAATCAGAATGGGTGATTTTTCAAATCATATCAATAATTTTACCTCCAGCAAATTCAGTATCTATGTTTGGTGATAATGGCTCTGTGGGTAAAACTTCCTTGACTTTGATTGGTTCACGTCCAATAGGAGAATCAGCAACTCTCGGTCGGACATCTCGTACATCCCTAAAAACAAATATAAAATATAGAAAGACTGATAATTCAAATGATCACATATAAAATACAGGAAACCAATACCATGTGAAACAGACACAACAACTTTATGGTTTTAAGCAATTATCAGTGAAGAAATACCTATGAATAGATTGATGATACAAGCAACAACATGATATAAAATTCAGGAAATTAAAAACCAAATTAAACTAACAGTTTAGCCTGGTGCTCTTGTGCAAGACTATAGTACTTCCTTCAGATTGGTCAAATAAAATCTAAAATAAGTCTAGTGTTACAGGTGAACACATACAAAATTTAAGAAAATTAAAACCAAATGCAACTAACATAAAAAATTGAGGATTCTATGCAAGACTATAAATAGTATTTCATAATACAACTTTGTGAATAGCTTTATGAAGTCTAACATTAAACCTTTCCTCTTTAACAGTATCCAAAGGGTCAATGTAGTACTATAGTAAGTGCTTCACAATTGTGAATCACTTACTATAATCTTGCACTGATTCCTTCATCTATAATCTCACCTTGGTAATACTTTCTCTGCAGGCCTGACTGGCGACCTCGACCTTCGTCTGGCAGGTGACGGAGAACCTGACCTTGATCTCGAGCTAGGTCTGTCTGGTGTGAATGACCTCGACCTTGATCGAGATGGACTTCTGGGGGCCTCTGTTTCCATGAAGATTGGAGCCCGTTCCTTATCCCTATAGTCCTCCCTTGTCCTATCCCTGAACCCACGGGCATCCCTCGCCCTTTCCCTCTCCAGATCCCTCACACCCCTGTCCTCCATATCCCTATCTCGTCCCCTGTCCTGATCCCAGTCCCCTCGCACCCCACGCTCCAGGTCCCGATCAGGTCCTCTGTCTAACTCCCGGATATCACGACCACGATCTGGAAACCCCTCCCTTTCTCTATTTCCCTTCTCCCTCATTCGTTCAAAGTCTCGGTCTCTATCTCTGTCCCTGTCGTAATCTCTCCCTCTGTCCCTATCCATATCAACATCCCTGTCATATCGCCTATCAGGGTCAAGGTCACGCTTCCCTTCAAACATGGGATCTCTAGTATCGTACCCGCGACCCCGATCTCCTCTGTCCTTATCCTCATAGTCACGGGTTCGGTCATCATAACCCCTCTCCTTGCTGTCTCGGGCGAGATCCCTCAGCCTGTCAGGGTCCGCTCTCTCCCTGTTGCCTCTCTTATCCCGATCTTTGTCTCTCATCTTGTCCCGATCCCAATCTCTGTCATCCTTGTCGCGGTCTCTATAGTCACGTCTATCTCGGTCAATGTCGCGATAATCACGATCCCGTGAATCACGGTTGTCACGATCGCGAGATCCTTCTCTGAAATAAGATAACCCCTCTCACTCAAATACCTTTAACAGTGAAATGATATTTGCACATTTAGATCAATTGACGCCTTAAGAATAACAGCAATTTTGAAATGTCTTATTCATAACAATTAAAAAACTGCATTGTTTTAAATCTTCTCATCTGTGAGCAACAATTTTAATTCGAGTTCTATTTAGCTTTTTCTCTTTTGAAAGTGATTTGTCAAAGATGCTGATAAAAATTAGTAAATATGGTGATAAATATAGCCATTAAATAATTATTATTAATTAAAAAACTATTTTGACTGACAGAAGATTAGCTAGTTTTAAGTTTATTGCCATATTGCCATACTACTTAATGTCAACTAATGAATAGTCCTTTAAGTCATAAATATCATTGATAGGTTTAGTTTAGCAATTGCAAGTTTTAAGTCCCTTTTCATAGTCCATATTTTCAGAACAGATATATACAAATAAAACAATCATCATTACCTGGATGTGGCATAATCTCTCCCATCAGGTAATCTTTCCCGCGAGCCCCTGTGATCCCGGCCCCCATCATGATAGGCCCAGGAGTCCCGGGATCGCCCATCCTCGAGGGTGTCTCTGTTTTCATAATGATCCATTGGCTCACTCTTTATCATCATGTCTCCATGCATATCTCTACTAGACGGTCTCGATCCTGAAACCACATACACGGTAGATTTGATGAGGTCATGACCTTCCGTCTTAGTCTTTTAAAAGGACTATCCCATAGATTAAAATCAATATCTGTTTAAGATAAATGTCTTCTACAGATAGAAGGCAAAACAGATCTTTAAACCTACGTTAAACAAGATAGAGCCAATTTATCTTGTGATATAGCAAACTGTTTAAATGGGTTATTTTGTAAATGATCGATCACTTCCTTCCTTTGAAAGCATCCAATAGGGTAGGAGTGTCTGGGAACTAGATTTAGAATGGTATCAATATTCTTACTTTGTCACCTTAGTTATGTGCATCAGAGAATAAGCACACAATTAGAACAACTTGTTATAAAAACAAGTTTTTAACTAAGCACTGAAAGACGCCGAAGACATTTCACACTTTTTACTTAAATCACAGATTTTCAGGAATTGTATTTTATGGCTTCAGTGCAATTCTAAGGAATTGACTCATGTTTGTGAAGCATTTACTTTAATAATCCATTCAACCCTTGCCATAAAGTAAAACAAATATTATTACCAATACAATAGGAGACAAACAAATCAAGGAAGTTAAAATATTCAACAAGTCCCTTTCAATTCTAAAATTACACTTGATATGTCATTAATCTGAATAGTGGTCTATCCAAAATATCAAAACCGTTGAATTAAAGACAAAATATGTTGCACATACCTGGAGAGAATGCATCTTTCTCTACTGGATGTCTGCCATATTCGTCTGGGTGGTACTCTTGTTTGATCTGTAGAGGGGGCGGGATACCCATTGGCATTTGTCCTGGGCCCTGGGGTACAGGTCCTGGACCCATCATACCAGGGGGCATACCCTGGGGTCCCATCCCTGGGGGAACCATCCCCATTGGGTGAGACTGCATCCCTGGGGCAACAGTGTGTTGGGTGGGCTATGAAGCGAGAGCATAACCAATATTTAGGCTTGCAGTCTTCAAATGGCTAACTAAGACGTAAACAGCAAAACATGACTTATTGTGTGAGCAAAACAATATCTAAATAAAATTGGAAACCAAACTATTGATCACCTTTCAAAGTTCAGCAATTAAAACTTTTACAAATGTCTTACTTAGGCACTGACTTAATGCTTGTAACTGCAATGACTAATAGACTTCACTTCACACTATGTCCATCTTCTGAATAGTTACTATCTGTTCAAGTTATACATTGACCAATAAAAAGCAAGGTTTATCAAGTCATTCTTTAAAATAATCTCATGTTAATATGTATGATATATCCAAGATCATTATTTAACTATGGAATCCTTGAATCTAATCTTGTTCAACAAGGTAGACTCACATGTATGGTTTCTGAATTACCACAAACTACAAACATGACAATCAGGAATCTGAAGCCAGATTGGATGATTTCTTAAGGTACATGAATATTACCCAGTTGGAACTTTCACTGTGTTGACCTTACCTGTATATTAGCCTGTTGTAACTGTTGTTGTATGTAATCCAGGGGGTGCTGGGTAGTGTGGGGTGTGGCCAGCTGGGGTGTTGGTTCCCATTCCGGATGCTCAGCTCTGTTGTCCCGGCCTGGAGGAAGGACAGACCCTGATGCATGCTGGGTAACAGGCTGGACCGTCGTGGCTACAAAACATTATGGGAAAATTGTTAGTCTATCCTTAACTCTTTACCAAACACCAAACTTTCGACTGTTCCAAATTGAAAGAGTTTCAGATGACATTTCAAAATGTGATGAAATTGAAAGATAATCTTCTGATAAGGCAGAAAACATTAAGGGAAAAGGAGTGAGTGCTCGTTAAGATGCACTAGAGAACATTACTTAAATTAATTTATTTCTAAAAATTCTCATAATGGCTCACAACTTTTGAATATTGCCTAAATGACAATTACCTTTTGAGTATTTACTAATGTTTTCAAGTCTTAACCTAATTTCTTCACATTGACTAACATTGTTTCACCTAGTTAATAAGGCAGGGAATGAATATTGTGACAAAGAATTGCTTACTAAAAAAAAATTCTCCTGTTGAATGGATTCGAACAAATAACACAATCAACATGTGTTATTTTATATGTAATAATTGCTGTCTGATTTGCTTCAATTTAGACCAGTTTTAAGATCTCATATGGGGACAGAACAGTATTACCTTGTTTTGTAGTGTGCCTGTTTTTGTATTCAGGGTTCCTGAGTTAGATACCTAGGTAGACCAATGTTATTTCTGTTGTTTAATGAAGTTAAATGTGAAAGGCTTAATCATCTCTTACCAAGAAAAAACTGTTTCGAACTGTTGAGAAAATACCAAGAGCATGGATAAGAAAGCTGACCAGTGTGATTTCACAGAAATAATATATCTCAAATAATACCATCCAAATCATTTGAGGAATTTTGTTTAATATGGTCATCTTTCGATCCCTGTCTCTTGGATGTATTCATGATTTTTGAAGTATGTTGTCTACATAAAGATCACTTAGACTTTGAAACAACCATGCTTCATAAATCTACAATTTATGTATAGGGTTACCTACCTTGTTTCCTGGGCTGTGGTGGGGGAGGGGGTGGTAATGTTTCAGGCTCCACTACAACACTGGTCAAGCCACCATAGATGGCAAAAGTTAGTGTATTATACCATCCCTTCAGTATAAAGAGTTACCCACCTTGTTTTCTGGGCTGTGGTGGGGGAGGGGGTGGTAATGTTTCAGGCTCCACTACAACACTGGTCAAGCCACCATAGATGGCAATAGTTAGTGTATTGTACCATCCCTTCAGTATCAGACCATCAGTCGGAATCTGTCAGATAACATAGAATAGGTAGATCTATGTAAATAGATCACACAGGAATGATGATTAAAACAATGAAACATGTTCTTCAAATCTGCATTGATTGATAAACACAGAAATTAATATGACATGGAAGATGCAGGTCCAGGGGAAGACAATGGTTCAGGGGAAGACAATGGTTAAAGGGGAGACAATGGTTCAGTGGAGACAATGGTTCAGGGGGAGTATGTCAGCCTCTGTACATGAAGGTCGCAGGTTCAATCCAGTGAAAAACCCTGTACATTTCGCAAGCATTCATTAATCCACATAGTATTGCTTATGTATCATGATGCAGAATAAAGAGTGATTGGTATAAAATGCAAGATTGTGATTTACTATATATGTAATATAAATAGGTTTTAACTAAAAAAAAAAGTGTGAAAAAGTACACTATACTCATGATAAGTAAACTTTCCTTTTTCCACACTGTTTGTTAATATATTCTCTGTTGCAAAGAACTGGAGAGTTTCTTTGACAATGAGACGGTAAGAACCCTATAATTATAAACATACTGACCTTTGTATCAACATTCATTTGGATGTCATCATTTGCCTTGTACTCCAAGCTGAAATGGAGAGACAACAAACATTAAATGACATGCATCAAAAAAGACAAATTCCTCAGTCAATCTTCTAAAAATATTATTACAGAGAAATAAAGAAAAACCTTTGTTAACTCAAGCTAAATTGAAAATACTAGATTGTAAGACATTGATAAGGATGCAAATAATTCTATAACATTAAACAAACATGCAGGTTCTTATCAAATAAATCCTGATGTTCTTTATCTTTTGTTTGCATTGGAAATTTAAACAAAGGAAAATGATTTGATACAAAAACAAATGAATACTTACGTGCCCAAACTTTCAAATGTAGAGGCATTTGGTTTACTCAGATTGTTAACAAACAATTCAAGTTTAAAATGGGATGGATTGGTAGCTCTGGAACAAAACAAATGAATCTTATTAGTTCAATAGTTTGTTTGGAGTTTGCTATGTCTCATAAACATCCAAGTCCATTGCTACCATGTTTTAGACCCATTCAGAAGAGGAGCCATGGAGTTAAGTAAGCACTGCAGGATATCTTTTGAATTTCAGCAAATTTTTTTAACATGTTTAACAACTTAGGTAGCTGCAATGGAAATTAGGGATAAGAATAAATAGTGAAATCACTATTTGAATAATCTGTAACTACTATATGAATATTCTACATAAATTAAAGTTTATGAATAAGCTACGTCAAATTGTCTTCATTAAATGTTAAAAGATATATGCTTAGCCTGTATACCATTTCCAAAACTGAGGTTACTGGATCAACATTGTTTATAATGATTTTAAAAATGAAGATTCCTTTATCTTTCAACATTAATTTTGGAATTATAGCCGCAAACACTCCCCATATGATATGGCTCTACACCTACCCAAGTCTAACACCCCCGGGAACATCTGCTTGTACCCTAGTCTGTAAGGGGATCACTCGAACCTCTCCTATAACTACTGGTCTTGGAAACTGGACCAGATCCAAGTTAAGCTCCTATAAATAAAAAGAAAAAAAATTGACTAATTAATCATTTATTTCACTGCTAGGACAACATAATGATTACAGGTCAGTTCGGTGAATGACTAGTTCGGTCAAAATGTAAACTATAGTAAAGGGTCTGGATGGTTCGGTCAATAACAATACTAGAGAGAACAACAGTTTAATTGGGTGTAAAAAACAGTTAAATCCCATATTAATTTAGTGTTAATTAATTAACACTTACTATCATTTACATACATGCAAAATAGTTTATTTATATTTTGAAACACACTTTAATTTCCATACTTACAACATTTTAATTCACACAAAATACAGTCAATGATATGACAAGAGACATGGATGTTATATGTCTCGGATTTGATTAATTCATTTTATAATGCAAACACTCAAATTAATCAATTATAGTAGGAAATTCTCACCCTAAGTATTAAAACAATCAAACTAGTTGTTTAAAGGAGGAATTTCATAATTTAAGTACTAAAACAAATAGATTTCATACACTACATACAATCACTTTTTCTCTAGTAAAGGTTTTTACCGAACCAGCCAGACCTTTTACTCTAGTTTACTTTTTGACCAAACTAGTTATTTACCGAAACGACCGTCACCCCAACAAAACAAGTTACATGTTAATGAACCGGTAGCTGTACATGTTTTATCAATTACAAAAAGTTGGCCCAAAAAGTTAAAGAACTTAACACAAGACCAAGTGGTAACAGCAAAAGGCTTTTTCACTGCTATTCCCCGTCTTAATGAAAACTGCAAGCTAGTTTCTTTTTGACAAAAATAGACCAAATTTAGGCATTTTACAACTTTTCTTTTTTTGAGTTCGGTCCATGCCTTATTGGTTTTAAGCGTCGTTTTCGTTAGAATGACGACACAGTAATCATTCTGGTTAAAAGATTGAATGCTCATCTTCAACACCTTTTCAAAATTCTGATCAGTTTATGAATGCGACTTTTGCGAGTGCGAAATCTGGAGATAATTGTTTGCAAACGTTGTTTTAGGGTGAATTTGCTTATCTCTTTTAACAAGAGATGCAATAAACACATGTTCTCCACTAAAACAAATACTTGAATAAGAAATACCTCGGCATTGTCGTGTGAAAACGTATCAAAGAACAAAAGTTCAATTTCTTGTCGGCTTTCCGCCATGTTTAGTCATTATCAACGGTGCGGCGAAAAACCGGATAAAGGGGTTGTGAACCATGATAATTACTTCCGGACCCTATCGGACCGAAATAGACAGGAGCAGTACCAAATCGGTCAAATCGTGACAAGAATGGTATTTGTTGGTATGTTAAGACTAGTCCATATAGTCCTTAGAGTTATTTTGCAAGATATGGGGTATAACCATATAAAACAAATCTTGGTTTCTTAGGCAAGTTGGGATGTTGTTTTTCCATATTGCTGTTGATCCGAATTTGGCTCAGATCATAGTTGATGATCTTGATGATCTTCTTGATAGGTTATTATATTACACAAAGGCCCACTCTTGAAGTCCGTAGAACAAGATCTCGCCTCATTATGTTTTACAAAATCATCCATCATGCTGTAGCCGTCATCCCACCAGATAAACTTCTTGTTCCTGTTGATCCCAGATCAAGATCTAGCACCATACACTGTTTTAAACACATTCAGACATCAAAATATTCGTACAAGTTTTCATTTTCCCGAGAACAGCAAACCAATGGAACCTACTGCCGACCCATATACATGAGGCAGCCACAGTGGAGGTTTTCAAAGCCCCACCCCTGTGGCTGTCATTGCCCCTTACCCATCCTTAGACACTTGTTTTTGTACATAATTCTAAAATTATTACCATCTTTGCTGAGCACAATTGTATAAATTCGCTCAACTTGTTTGTAAACATTTTAGGCACCGGTGCATTAACTTCAATCATGAAGGAGCGCTGTATATAAGGATAATGTTGATGGCAGTTACTTAAAACTATGCATTTGTGAAATTAATTTAAAAACTTGGTAAAAAAAACTTGTGACTGGATCATTCAATACAATATGGTACATAATGACTTGAAAGACGCCTTTATTAAACCATTCGGCCTATTCAGGAAGAATGGCTACCCCAGCAAAAAAACCCGACAAATCAGGGGTGGCAAAAAGCTTGTCCGAAAGCGGACAAGTTAATTATTACTGAAATCCACTACATGACCATACAAGGACAGGCACATAAACAAATGTGGCATTTATGGACAAATACATCAAAATCGGATCACCCCTGCCAATATCTTTGACTTCACTTTGCGGCATTATCCTGGAACAATCAAACCGTAGCCAAGTAAGCATAATGAAACACTTAGTTTATACCCATACAATACTTACCCACACTCAACATAGAAACACTTAGTTTATACCCATACAATACTTACCCACACTCAACATAGAAACACTTAGTTTATACCCATACAATACTTACCCACACTCAACATAGAAACACTTAGTTTATACCCATACAATACTTACCCACACTCAACATAGAAACACTTAGTTTATACCCATACAATACTTACCCACACTCAACATAGAAACACTTAGTTTATACCCATACAATACTTACCCACACTCAACATAGAAACACCTAGTTTATACCCATACAATACTTACCCACACTCAACATAGAAACACTAGTTTATACCCACAATACTTACCCACACTCAACATAGAAACACTTAGTTTATACCCATACAATACTTACCCACACTCAACATAGAAACACCTAGTTTATACCCATACAATACTTACCCACACTCAACATAGAAACACTTAGTTTATACCCATACAATACTTACCCACACCAACATAGAAACACCTAGTTTATACCCATACAATACTTACCCACACTCAACATAGAAACACCCTTAGTTATACCCATACAATACTTTACCCACACCAACAATATAGAAACACTTAGTTTATACCCATACAATACCTACCCACACTCAACACATAGAAACACCTAAGCTTATACCCATACAATACTTACCCACACTCAACATAGAAACATCTTGCTTATACCCATACAATACTGCACTCACACCTCAACATAGAAACACCAGTTATACCTATACAATACTTACCCACACTCAAATTAGGTCACATTCTAGTTTATACCCATACAATACTTACCCACACTCAAATATAGAAACACCCCAGTTTATACCCATACAATACTTACCCACACCTCGCCAACATAGAAACACCTAGTTTATAGCACCCATACAATACTTACCCACACTCAACATAGAAACACTTAGTTTATACCCATACAATACTTACCCACACTCAACATAGAAACACCTAGTTTATACCCATACAATAGCTACCCACACACTCAACATAGAAACACTTAGTTTATACCCATACAATACTACCCACACCTCAACATAGAAACACTTAGTTTATAAATTCATACAATACTTCACTCACACTCAACATAGAAACAACATTCTAGTTTATACCCATACAATACTTTTACCCACACTCAACATAGAAAACACCTAGCTTATACCCATACAATACTTACCCACACTAACATAGAAACAATCTTAGTTTATACCTTACAATACTTACCACACTCAACATAGAAACACTTAGTGTATACCCATCCAATACTTACCCACACTCAACATAGAAACACTTAGTTTATACCCATACAATACTTACCCACACTCAACATAGAAACACTTAGTTTATACCCATACAATACCTACCCACACTCAACATAGAAACACCTAGTTTATACCCATACAATACTTACCCACACTCAACATAGAAACACTTAGTTTATACCCCATACACACTACCCACACCTCAACATATAGAAACACCTAGTTTATACCCATACAATATTTACCCACACCCAACATAGAAACACCTATAGTTTATACCCATACAATACTTACCCACACTCAACATAGAAACACCTAGTTTATACCCATACAATACTTCACCACACTCAACATAGAAAACACTTAGTTTATACCCACAATACTTACCCACACTCAACATAGAAAACACCTAGTTTATACCCATACAATACTTACCCACACACTCAACATAGAAACACCTAGTTTATACCCATACAATACTTACCCACACCCAACATAGAAACACTTAGTTTATACCCACACAATACTTACCCACACCCAACATAGAAACACTTAGTTTATACCCATACAATACTTACCCACACTCAACATAGAAACACCTAGTTTATACCCATACAATACTCACCCACACTCAACATAGAAACACCTAGTTTATACCCATACAATACTTACCCACACTCAACATAGAAACACCTAGTTTATACCCATACAATACTACCCACACTCAACATAGAAACACCTAGTTTATACCCATACAATACTTACCCACACCCAACATAGAAACACTTAGTTTATACCCATACAATACTTACCCACACTCAACATAGAAACACTTAGTTTATACCCATACAATACTTACCCACACTCAACATAGAAACACCTAGTTTATACCCATACAATACTTACCCACACTCAACATAGAAACACTTAGTTTATACCCATACAATACTTACCCACACTCAACATAGAAACACTTAGTTTATACCCATACAATACTTACCCACACTCAACATAGAAACACTTAGTTTATACCCATACAATACTTACCCACACTCAACATAGAAACACCTAGTTTATACCCATACAATACTTACCCACACTCAACATAGAAACACCTAGTTTATACCCATACAATACTTACCCACACTCAACATAGAAACACTTAGTTTATACCCATACAATACTTACCCACACTCAACATAGAAACACCTAGTTTATACCCATACAATACTTACCCACACTCAACATAGAAACACCTAGTTTATACCCATACAATACTTACCCACACTCAACATAGAAACACCTAGTTTATACCCATACAATACTTACCCACACTCAACATAGAAACACCTAGTTTATACCCATACAATACTTACCCACACCCAACATAGAAACACTTAGTTTATACCCACACAATACTTACCCACACCCAACATAGAAACACTTAGTTTATACCCATACAATACTTACCCACACTCAACATAGAAACACCTAGTTTATACCCATACAATACTTACCCACACTCAACATAGAAACACCTAGTTTATACCCATACAATACTTACCCACACTCAACATAGAAACACTTAGTTTATACCCATACAATACTTACCCACACTCAACATAGAAACACTTAGTTTATACCCATACAATACTTACCCACACTCAACATAGAAACACCTAGTGTATACCCATACAAAACTTACCCACACTCAACATAGAAACACTTAGTTTATACCCATACAATACTTACCCACACTCAACATAGAAACACTTAGTTTATACCCATACAATACTTACCCACACTCAACATAGAAACACCTAGGTTTATACCCATACAATACTTACCCACACTCAACATAGAAACACCAAGTTTATACCCATACAATACTTACCCACACTCAACATAGAAACACCAAGTTTATACCCATACAATACTTACCCACACTCAACATAGAAACACCAAGTTTATACCCATACAATACTTACCCACACTCAACATAAAAACACCAAGTTTATACCCATACAATACTTACCCACAATCAACATAGAATTAGGAGTAAGAGACATAGGTGATGGACGTCAGATCTCGAGATAACGATCTTTTCCGTAGATCCAACCACGTGTCTACCATACTAGATATAGTTTAAATCGAATGTGGACTAATTAAAGATCGCAAGGTGGATCCAGTGACCCAAACGATTTGAACTCACGACCCGCGTGTCCTGAGGCCGATGCTCTACCCCACTGTCCACCTCAAGTAGTAGATACAGTGTTACAAGATACTAGATACATGTATGATCACATATGCAGACTCAAATGGAGAAGAGAAGTCTTGAGAAGAAGGAATAGGAATTTTTATTTTGGTGAAACCGAGTGGACAATTTTTAGGGATAATGTTCTTTATAAATGTTGCCATTATTCATTTATTTACCTAAAGACCTAGTTCTTTTACATCGATTGTGAAAAAGCCTAAAGCTTGTTCAAAGTCACTCCCAGTGATGATTTATGGATACTAAACGAGTATTGCGACATATTAAAGAAGTGTTGCAATTGCTTCCTAGTTTAGAATAGGATTTTGGGACTATGCAGTAGTTGTTGTCTGAATTCAAGATCGATCGTAAAGAGTTCTATCTTCTTTTCGTGTCCAGTGGTGTGTCCTTGGGTAAGACACTTTTTCCAAATTTAGTAGAGAAATGCTTCTCAGAAAGCATGAAAAGCTCGAACTGTCGCAGCGATATAGATTCAAATTCTACTGAAAGTCGCGTAAATACCTCCAGTGAGGACAATGATATGGCCTAGCATTCTGGACCGAACCACGCGGATAAACACACAGATATATATACCATCTGGGAGAAATAATCGTGCATTCAAATATCTCACGATAAAACGTTTATCAAATAGGACTAGGCTTGTTAAGATTTTGAATAAACTGAGATTAATTAAGAAATAAGAAAACGTCCTATATACGCAACGTTTATATCTATTCATACACAAACTGACAAGGGGAATAACGAATGGCTTGTCCAACCTTTCATGAGATTCGAATCTACGACTCCACGACGTCCATCATTGCACATAGTACATCACAATAATGACAGCAATATATGTAGCAGGGTCTTCCCCAGGCCTGTTAAGCGCTGTGGGCCCAGCGCCTAAATATTAAGATAAGCTTCCCCTAACGCCTTAACTGATACCACGGCATTTAACAATCGTCCCACAACCAGTCTACTTGTTTCAGACACTGTTCGATACACTACAATTGGATTAAAAATTATATATTGTGTCTTTTCATTCCAATATAAACTTAAAATGTCACCAACTTGGAATGCAAATTTAAAAAGAAATTGACAGGGGAAGGTGGAACCCCCTTCCCAATCAATTCCATAGCGCCTGAAAGTAGTAAGCGTCCACATGAAGATGAATGGTCTGCATACTACGTGAAAAAAACACTGTAAATATATAGGGATGTGATTCCATGTCTAGAGATGCGACATTATAAATGTGCGTTTCCCTCGGGACACGAGGGTCGTGTGTTCGATTCCCTTGAAAGTACTGGGGTCTACTCTGCGACCTCCCTTGATCAACATTCGACACAAGTACACGGTATGGATGCAGAATCGGTAGTCTTTGCGATTTCTTTTTAAAATCGATGTAAAATAAAAAATGTTCTAAACAAACCTAATGAATTTACCGCCGAATCAGAAATTCTCAACATAGTCTGCATGCAAATTGCGCAAAGATAATTTTATAATTTCATCACAATTTGAAATGTCGTCTGCAAACTCTCTCAATTTGGGCCAGTTGAACATATGGCGTTTGGTAAAGGGTAAAGAGGTTGTTCATGACAACGACTATCGGCCGTTATATGGTCCTGTAAGAATTTATTATGCAATAGTCAGTGGCCGGGAGTTTCTTGTAGGCGTGGCACGGTGCGTCTTCTTTATAGAACCAACAAGGTATGCATTAGGGGCATAAAGACAGGTTACGTAAATATTGAATGGAAGGGGGCTTTAACTACGAACAACAAACTTTTCCTTTTCTAATTGGCACGTAAACATGCCACCCAGCTATTTGATGCTTAGACATGTATGTGCAACCGAAAAGAGAGATTTGCTTTTGTGCATTGACCTACATTTTCAAGTATGCTATCATTTTAGGAGTTTTCGTAATGTATTTTTGGAAGAAGAAACATCTGTCTGGCAGATGAACATTAATTATGGTATATTTTAATTCCGAGACTTTGTTATAACTAATAGGCATGTTTATGATTAAACATGAGCATGAGGCCTACATACATAAACGAATAAGCTTAACATCATTTTCACAGTTCAACAACCAACAGCTGAAGCGCTGATACAGCTAGTTTATTCAAATTAAATCAAAACACAATACACATGCCACAAACTAGTCTTAATTTGAACTAAGAGGGGATTCAAGCTCTATGACACCAAAAGGAACGAGCTTCACAAGTTAAAGTACCTTTACATTGGATACAAACAGTTTTAATGGTTCAATTATGGATACATAAGTCTATTATGTCTGTAGCATTTGGCATTTGAATTAAAAAAAAAAAAAATTCAAATACATTTATAATCTTAACACAATTTCCACATTCGTACGGTTCAGATATGTTTATTCTACAATCAGTTCAATTTATATACTTTGATGGTATCTGCGTTATATGATGAGATGACAAACTGTTGTTTCCCAGGCAGCATTGTTACACACTGTGGATGTTTAATTCCATCCCTTTTCGTGCCTAGTATAGAAACCTCGTCAAAAACCCCAACAGACTGCATCTCTAACTCATCGGTAATGAAGTGACAGATCAACAGGTTCCCGTTTCCGTCAATCGTCATACCCCGGGGACCAGTGTCTTTTTCATGGTGGCACTTCCGGAACTTGCCAGTAGTAAATGCTCGAACGATGGTATTTTTATTCCGATCAGACACATAAAGTTCGTGTGTTTGATCGTGGACAGTTACATACCACGGCCATACAAACAGCGCTTCCCCGTGTTTGTTGGTTGCTATCGTCCATTTCTCTGCACCATGCATGTCCACCATTTTTACACACTTTTCAGACACGCTTGTTACAATGAAATGTGAGTCGTACACGGTAATACCATAGCAATCGTGCTTAAGCAAAACAGTTCTAGACCTTTCAATTGATTTACGATCTTTGTCGGTAACGACAATGATTTCATTCGTTTCCGGTGACGTCATTGCGACCTCCGTATCCGTTACCAAGGCAACATCAAAAGGAGGGTTATTGAGTCGAAAGGTATCTACAAGTTTGAAATCTGGAGACATCAACTTCAGACAGTTATTACTATTGTCGGCCATGATGAGGTAATTGTCCGATAATGTCCGAATACCAGTGATACAACACTTGGCATCATCATCTCCGCGAACATTGTATTCTCCGATCATCGATATCTTGGAGTTCTTGTCTACGCGAACCATTTCACGTTTGACTGGAGTCTTGTTACTCACAGGGCGGGGGATTAGATCATAGGGTGTGCGGTCCAACTTAAGCTCGCCTATAGTTAGATTGGTAATCTGAATATCAGGTTTGGTAAGCTTTATAGATACCTTGTGCGCCTTGTCATGGATGTCCGTAAGGACCGTGCTGTAGTCAGAATGTTTCTCTATCGCACTCTGGACCGCAATAAACATCGGCAAATCTGCGGATACGACCTTCGCAATCTCAATATCAGCCAACTTATCTTCCAGATTCGTGACAATCTTGGACAGCGTAAGAATATTGGAGCCAAGTTTCTCCGTCTCTCGCTGGTAGATGTCGTCAACCTGTTTGAGGACATTACCAACAAGCTTGTCCAGTTTATCGACGATGGATTTCCTGTAGTTCTTGACGTAACGTTCTATATCGGATTTGCTTGTCTTCAGTTCCTTTTCGTCAACCCGACGTTCCTTCACTACAGAAGTACACTGGGACAACAGCTTCCGCAACATCTTTGACCACTCAGTAGCAGCATCGGTCTGGGAATAATTAACAGCAGCTTGATCAACTGGTAAAATAGTTGTACAACTAAAATAGAAAAAAAGTGCAATAGTAAACAACAATCCACGTAAATATTCCATTGAATTGACATGTCTACGTGAATGAAGATAAGTTATACATTGATTTGCAAAAAGGAGATCTTAAAAGTAGTCACTTAAGGCATGTGTATCACCATTTATTAGCGTTAATTAAATTGTGATGCACACCCATTCCTTGTATTTCAAAGGGACAATCGTGCTGAAAAATTAAATCAATTTAGATTATACATAATTAATTATCTATTATAAAATATCCTTTTCGTAAGACCATATATCAATGTTGGGTAAAAAGCAGACAATTGCGGACACGTTTCAAAAGAACAAATAGAAAAATAGATATGTACAAAGAATCTTTCTTCGTTGACTTATAGTACATTTCCCTTCCGTTAATACTACAGGGACATCTTCTCAAATTAACAGAACAGAACAGAACATATTTTATCAAACGCTTAAGAATAGTTGACGTGCCTCCAATGCTGCTTTTATGTATTTTGCCAAATTAATCAGTAAAGCTTCATTATTTGTAGATATGAGAGCATTGAACTTAAAAACAAATGGTTTTTATAGTAATACTCAGTAATATATTGTTTTCTGATTTTTTCGAAGGCTTTACAGATACAAATAAAGTGATAAACTTCCTCAATGTCATGGGATGTGCAACACGTCCAACATCTCTCATTTCGAGGTAAAGCATTCTGTGTGTAACGCCCTGTCTGTATTCTTAGAGAATGTGCCGATAATATCATTCTCGACAAAAAGAATCTAAGATTTGGCGGCAAAATGTCTAAGTATTGTTCATACTCAAAATAAGGTTTAAAATATCTCTGTTCTAAAAGACTCGGGGAAACATTGCCATTCTTGTATGAAACATTCAATGATTCTGTTTTTGAAAAGTTTTGGAAACAATTTAAGGCAGATGGTTGGTGTATTTGTAAAAGCAAACGAAAATCCAAAGTTATCTAACAGGTGTTAAACATCGATGAATATATCAAGTTACCGTCTGTAGAAATAAAGGACAGGTACGTCGTTATTCACCGTAATGTGATTTCACAGTGTTCATATTAAGGGATTGAAGAATGCACTAAGCATTCGACCAGAATCATTGTACATACGTATGGCTGATCAGCGACATCCTAGCTTTCCAAGGAAATGGAACAAACTTAAGCACGACTGGCATTCATACGATTTCAATCTGTAACATCTAACTCACATTTCTCTCTCTATTCCCATTTTATTCGTCAGGTGCGATTTGCACTGACATTACTGATGACGTAAACCCCTGAACAGGATGCTCTATTCCCTTGATCGGAAAGGAACGACAACCTTCGAATGCAATATGTTTACTTACCGGTCATGAGATTCTTGTCTGCAGAGGGTACAAATCAGGTTCTGATGGTCCACACAAAACAAGTCCAATTTTGAGCGTCTATGGATTTCGCAAGCGTCCTGGATCCCAGATCCCTTTGAGCCGTTGGACTTCCCGCTCTTTCTGCTCTGTCGCGTGGCAACCGAGGTTCTTGTCAGAGCACTTCCGGTAGGCATTGTAGAGAAGAGACCTTGTTTCTATCGATGTAGCTGTGTAATTGATAAAAATGATATGAAAAAGAAGTGTATGGTAATATTTCATTCCTCTGAATTGAAGGTTTTAGGCAGAGATGTTATTTCGCCAAATGATGTATGCCTCTGTGTATTAAAGGATAATCAGTGTTCAAGAGGATGCAACAAGATGGATTGTATGTAAATGTATTTTCTCTATGTTTAACATCAAATCGCAGGTTTCGTCATGGCTGCTAGGTCTAAGCCCAAAGTACAACAATAGAAACGTGACATATGCAGCTTAAGTGTAAGAATGCTGCCTTAATCGTTGGTAACTTACCTTGTTATGTTATATACAAGTACCGTATTAGGCATATACTTTGTTTGACAAAATAGCTCAAACTTACTTGTTTTGTTTGCTTTGCTAAATATTTACGACAGTCCATCATTAATGTATCTATGAAAAGTGATACCCTCCTTATCAAACCAAGACTTTCAAAAAAGAAAGAATAACACAATCATTTTTGACCAGCCATTTTGTTTTATAATTACGTTTTATATTACGTTGCTTGTATCTTTGACATTCGTTTTTGATAATTGATGATTGGGTAAAGTAAAATCTTTCTTCAGCTTTCCAAAAACCTTTACTTTGCCTCATCTAAATATGTAAAATTTGGTAAAGGTAAACGTCATCAGGTTTAAGTAAACATAGATTGTTAAATCAGTGTGCATGTATAAAGAATGTAACGAGTCCCCTGTAAATATGTCACGAACATACACACTTCAAACATTTAAAACACACACAAACGTCATCCTTTATCAAAAGACAAATATTCGATCGTCCACTTTTGAATGAATTTTATGAATTTTGAGACGACACATGCATTTGTTATGCTAGTGAGGGCTATTTCATAGAAAAGATTGATGGAATGAAAGAAAAAGATCACTTAGTAACATTTGCCTTTTTCTTCACTAAAGATACATAACATCCAGCCTTTATCCAACAAAAACTTTTCACTTATGATTGGAGAAATTTAAGTCTTAAAACCCAGCAATGTCTCAAATGTCAGAGTATAAGAAAACCGTACCCTTTACGCCATTTTATCTTATTGAGAGTCATCTGCTACAGAAGACTCTAGAAGCCGTAAGTTAAAACGAATTTATTCTTTCTGTTGAGAAATGTACCCGTTTGTCAATAAAGTTTATACATAATGCCACAAAGAAAATGCTTGTTTTTTTTCTGATTATTTTATCGTCTGATGTTGCCTTCTATTTTGACTATCCACATGTTACACTATAGGCAAATTGGTTAACTGTCAAATACACCCCACAATGGCAATATAGAAAACAAAAGCCTGAAACGGATACGGGACGGGCCACGGTAAAATATGCAATACAAAAAGGAAAAGCTCCAAAAGGAACAATGTGGGTTGTATTTTGTATCAGCTTTCTCTCTATATATGCACTAGAGAATCGTAGGACTTTTGTGCTATATAACAAAGGCCACAAAAGGCACCTTCCCAAAGTGTCACACTTTTGGTTTCGTAATTCAGCAACTTCAACACAAATTTTCCCAAAATTAACAGGCATAGGCCTCTTTCCAATTTAAGGAAAAAGTCCCTGAGATATCATGTTGTTCGTGAATTTGAGACTGATCCGAATTGAAAAAAAGAAATCTGCAGACGACAAAAACATAGAAATAGATCGCTTTCTTTATAGAATTAGGTAGACAGCATTGCGACAGTTAGATGATATGACCATGTTGAGCAATGTATCCTTTGGTCACAACAGACTCTTCTGTGGTATGCAGACTAACATGTCGAAGTGAAATATTATGAAGTTATCTGCGATTCATTAATGACTTCTCTCTCGTCTTTGAATACCCCGAAAATATCTAAACATTTTGTCTTGAATGTAAAGGTAGGGTCATGTAGCTTACATCACTCACTAACAAAGTAATTCAAATTTAAACATTAACCCATAACATCTTCTGTATCCGCAAAAGGGTCCAATTTTATATGCCATGCAGGGGTGGCGAACTCTGAATTCAATTTACTTTTTCTGTAATTTCCAATTATTTTTCTTCACGTGTGCGTGTAATGGTAATGTAGACAATTATAGTAATAAGCAACTTGTTACTTAAAGTTAGTGTAAGAACTGGGTAATATGGACAATTGATTTTGCCACCATGTATGTTTGACATAAAGTAACTCATAATACGTACTTGTTTTCTCATGACGCAATAAATCTCGCTAATTTAGAAAAACAGACCATTTTTTCATCATACCTTAAACTTGAAGGACAGATTATCAATCGTAATGTGTATGTGCAAATCAGACCGAAAAGAACTTTGTATATAGTGTTGTATGGATGTAAAGAGTAGAAGCGTCTGCTGGTATCAAGATAAATAAGCTCCACATACCATTGATTAATGATGGTGCCATATAGATATGCTCAACCTGTTCTCAAAATTATCAGCTGCAAATTTTGAGGATTGTGAAAAACGTATTAATGTCTGCCGCACTATGTTGACCTTAGCTGATTTGAATTTGTCTGGGACGATCGTTTAAGATTCCAGGTTTTAGTTCCGTTTGTTTCTAATTAAATTTACATCCATCGTGTATAATTCACGTTCATGCTATGCTCCTCTTTAGAAAGAACAAGTACGCGCGTCATATTTCGAATTAATGTGCAGTCGCAATGTTGACCTTATTCCTAACGGGACAGTGATCCAGGGGTAGAGCGACCGCCTCGGAACACAAGGGTCGTGGGTTCGAATCCCAAAAGTAGCGGGACTCTCTTAGCGACCTTTAATTAATTCATAATTGAAAGCAGAATCGTGAGTGACAATTATAAGTTGGAGGAGCTTGTTGCACAATCGATGTAAAGTAATATAAGTTTAACCCATCACCAAACAATAACCACGTTTGACCAGTTTTTTGCAGGCGACTCTTGAAAACATTGTAGGAAAAAGGGAAATTGCTCTTAACGAGTAATTTCTTCTTTCCCCACATTGGTTTTTGTCCTATGAGAAGAATATTTTTCAAATGCATCACATTTAAAATGTCGTCTGTAAACTCTTTTAATTTGGGACAGTCGAAAATTTGGCGTTTGGTAAAGGGTTAAACTAGTTACTCACTGTACTCAAACCTACCGGCCTCGTGTCCTGGAGTCCACGCTAGATACCTCAGAACGAATGCTGTCTATTTTGCAAGAATCATAGAGAACCAGAAACAAAACATGTGAGTGTTTTGATAGCATGGTATGGCAAGCAATAGTTTTTTTTGCCATTTTTGAAATTATGGGCTTGTTTGCAGAGCCAATGAATAAAAACGGTGATTCACAGAAAACCCGCAATATAACTTAGATATTGTTGACATACCATTAAACTGATGTATTTTATCTCACTTAAGTAAACAACCTTTAGATTTAGTCCCCATTGAGCCAGATCTATTTATAGATTTTAACACTGGTAAATTGCTGGTGCGTGACCAGGTTCAACAAAGGTTGAACATAACCCTACGCCGCTTTCGCGAACGATTTCGTACACACTGCTTTGTTCGTTCATTTTTTGAATCGTTCATTGAACAAAGCGCACAGGGCCCATTGTTGCTGGTATCATGCTTCGCATTCTGTCATTAATTGGCGATTGTGTGGCAGGAAACCAGTAGCAACGCATGTGTGCGCTTTTTCTTGAGGATATTTGGTCCGGATGCCTATTTATTAGATTTTCATTGTACATAGGGTGTTTTATCATTGATAGCAATTTTATGAACGATCTGATTTTGCATTGGCTTGTCAGATATCAAGAGTGTGCATAATTACTTTGGTTACGCTCCTCATGCCATGTTTTATATGACGAGTCTAATGAACGGGCAAGTGGATGGAGACGTGCCTATAGATGATGTACCTTAAATTAATTAAACTGGAGACAAAGACATGCTGGAGGTATGTGTATAGGCTATTGCAAGATTATACTTTACACCGAAATAGCCAAGGAGAGCAAACATCGCCAAGGATTTTGAAACTAGCCATTTTACTGTACATTGAGAACACATTTCATTTTGTTTCATTTTTACCTATTACCAAACAATAACGACATTTTACCACTTTGTTGCTGACGACTCTGGAAAACACTGTGGGAAAAGGAGAAATTCCTTTTTCCACAATTTTTGCTGCCCTATCAGAAGATTATTTTCCAATTTCATCACAATTTCAAACGTCATTTGCAAATTCATTCGATTTTGGACGGTTGGAAATTTGATGTTTGGTAAAGGGTTAAAAGGGTTTTCGCACAATAATCGTTGCGACAGAAATGCAATGTTTCTTTATATATCCAATGGATTTTGCATCCATATGGATGGAAATAATGGTAACATATTCAATGAAAGAACTTGCCTTGGGTAACAAATCTTGTGCAGACGAAATTCGCTTCTCCCTGCAAATATAATCTTAAGACAGCTTGAATGGGTGTTATTCCTAAGTTATAATAAGCTATATTTCTATTCAAAATTTCGAGCGATTTACAAATTCAAAACCAATTAAATAGTCAAGATAGACATGATAATTTGCATGACTGGAGTTGCTCGCACTCTAGTGATCGAAAATGAAATACGCTCACCATAAAAGTATTCTCTTTTTGTTAACATTTTAAAAAGACGTCTGCTGTAAATAAGTTTTAAGTCGTCCATGTGAGAAACGAGGTTAAAGGAACGTCATCTCCAGTTTCGATAATTGACTTAGCTATACATTCTAAATTAATGCTTTACATGTGTGGATGTGAAAACGAGAATACCCCAATCCTTTCAAATGTGCCGCGAAAATAGCACACACAGAACTTGTTCAAAAGTCATTTGGATGCTTTCAAATCTCAACTAATCTATCATAGTAAAATGTAGTCTATCAGTTTGGCAGCCGCTGCAGATGCAGAGTGTACATTATACTGGTAAATCAAAAATAGGTTTTAGAAAGAGAGGGGGTTTGCATGAGTGTGAACCTGTTGTGGTAAACCGAAACCAAATCCACGACAGCGTTATATAAATATATATCACGTCTTTGTCGTACTAGAATCTAGATATATGCTGCAAGGAGAACTGGCTGGAATTGATGGGTGTATGAGGGCACAATACCTCTTTGTCCCGACATAGAGAACTGTCGATCGATATAAATGTCGACCAGTGCTGCAAATTATAATGTGCGTCAATTGTAAATCGACACACGCCGACATATGTGCTACATCTATTTATAAATAAATATACGCACCACTCCATGGGCAGCACCTTACCATGAATAAATAATATATATTTCTTAATATATTCAAACAACGTGGATTAAATAGACGTGTAAATAGCATTGAGTGTTTTGATTCGTGTCAATTAAAGTGGAAGAGAACTTTGAATGGAGGGATTTATATTGAAGTCTACACCTACAGGTCCCTGTGTGTATTGATGCGGAAAAGGTTCGTGTTATTCATACAAGAAAAATCGTTAACAACAAAACGTTTATACATGTGGACGCTTTGCACAAACGACAGGATTTCTATAGTTATAAATAATTGTAAGGCGATACTTTAAACGGGTTGTGAAATACATTTTTGTCGTGAAAGGAGATTTTACTTTTGTAGGAGTAGCTTCAAACTATGTGCAAATAACACGAATTAACTATGGATTGTTTTGTGATGTGTTAAATGCTATGAGTTGATCTTAATTCCAAACATGCAAGGTTCAACGTTTGTCATTAATGAGATATTCGCCGATGCATTCGCGATTTGATTGTCATACTAAACTACAAGGGGATAAACATACATAAAAAGACTAAAAACAACGTTTGCAATACTATAGTGTGTTATATGATCTGCCTTTGTTTGAAGATAAAAGTGATCATTAGCTAATCAATATTGATGCCTGTTTAAAGCTTAGTTCATGATTAAAAATAGTTGACATACACAACATACGCAACAACGCTGGAACAAGATGGCCGATCAGCAGTCAGGGACCAGTGACGAGAACCAATCACGTGGTTGGTATAGCACCAATGTTACAACTGTTGTGATATGTGTGACTACGTTACTATTGGTGTATTACAATACAAAACGACGTACAGGCGTCCCATCTGGACCTACATTGTTACCGGTAGTAGGAAATCTCTTCAGTCTCGCCAGTAAGGATGTTTTAAAGACTATCCGGAAGTTACGTCATCAATATGGTGACGTGTTTGCGTTGTACATCGGAACGGAACTGACGGTGTTTCTGAACGGACATGACGCAATTCATGAAGCGCTGATAAAGAAAGGCAGTTTATTTACCCGGCGACCGTATTCCAGTTACCATAAGTTAGTTGTAAGGAATCCAGGAGTCATATACCTCAACGACGAGGAATGGAAGGCCCAAAGGGGCTTGGTTTTAAAAGCGTTTAATACGCTGTTTTTCAAGAACAAGGGACTACATTTGAAAAATATAGTGGAACATGAAGCAGAAAAACTTATCAGTCAACTGGATTCATTCGCGGATTGCAAGTCTCCATTCGGACTTGGAGACACACTGCTTGTATCAGTGGCGAATGTCATTTCAGATTTGCTTTTCAAGAGAAGCTTTGACTTTGATGATAAAACATTTATCGGTGCCTTAAAGAAAATCAGTAAATTAGCTGAAGAGGTTGGACAAATGCAGATTCTTTGCAACTGTTTTCCATTTATTGCAAAGCTTCCTGGAGATATGTTAAAGGCAGATCACGCAAATATTATCTTCTGGGAAGTCGTCAAGAGCATCCGTCCGTATATAGACGAGTGTAAAGATGATCCAAATACATTTGTCGGACTATATTGTGAAGAAATGCAGAAACTAGAAGCGCAGAATGGACACAAATCAGAATATGAGAAATATCTGGAACCGACAACATATGATTTAATAGGCGCCGGAAGTGAGACAACGTCGACGACATTGCTGTGGGTTCTTCTGTACCTCATGAATAACCCTGCCGCTCAAGAGGCCATGTACGAGGAAATATCAAAGGTAAAAGGCAAGGACAGAGTTATACCGCCAGATTTAACAAAGCAATTACCATATTCGAACGCAGTTATCTACGAAGGGATGAGGCTTTCTGCTGCAGCTCCATTGGCAATTCCACGTACCGTACCACGTGACTTGAAATTCCGGGGATATCTACTTCCGAAGAACTGTACAATCATAACGAATCTCAATTCGGCACTCCTTGATCCATCCGTTTGGGACGAACCGGAAGTGTTTCGACCGGAGCGATTTCTTAACGACTCCAGGACTGACGTCATCATACCGAAAGAGTTCATACCGTTTTCGATAGGTCCAAGATCGTGCGCGGGAGAGTCGTTAGCCCGGATGGAATTGTTCGTGTTTCTGACATCAATGATAGCAAACTTTGAGTTTTTACCCAAGGACGAGAACGGTATATACGATATGGAAGGCGTGCTTGGTTTAACATGGCACCCCAAACCCTTTAAAATGAGGGTTTCTAAACGGATAACCTCGTAATCATAGAAATGAACAAAACCATGGTTACAAGAACATTTATGAGAGTACTTAGAACGTTATAATTGACACAAACATTTTCGGACTAGATGTCAACCAATTGAACAGTTGATACATGTACATTATACATTAGAGGTTGGAATTAAAAGCATTTAAGATTGACACAAGCTATTTCGTCAAGGTCGTGTTTGGCTGGTTCTGTAAAGTACCTTTTATCCACCATTTTGAAACTCATTCTTTCGTCGGATTATTCTGTTCTCGGTACACACCAATCGAGGCCGGAATTATTTGGTGTAAAGCGAATAATTCCAACCCAGACCTATGAAAACCGACAACGATCGAAGTAATCCGAAAAAAGGAAAGAAATTCAAATTGTGGATTATGGTTATTCTATCTTAACTTGAACTTGGTTAAGAAAGATACCTTTGTTTACTTGCTTGAGATTTGTTTGTAAAACTTACCCCCCTTGCTTTTATTCACAAATCGTGACTCTTGACATCTTCAATCGATGCATGAAGAGATTACCTATGTTTTATTTTTATCTAAATGAGACGTTTTCTCTTTGTAACGACCTCACTCAAAATATGGAGGCGTCTTTCGTCATAAATAGAAACTAAATAGTGTTTAGTTAGTTCTTCTTAAAGGAACGTATTTATTATTGATGAATTTTTACATCACGATAGTCGTCACGATATTAAATACATAAAGTAGCCTACACATTTGTTTACAAAAGCTGTAAAAGGTCTCTATGGCTTCCCAGAAATGCCTGGATGCGTTACTCGATCCATTGGCTGTGTGCTTGTGTAAACACAACTAAAACAATGCTGAAAGCGGTTGATCACGCAAATCAACCTGCCAAGAGTTATTTACTTAGATATTTCATCGATCGGAATAAAAAGCTTCAATTATGTATGTTCCACAAAATCGCACTTTGATACATCTTTACCTTGCTATGTACAGATTTTATACCTGAGTAGTATATGGTTTTATTGATCCCTTTTGTTGGTATGTCATACAGATGAAAAACATAAAACTTAGGCTAATACTGTTTTATCCCTACTTTTTATTGGCACGTCATTAAACGTAAAACATTAAAACATGACTGTTTTACTTATCCCTTTTACTAGTATTACGTGTTTTACGAACTTTAACAAAGAACACCGTTATACATATTTGTGAACAAACCAATAATGCTTGAATGATCCCAATCTTGTACCGCGTACAAAGGAATGCGCTGTACCCGAACGTAATGGCTGATCCGAGGGAATCTAGTAGACGGTAACAAGACAGAGCCGTATCCAACTTCTTCTCGAAATATACGCTGTACATAACTGTAAACAAATACAGAAAACAATTAATAATATTAGCATTGGTCCAGTTATGGAGATTGTATCAATCGCAAGTGCATTAATTAGAGACACAAACCTGTACGATTTCCCACTCTGCATCTCTCAATAAATATCTTATATTTGCCCTTCAATTTCGTCCAAAATCCTATATTTACAATGTGACCATATCTTGGTCTTGCTGCAATGTTTCATGGAAATATACCAATTGGCACCAACGAAAAGGAGCACAGAGAGGTAAATGTGCTTCTCATCTAAAGATGTGACTGTCTGGTATCATATATAGGAATCCATAGAGAAATATGTGGCTAATCCAAATTGAAAATAAACAGTTCTTAAGCAAAAGAAAAAGTGACCTTTATATTGAATTAATTTGATAGGAACAATTCAACAAAACAGGATAGTTTCTAAAGACGTTTTGTAGTGGGTACGTCAAGGAGGTTAGTGAGGTCAATAATGAGTCAATAGAATTATAGTGACGTCTCGTTAATCAGAACACGTCCGTTCCCAAAAGAATTTCCGGATTAACAAGTCATGCGGACTAATGAAGCAAGGCCTGGTCTTTTACACATTAAGACATAAATGGTCTATATGCACGTGTATACTTATAACCCTTTACCAAATGCCAAATTTTCGATCGTTTGCATACGACATTTCAAAATGTGATGAAATTAAAAGATCTTATGATATGGCAGAAAACATTGTGGGAAAAGGAGAAATTGCTCGTGACGAGCAATTTCTCCTTAACCCACAATGTTTTCAAAAGTCGTCTGCAACAAACTTGTTAAATGTCGTTATTGTTTGGTAATTAGTTAGGCAAATTACTACAAATAATTCCGTTCCCTTAAAATTTCGTTCGGATTGCGAGATATTCGGATAAACGGGGTCCGGATTAATGGGGTTTCAATGTATAGTTATATTTGTTCATTTGCAAATGATACCAACAAAACTGGCCATAGCTTACAGAAACTGTTGTTTTTCAGAGTACATACCTGTTATGAGTGATCCGTACAGAAACTGTTGTTTTCCAGAGTACATACCTGTAATGAGTGATCCGTACAGAAACTGTTGTTTTCCAGAGTACATATCTGTAATGAGTGATCCGTACAGAAACTGTTGTTTTCCAGAGTACATACCTGTAATGAGTGATCCGTACAGAAACTGTTGTTTTTCAGAGTACATACCTGTTATGAGTGATCCGTACAGAAACTGTTGTTTTTCAGAGTACATACCTGTAATGAGTGATCCGTACAGAAACTGTTGTTTTCCAGAGTACATACCTGTAATGAGTGATCCGTACAGAAACTGTTGTTTTTCAGAGTACATACCTGTTATGAGTGATCCGTACAGAAACTGTTGTTTTTCAGAGTACATACCTGTTATGAGTGATCCGTACAGAAACTGTTGTTTTCCAGAGTGCATACCTGTAATGAGTGATCCGTACAGAAACTGTTGTTTTTCAGAGTACATACCTGTTATGAGTGATCCGTACAGAAACTGTTGTTTTTCAGAGTACATACCTGTAATGAGTGATCCGTACAGAAACTGTTGTTTTTCAGAGTACATACCTGTAATGAGTGATCCGTACAGAAACTGTTGTTTTCCAGAGTACATACCTGTTATGAGTGATCCGTACAGAAACTGTTGTTTTTCAGAGTACATACCTGTATTGAGTGATACGTACAGAAACTGTTGTTTTTCAGAGTACATACCTGTTATGAGTGATCCGTTCAGAAACTGTTGTTTTCCAGAGTACATACCTGTTATGAGTGATCCGTACAGAAACTGTTGTTTTCCAGAGTACATACCTGTAATGAGTGATCCGTACAGAAACTGTTGTTTTCCAGAGTAGATATCTGTAATGAGTGATCCGTACAGAAACTGTTGTTTTTCAGAGGACCTACCTGTAATGAGTGATCCGTACAGAAACTGTTGTTTTCCAGAGTACATACCTGTAATGAGTGATCCGTACAGAAACTGTTGTTTTTCAGAGTACATACCTGTTATGAGTGATCCGTACAGAAACTGTTGTTTTACAGAGTACATACCTGTTATGAGTGATCCGTACAGAAACTGTTGTTTTTCAGAGTACATACCTGTTATGAGTGATCCGTACAGAAACTGTTGTTTTCCAGAGTACATACCTGTTATGAGTGATCCGTACAGAAACTGTTGTTTTTCAGAGTACATACCTGTTATGAGTGATACGTACAGAAACTGTTGTTTTCCAGAGTAGATATCTGTAATGAGTGATCCGTACAGAAACTGTTGTTTTTCAGAGTACATACCTGTTATGAGTGATCCGTACAGAAACTGTTGTTTTTCAGAGTACATACCTGTAATGAGTGATCCGTACAGAAACTGTTGTTTTCCAGAGTACATACCTGTAAGGAGTGATCCGTACAGAAACTGTTGTTTTCCAGAGTACATACCTGTAATGAGTGATACGTAGGCGGCGTCCCCTACTCCCCACATTCCCGCGAGTATATAGATAATGAATGGCTGAGAGCTGGATGGCGTCCAATACAACATCGTCATACATGCCGACGTATGAATAGTGAACGCTGTGTATAAACATGAAATGCAAATTATTATTGAGTCCTCTCACTCTAGCTGGTACTTTATACTAGTAGTCTATTTGGTCTACATAAAAAAACCCAGGATTATTGTGGTATGATGGAAGAGTTGAAAACACCAATTGACAATGATTGTAAATGCTTGCAACTTGCATTGCCCTCTTTGAAGACAAAAGAATAATTTCAACCTAGTACGCATATTTCAAAGAAGAAACACATTATTAATGAGCCTAGCCAATACTTTACTGTTCAGTTGGAAACGGGTCCGATCTGTTTTACAGACAACTTTATTACTACAAAGTCAAAGACCCTTTTTATTATGACAAAGCACTTAGCGATAGTAAGCTGTGTAGTTTCGGGCAGCTGAACAGAATACGATGAAAGTCCTATGAACCGGCGCATTACACACAGTTCTGTTTGGATCAGTTCCTCTCTGATCACATACTTTGGTCTAACAGGGTTCAGACGAATCACCATTGACCCCTAAACACCCCCAGATCGTCCATGTAAACGTAGCCCCGTAGCTCTACCAATACGAAATAGACGAAATATTTCGGTTAACCCTTTCCCAAACAATAACGACATTAGACCACTTTGTTGCAGACGACTTTAGAAAACATTGAGGGAAAAGAAGAAAATGATCGTGACGAGCAATTTTTCCTTTTCCCACAGTGCTTTCTGGCCTATCAGAAAATTATTTTCCAATTTCATCACATTCTGAAATGTCTTCTGCAAACTTTTTCAATTTAGGACAGTCAAATATTTGTTGTTTGGGAAAGGGTTAATCTCGACGATTTTCTTTCAGTAAGGGATACATATCAATACAATAAAATGAATAAAGTATGGTACGTTTCGGCATTTTTCAACCGTAAACATGTCTGAATGTCACGCCCTTGGTCGCGGATCTAACGGGGCGTAGATCTAAGTACATGTAATTACAGTTCGACAGTTTTATCTTAATTTGGCCCAAAAGGCTCGTTTTTCTGTCAAAAAGACCCTGCTTTATTGCAGATGTTGTTTTAAAAAATATTTGACAAGGCGATGGATTCTAAAATTTGAATGTGATTTGACTAAGGGACCTTTTACAGCGCGACAGAAACCAAAACATTGTGGAAGAATACAAACACTAGACCTACCCTACTATGTCTAAACATTACCGGTGAACAACAGCTACATCGCATTTCAACAGACACCAAAAGTGCTTTAATACAAGATTTTGGAGGCATTTAACTTTTTAAATTTAAACAAAGCTTGATACATACCAACACAGAACAGTGGATAAAGTCCTGTGTATTTCGACAATTTCCCAATAATGAAGGAAGTAATGGCGCCTATCATACCAAATGTCATCATAACAAATCCGACCTTATCGACTCCTATGAGACAGCTTACAAACGCCTGTAATCAGAACAAAGTTGTAGCCATTAATACCCATTCAATTATCGAAGAGATTTGAAAAGCAACTAAAAAAGATAAACGATATAAAATGTCTAAACTCTACATTTTTTACATGGTCATTGTCAAACACAATGGCTGTAACACATTCAATAAACCTTATCAGTGCTACGAACCCTACATCGACAATTCTTGTCAACGCCACTCATATTTGGAACCCTTATGAAAAATGTCACGTGTGTGTGGTATATGTCAATCTCTTCTTCCGTTTCTTGGGATAATCGTTTGAAACTTTAAATAAAACTTGCTTTTGAATACCTTGCCAGCATTGCATCTCGTCAATTGGCGTCATAAGTGCTAAAAAGGCGTCGTCAAGAACACGAATCGTCTACCTTGCTCAGATGATTACGATAACAGTTCTTCAACGTAAGTTTGCGTTTAACTTAATGGACAAAGTCGGTATTTTATTTCGAGATCATGGACCCAGATGCTCGCCCCATCAAGCTCGAATTGGCGGTTAAGTGATTCAGTCATCCTGCATTACTTATGAGCCGAGCATTGCAATATGCTTGAACGATTTCTGGCGCAATGTAAATCCCTGAATATAACACTTGAAATGATTCTAAACATCGAGAAATAAGGAAAGGTTTCTGCCTAATACTTTCAATTATAAAGTCGTTCGTTATGAAGCCGATAACCGTACTTCAACATAAGTTGCGTTCAAATAAAAGGACGAAGTCGATATTTTATTTCGAGATCATGGACCCAGATGCTCCATCGAGCTCTAATTGGCGGTTAAGTGATTCAGTCATCCTGTATTACGTATGAGCCGAGCATTGCAATATTCTTGAACGCTTTCTGGCGCAATGAAAATCCCTGAATATAACACTTGAAATGATTCTAAACACCGAGAAATAAGGAAAGGTTTCTGCCTAATACTTTCAATTGTAAAGTCGCTCGCTATGAAGCCGATCATCATCCCTTTATGCAGTGTTGGTAGAATGAGTAGCAGCTGACGATGATCCCACAGAAGATGATTCCACATGTTTCTTAGATTCTGTCCGATATGGACTCGTCCACTTTCAGGGGGGAGATTCTTCATAAACAGGACTAGGCAGAAGACAGCGACCACGCTTAGTCCCAGCACTATTGTTGTAAATACATTATACTGTAAAGGGGAAATGGTCATTAGAAACATTGATTAAAATGAGTCATACAGAGGCGGAGAGACGAACAGAGACAGCAAGACAAACACTAGAAGACAGACGGGCATATACAAAGACACAACAGAGATAAAAAAAACAGTGATAAAGTGACAGATAGAAAGACAAATAGAGATAAAGAGACAGACAGAAAGACAAACAGAAATAACGAGACAGACAGATATACAAACAAAGATAAAGAGACAAGCAGAGAGATAAACAGAGACAGAAAGAATGACAGACAGGAAGACAAACAGAGAGCAAACAGAGACAGATAGAGAGACAAACAGAGCTAGAGCGACAGACAGGGAGACCGACATAGAGAAAACAGAGCCATATAGAGAGACAAACAGAGACAGACATAGAAAGAAAAGGAGATAAACAGAGACAGAGAGAGACAAACAAACACAGAGAGAGAGAGAGAGAGAGAGAGAGAGAGAGAGAGAGAGAGAGAGAGAGAGAGAGAGAGAGAGAGAGAGAGAGAGAGAGAGAGAGAGGGGGAGGGAGGGAGGGAGGAGGAGGGAGGAGGAGGGAGGAGGGAGGAGGAGGAGGAGAGGAGGAGGGAGGGGAGGGAGTGAGGGGAGGGAGGGAGGGAGGAGTGGAGGGGCGGGAGGAGGAGGGAGGGAGGAGGGAGGGAGGGAGGGAGGGAGTGGGAGGGGAGGGGAGGGAGGGAGGGAGGAGGGAGGGAGGGAGGGAGGGAGGGAGGGAGGGAGGGAGGGAGGGAGGGAGGGAGGGAGGGAGGGAGGGAGGGAGGGCGGGAGGGAGGGAGGGAGGGAGGGAGGGAGGGAGAGAGAGAGAGAGAGAGAGAGAGAGACAAAGAGAGCCAAAGAGAGCCAAAGAGAGCCAAAGAGAGCCAAAGAGAGATCCATTACAATACAGATCAGGTCAATCTAACTAACTGACAGAGAAAGAACTATCAATCAGCATTTACAAAAGAAAGAATAGTTGAAAACAAAGCGGACACATTCTTATCCTGTCTATTAATGTTTCCCTCCAATATGTCAACAAAATGGTTTTTCTTAAGCATTGTCAGTAAAAGCTGTTAATTGAAACAATACTTTGTGGCCAATAAACCGAGTTACCTGATGCTGTGTTGGTTGTGCGATAGCTGTACTAATATTTTTCTCAAACACACAAAAGTCGGCCCCACAACGAGCTGCATCGTCCGTGGTAGTGGAGTTTGATTGGTCCACCTTTAGAACGAACGAGGACATCATATTGCCCCATATGTGATCTGCAGTTAATTGTTTTCATCTTTAAACTGAACTTTTATCTGATTTGGGAAAATAAAACCTTTTTTTTTTATATGGGTTTTACATCACATCAACATTATTTCAGTTATGTAGCGATGCCCGACTCTTAATGATGGAGGAAGACCCCATACTCAACTGCCCACAAAAATAAAACCTTCTACTCAGACAAGATATATTGGCACCTGAACAACTTCAAGCTTTAATTGAAAGTGATCGATCGGTAATGGTTTTTAAGCTTTAAAAATCAGCTTGCTATTATCTGTACGTGAGTTATATAGATAGAAAGATTCGGTTTATCACGGCAAACATATTGAACCAGATCGTTACATATTACAATATTATCATTTAACGAACAAGTAGTATAGTCAATTCCCCTAATCTCGTGGTATCCCTAATTCCGTGGTATTTGCATAATGTCATACTGCTTCCATAAAGTAACACACCAACCTGACATACTTTCGCAGTCCAATGTAAGAACTCCAAAGAAGCAAGAATGAATGTTTTTCTGGTATAAAACCAATTCAATCCAATAAAATTCTCCTCATATTACAGATAGCTCCGAAAATCCCCGATATTTTCACACTTTTTACTCAAATCTAAGACCCTAAACAAATCCTTTCACACTGTTGAGTTCGTCTGCAATTCTCCACCATTCTTGGGGCAGACACGACCAAATTGATTCAGGATTCGTTCCTAGTATGTTTCACCCTAATTATTTTGGACTGACATTTAAAGAATTGTATTTGACCTGAATACCACGGAATTAGGGTAAGACCTCAAAAATGCAAATGGCTGCCAATGACCCAATTAATTTACGTTACGTAGAGCATTTATGTGCTCCATTTAAAAATAATGATGAGAAGATCGTAAATGAGGAATGAAGTATGTTAGAAAAGCTTAATGTTGACAGCTAAGTTCTCCTCTTCCTTTCTGTGCTTCATGTAACCATTAAGTACCACGGAATTAGGGTACACCAGTATACCATGGTAGCTTCCCTTAGGTCCGAATACATATACTATTAAGAGTTAAGTCCCTTTGTGAAAAACCCAAACCATTCACAATCCGCACAATTTATTTGCTAACAAGGAAATAATTAATGAAAAAAAATATAAAGAGAAGACTCATTTTTCGAACCCGTCCGTTCCCGACGAAATTTCCGGATAACGAAACTTTCGGATAAATGAAGTGAGTCGGGACATGCTTACATGTTCGCATTTAGTCATAAACAATAGACAGCATGTCCCATCACGCATTAGGCATAGCTTATTGTTGTAAGTAGCCATCGGAACATAGCGTTGCTATTCTATATGACAAACCCATCATTCATAAACAAAATGAGCGAATCCCTTTACTTGTACCAATGTCAACGTTAATGTTTGTCATCAGAACACCAAAAACGTCATTTGGTTAACATCCTAAGTATCCATAAGTTGTGTATGTTCAGATTGTGTTCATTGTTGAGATATTAATCAAGATACACAAAAAGACGACGTTATACCTTGTGTTTTGGCTTATCACTACAGTCATAATAAACTTCAGAAGTTAATTCGCATAATACACTAATTGGTCATTGTTAAACTTACTTGAACAGAAGGCAACGAAAAATATTCCGAAGAAATAACTTATAGCCTCGCCGGCGTCTTTGTTGGTTTTGGCAGCATACCGCCTGGCTAGTAGTGTAATGAAAGTCGAGTTTACGATCCATAAGGTAGCTGCACCTAAATAGACAAAAAAGATAATTAATTTAAAGCAGAATAAAACATTATTTTTAACTTGTACAAAATTACAAAATATTTGTATTTGGTCTAATGTGGTAACATTTCTGTAACTACGAAAGTTTACGACTCATTAGTTGGTCGCAAGACATAAGAAAAAAGCATCAAAGACCAAACCCATGTCAATTTATTAACCAAATCTTCCAATAAAACACGGAAGGGCGCTAAAACTTATGTTAAGCTTTTTTTTTTTAGATAAAAACGGCTTTAAAAATAATGATAATATTTTTCAGTTTGATGACGTATATTGTTATAGTCTCTTAAAAGCGCGGGAAGATTAATACATGTGTTCAATATGGATAACTTACAATCTAGATGGATTGTTTTATGATAGAAATATGGAAACTAGTTAGAAATTCAATTAGTTGTTGTAGGCAGATTATGCGATATTTAAAATATGAAGCAGTGGGGGAAAATTTGTTTCTTTAGACATTTCGAGATAGTGAAAGCAATTGTGAATTTGTCAATTTCAAGGAACGGGCACTTTGCTAAAACGTGTGTACTGGCGTTGTATTTTTTTGTTTGTTTTTGTTTTAATCCTACACTCTGATTCTCTACAAAAACTTACCACATCCAATACATACAGCCCCGGGTATGACGGTGTACCAGGACGGGTAGTAACCGGTTGCCATGTAAACACTGTACGTTACCATGGAGACGATTGCAATCCACTTCAAGCTGAACCTCGCCATGGTAACAGGTGGAAAGATCAGCGTGGATGCACACATACTAACATAGATTATCGCTATCCCAACAGGTCCCTGTCCGTCAGTTTGGTTGACGGTGCTCTGAAGGTTTCCGAATGATGTAAATGCCGAAAATAGTACCAGGAACGAAACACTGAATGCAATGAGGTTTAGCCAGATCTGACGGACGGACATGTCATGTAAGGGAGTGACTTTATTAAGAACGATTTCTACAGCATCATCACCCCTGTCGTCAGTCTTAAACGTTTCCAGCTCTTGGTCCTCGTCGCCTTGTATACCGTTGCTACTGGATACTGTTGTTAGGGCATCTGTTTGGCACTCATTGTCATCAGTCTCCATTTTCACTGATTGAATGACAAGAGAAAATAGTTCATTACGAGGGACCTATTGTTTGTACAGTCTATATGTGTTACATCTCGACACCATTGCAACGTTCTTTGATCATTAGCAGTATGGGTATTACATGTACCTTGTTTTAGTATTCGTCATATTTATATAGCACCCTTATCATAATTCAAAATATGTTTAAATGTGCTTAACATAGAAATAAGAAAAGAGAAGAAGCATATTAATACACCTTTGCATAAAAAACTATGGGTGATATTTTGGTTACGATGGTAATGGCGGTGCTTCAGGTGATACGGTCCTTTTTCATCGTTTGATTTCCTTTCCTGTTAGTGATTTTGATGGTACTGTTGGCATGCGTCACTGTAATGCTCAAATCTGAGCGATATTTTATTGTATATAACAAGTGTTTGGTAAACATTTGTAAACTTATTGTGAACGCCTCCTTTTTATATCTAAAGTATGCGTAAAGCTGTTCAAATGGTACTCATGTTTATAAATAGTTCTTTATTTCCTCCATACAAAATAGTTCATACACATAATACAATGCAAACGTAAAGTAATTGCAACAAAATAGAAATTGAAAAAGCGTAATAGATAAAGATAGTTAAGGGTAAGAAAAGTTGATAGCAAGGCACAGAGTATAATGGAGAGAGGTCGAACGGAAGGTTGGATAAAAGATAACAAACGTAATTCAATTCAACAACAGAAATCTTTTTTTAAGATGCCGTCTTTTATTACGTCATATACGGTCGTAAAGATTGCCATACATACAAAAAAAAAGCTTACTGGTGGTCAGTTTAGTAGATAGAGAGATATTTGTTAGTCCGAAACATTCCACATACCGACTAATGCCGAGTTAACATGGATCTAGTATTTATATGCAGGCAAATTCCTCACTGATAACACATATTTACACAGTGATTGTCATGCGTGTTTAGACATTTTCTGTATGCAATGGTCCTTTGATGTTTTACATATCACCAGGTGCACTGCTTGCATTTTTGGGACGTTCTGTAATATTTTACACACACGACGGACTTTTAAATTGTAACACAGTTTAGATAGCCTAAAATGTATTTTCTTTTTAAATAATCAACACGTGTAACTTCTTTTCGGCTATTTTAGTTCTTCATATGCGTTTATGTCACATGTACAAATAAGAGACGTCGAAAGCGAACACAGAAATATTAAAAATGAAAGCATTTTTGTTAGATAATGGGGATTATACATTTATTATGTCCATTACAGGTAAACAGCTAACAACGATCTGGATGGCTAAGCCGTATTTAAGAGTCAGACATAACGCTGTATTTTGTTCGGAAGGTTGTACTGATTAGCCGATTAAACGAGGAAGCTTCGAAAAGGTTTACCTTTTTTAGGTTTTGATTTCCTGGGCGTTTTGAAAACATGCAGATACAAGTATATACGAGTATATTATTTGACATACATGGTTATTAACCCTTTCCCAAACAATAACGACATTTGACGACTTTGTTGCAGACGACTTAGAAATCCTTACGGGGAAAGGAGAAAATGCTCGTGACGAGCAAATTATCCTTTTCCCACAAAGTTTTCTGCTCTTTCTGAAGAATATTGTTCAATTCCATCATATTTTGAAATGTCGTTTGCAAACTCTTTCAATTTGGGACAGTCGAAAATGTGTTCTTTGGGAGAGGGTTAGGAAAGAAAAAGCATACATCTTATGTAGAAAAACACGTGCTGTTGATTTACGTTAAAGACATATATCGGAGTAACTATTTTCTTTATCAAATAGTCTTTCTACTGAGGCAAATTTGAAACGGACAGCTGGTTACTTAATGTTTGTGCTAACAAAACCAATAGGAACAAGACGAACAAGTTTGATATCAAATGAACAGTTTATCGTCAGTTATGCTCAGTAACCATTCATTGGAAACGTCACATTCGTGTACACTTAACCCTTGTAGTGCTGGAACCGACTTAATGCTTATGCAAACAGGTTGGATCCAGGCCAGCCGCCAAGCAAATTGGCGGCTGGCCTGTGAGCTAACATATTTGCTACTCTGAGTATCTTTCCTTATCAAAATTGAACAGATATTTAAAGTTTTAGAAGGCAGACGACAAAAATATCTATTTTTAGAAAATTGCCCAACACTCTAAGGGTTGAGTTTCGGCTCCAACCTATTCTGAATCTGTTCTCGTTGAACTCAGGGTCTCTCTGCTCTCTACGATAACTTTGAAGTCGAGCGGTTTGAGTGTGAGCCCGTACTTGCTGTCAACAACAGGCGAGTCCCCCGGCACCTTGCTGAATTTACACTTCTGCATCATGATCGTAAAGAATAAAAACAACTCCATCTTCGCTAACTGTTCGCCGGGACATTTTCGTTTGCCAGTAGAAAACGGCAAGAACATCGCCGAATTTGCCCGATCGACTTCGCCTTCTTCTGTAAGAAATCGGTACGGGTTGAACACTTCCGGTTCTGGAAACACTTCCGGGTCATGACTGACTGACCAGAGGTTAACAAACACGAGTGTTTTGTTCGGGATAAAATGACCTCCGACCTCGGTATCAGCTGTCGTACTATGCGGCAGGGCGAACGGAAATATACACGAATGGCGCTCGATTTCCAACATGGTGGCTTCGGTAAAGGGTAATTCGGACATGTCATTAAAGTCCGGATCTATTTCGAGTCCGTATTTTTGTTTGATCTCTTCATGGACCTTCTCCTGGTATTCTGGGTAAGTGATAAGGTACAAGATGGACCACTGAAGGGTGCTTGCGATTGTATCGAACCCAGCACCTGAAATGTAAAACAAGATGTTACGGAGAAACGGATACAGCAGTAAGAGGACAATGGTCAAGGGGTAGATCGTCGACCTCAGGACACGATGGTCGTGGGTTCGAATCCCGTAATAAGCGGGATCTTCCTTTCGACCTTTCATTAATCCACATTTGGCGCAAGAGTACTGGTTGCAGAATTGATAGTGATTAATTTAGGTTTGTTTCACATTCAATGTTCGATGAATAAGTCTAAACCAAAGCAGTAAAAAGAAAATAGAGTGAATCATGTAAGTTGCTGTGATTAGAACCATGACGTTAAGTCAAGGGAAATTTCTTTGTTATGTTCCCACATTGTTTTCGATTTTTTCCCGCTCACGAAATCTTTAAAGCTGTTCGAATCATTTAAGAACACCTCTACATACTTAAGAGCGATTTCCGTCAAAAATGTCAAGAAACATATTCTTTCTGGATAACGGTAAACATGTTTCACCCATCACGTTTTCTTATCTGTCCGCTACGCTATGCGAGTCATGCAGTTGTATGCTCTATACTGTTAACCAATCGAACAATTGACCTTTATCAATATCATCATCATCAATATCGATTTTTATAGCATTATCACGAGTATAAGCATCATCAGCATCTATCATCATTAACCCCTACATACCGATGAGTTCCTGTAGCGTGGTTAGTATATGCACGTCCGTCAGTCCCACAGACGCTTTCTCCTCGTCTGTGTTCTCATGCGTGGCCCTGATCAAAGCGTCCGTGATGTCTCGAACATAGGACGGATCGTATGTGGCCAGGTGCTCTTTCTGCTTCTTCAGACAGAGGTTATCCATTGTTTCGAGGATCTGTAGGAATTGTTTGAACGTCCGCTTGGTGAAGTGACGCATCCACGGCATGAGGTCAACAGGGTTTCCTGGGATAGAGTGGAACAACACTTTACACATTGTTAAACACATTACCATACAATAGCGACTTTTTACGACTTTTTTGCAGACGACTCTGGGAAACAAGGTGGGAAAAGGAGAAATTGCTCTTAACGAGCAATTTCCCCTTTTCCCACAATGTTTTCTACCCCATCAGCAGATAATTTTCCAATTTCATCAAATTTTGATATGTCGTCTGCAAACTCTTCTAATTTGGGACAGTCGAAGATTTTGCGTTTCGTAAAGGGTTAACGAACGGTTTAGCATGTATGGGCCTGTCTCATAATGGTTCAAAAGGTAAATTTCCTCACCATCATAAAAACAAAGAGGAAAATATTACATCAGATAAGCAATAACTTAGACGTGAACGGAACATGAGCCCTAACGGTAAAACATTTATCTATGCACTTTTAAAAGCATGTCTATTTTGCATTCTCCAAAACAAAAAGTTTTTTTTCTTATTTTGCGATGGTCAAGTTAGTTTAAACATATTGTATTCATCGAAATAAGCACAATATACATAATAATCGAGTTATACAACACAGATGAAATGGATAAGAACGAAAGCAAAAGTTTATAAGGTTCTTTTCCAGTACCCTTAGCGGATACGCGACGTTGCATGGATAGTCAAATTGGCATAATCTAATCATCTCTTTGCAATATATTGAAGGAAAAACGAAAAAACGGTAGAAGGAAAAAAGATCTTGCATTTCATCAAAGTGGCATTGCCCTTCGAGGTATTTATACGCCAAATAAGATTATTGAGAACAGAGTAATAATTTCAAATTATGGTTTTCTGTCGAATTCTAATACAGGCAAATCATATTGTTTATCCAGACATGTTTGCAGTTATTTCAAGCGACTTAATATATAGTTACTAGTATTTGCAAATTAAGATATTATTTATGTGAGCACTTTAACTGATAAGCCAGCAATCATTTCGATCCTCCAAGACAAACATCTTTCCTGACTTTGTCGACTTAGATATTCTGCAAACTCTTTCAATAATGGACGTCATCATGCTTATCCCTTATTTAATAAAGAAAGAAAATGTCACACCTTACAGGTACATGTAAGTCACTGTGGCGAAATGCGAAATGCTAATATGCTACCAGCGATATTCAACCATGCCCGCCCTATTATGTATGAAAGGTTGCACACTCAATACCAGGACAACGTCATACCAAATATCTAAAACAAATGTAGCAATGGCTTCGCTCTATGGTTCAACGACCGGAAAAGTCATTTATTTACTCGCCCAAAACCGTCAAACTAATCTATAATGGTATAACCTCACGGTATAATAGCGTGGGGTCCTAGGTATACACAAGTGCCGGACGCCATGTCTATGGTATGATTGAAATAAATCTAGAAAAAGGCTAAAATGGTTTTAAGTCTTAAATGTATGTCTGCGAAACATTACAACTTTGGAACGTTTGAAATACAAAACTGCAGTACAATATACCTGCTCCGATGAACGCCATGAATTCGTCGTTGTTTTTCACGAGCTGCAGGAAGTCCGGGTCATCGCGACGGTATCTCTTCCCGAAACAAAGCGCGCAGATGATGTTGCCGACCGATAGATAAATCTCATTGTGCGGGTCCGTCGGCCCGCCATTTGACTCGAGCAGATTCTGAACAAGAAACTTTGCTTCGGTCGTAATGGCCTCTTCGATTGGATTGTACTTCTTATTGGCACACAAAGCCAGTGCATTCTGAGCGATTCGTCGGTGCATTTTCCATCTAGGTCCGAAATCGCTGAACCCCATACTATTACCGTTTGCAAGGAACTTGAAGGAGTAAAAATCCGGTCTTCCCGCGAATTCGTCTGCCTGCTTGACAAGCGCCTGCCTGACCGTTTTGATCCCGTTCAGGACAATGGTTGGACATGATCCCATCGTGATCTGGTAGACGTCGCCATATTTCTCTCGGTACTTGGTCAGGGTCTTGTGGGGCTTCCTTCCCAACTGGAGTAGATTACCGAGCACTGGTACGCCGATAGGACCGGGAGCCGTGGATACCCGCCGTGGGTTCCGGGTTCGAACAATTAACATCGTTACCAGTAAAACGCATATTGCGACTAGAGCTAACATGGTATCTGGATTTTTAACAAATATATAAATGATATATAAATGACAAGAACGTTGCTATATTTTTATCCAAATTTCTTCCTTTTTCTTCAATATAAATGTCGACTACCTAAACCCGCCAGTGCCGTCTGTCTGTGTTTTTCCTTAAACCAAATCACTTTATTTCCACAAAATATTACTTCTAACTCCCTTACACCTGAACAAGCTTCCTCACTGGTGTGGACCATTCACACGTCTGTTATAAAACACAGACAGATGACGTTATGGAACAGACGACATGCGTCCTTGAATCGCGCGGACAGCTGTCTAACCTTTTACCCCACCACCCCGCTCGCACAACGCTGGCCGCACTATAGGGGTCAATCTTGAGTTAGACAAATAGGGTCGAGTTTCACGGCGTTATAAAACGCATAGACTGGCCCCAATGCGAAGAAACATCTGTCTTTCAAGCAAGGTTTCGATGTAGTTGATACTTGCCTTTTATGTGTTGTACAAATGCATATAAAAGCTTTTGAAAGCATATATAAATGAGCTTTTGCCAAAAGAAAAATAAAAGAGACAAAAGATTATGATACGACGCAAGATGTCAAAAAATATCGTTTTGATTTTGCCTGGATATATACACGTGTTTGTTTAAATGAATTTTTTTTCTTTAATTTCATTTTCAAGAAAACAGGGTCATATAATCTCGTTATGTTTGGATTTTGTCTAAGTAGATCGTCCACAGCAGATTTTATGAGGAAAGGAAACGATTTTCACGAACATTTGGAAAGAATTCTTTAACACCACATAAAAAAAACATGTTGTTAAAAGAAATTCCCATGGCCCTTTTATACAACCGTACGCTAGGAGACTGGTATAGACTTCAGATGTTTGTGAGATTGTTTAAAAGTGTTTGTTCGCAGAAGAGAAAATTAAAGTCTTGAATGAAACAATACAGTTTTTGTAGTGTTGTTAATGCACTCAATTCAGGAAGCGTCAATTTATTTAAGTATGTACAGTTTATATGCGGTAGATCTCAAAAGCAATGACACGCTTTTTAATTAAAATAAAACTGTTTTAAAATAAGAATAAATTTTGACCTCAAAGATTCCTCAAATCTGTGAACGAGCACCTTTGATTGCGTTCCACTATCTACTTGAACCAAACATAAATAAAGAAGAAATTACCTGAAACAAGCACTCCCTTTCTTTGTCACAGTTGATTCTCAAAATATATATTATATATTGTAAGTGGCTATATTTACAACCAGCAAAGATTCAACCCCTGAAACGTGTTTAAAGAAGCGTTCTCCGGGGTTTGAAGTAAAACGTCAGTCTTGACGGGGTCACTGACCCAAAGGTCACCACCGACACTTGAAGATGTCAACACATAAAGACAGTGACCGTTAATAGAACTGTGGGTTGGATTTCAGCGATTCAAATACACTCACGACGTGTCTTTCCTGGATAAACATGCAGTTTTCATACCGATTTGTGGGCTAGCGTCGGCATCCTCATCTCTCCGCTAGCGTGGATCGAACTTTAGACCCTCGGAACAAGAGGCCGGCACTGTCACTATTTAGGGATAAGAACAGTCTAGCGACCACGTTGACATGAATATATCCCATAACTGATGAGTATGTCTTAAAATAGACCAGACATGCTATTAACCTTGTAACCTATAGATCCTTGACACGTTATCGGTCATAAAACCCATTTTGCAATTTTGAAATGTTTGACTGGAAGGAATTGTCGCGTTAACAAAGAAAATATGGTGTGACGATAAGTTTAAAGACTTACAGTTTCTTATAATATGACATATTCATTCAGGTGGAGTGGGAGAAGAGCGGCATAGACAGAGAGCGTGTGTGTGTGTGTAGGGGGTGTGTGGGGTGTGTGTGTGGGGTGTGGGTGGAGAAAGGGAGGAGGAGGAGGGAGAGAGAGGAGGAGGGAGAGAGACAGAGAGAGAGAGAGAGACAGACAGACAGACAGACAGACAGACAGACAGACAGACAGACAGACAGACAGACAGACAGACAGACAGACAGACAGACAGACAGACACAGACAGACAGACAGACAGACAGACAGACAGACAGACAGACAGACAGACAGACAGACAGACAGACAGACAGACAGACAGACAGACAGACAGACAGACAGACAGACAGACAGACAGAGACAGACAGACAGAGAGAGAGAGAGAGAGAGAGGAGAGAGAGAGGAGAGAGAGAGAGAGAGAGAGAGAGAGAGAGAGAGAGAGAGAGAGAGAGAGAGAGAGAGAGAGAGAGAGAGAGAGAGAGAGAGAGAGAGAGAGAGAGAGAGAGAGAGAGAGAGAGAGAGAGAGAGTTGTTTTGAGATATTTGAGTTATGAATCATTGGGACAAAAAAGAAAATGCTGGACATAATGGTTTAGAATTACTTCCATCTAGAATGTTTTAACAATGTCCAAAAGGAAGCATGAATGATTAACTGTGTAAAGAACTGTGAACGCAAAGAAAATGTATTTGAAATAGCAATCAATAACCTTTCTTTAAAGATCACTGTTTAATCACTGTCAAACGAAATCAAAACCGTAGTTTAAGTTCAAATGTTTGCATCATATCTATCCGCACTTACTTCACCCCAAAGTCCGTGTCCGTTATCAGTTACAAAGCGTCATGCACATGTAAAGGATACCTTTTAGTTTAAGAAATAGCCTTAGTTAAGTTTTTCGGTTCAAATATGTGCTTGACTCAAATGCTTATTTGGTAATCAAAAAACGGTATGAATGCATTTTTATAAATGTTCAGTCAAAAATAGGACCCTTTTTACCTTATTTTGTTGAGAATATTTTGGCGGGACGATGTATTCTAACCTTTATAGTGACTTTGGAAAACCTTTTGATCGAACATTCTATGTGCATTTTATTTGTGGCGAAGAGCTACACTAAATGGAAACAGGCAAACTCCTCACAGTGATCTCCCTTTATGGAATTGATAACTACCCCCCCCCCCACAAATGTCACTGCTTAGAAATGAAACTGGTGTTTAAAGGTAGCGGCGACACCCCAAAATCATCCGTTTATGCTTTATTTGTTAAGAAAACGAAGCACTTTTCCCAATTCAATTTTTGTCAGAAATCAACACAAAAAGACATTATTACTAAATTAAAACTATATCAGTAAACAACTCGATCGAGAACAAAAACATCTTTTAAATTTCATTCAAATCTGGATGAAAAGCTTGTGATACCACCTAATGTTCTTTATAGTTGTTTACTTTTAAAAAACATACTATTTTGATCTCGTATATCTCATGCTTCACTATGATTTGTTTGTCATTCTATAAGTGGAATCCTTTTATTCGACTCGTATAACTTGAGAACGAAAATAAAAGAAATACTTTGTAATGAAAAGCGGAATTGAGACAACATATCTGTGCATTAAGCCCCCTTTTCTAATAATACAAAGACGTTTGATATCGCCTGTAAGATAAAGCGGCGTATTGTGAATTACTTAAGAGCAAAATATCGCTAACTCTCTCATCAGAATGAAGACGATACGCTATCCTGGTCGAAATATGACTCGTTTGTTATCAGGTTATACCATTGCATCTCGTTCAGGGGACAGTGTGTACGCTAGGGTCCCGCTGTCTGGTACCCGGGTACATTATATCGTGTCATTGTGAATCTGGGTAACAACGATTAACTCTTTACCAAACTCAAACTTTTCGGCTGTCTGCTCCAAATTCAAAGAGTTTGCAGACGACATTTCAAAATGTGATGAAATTGTAAAATAATTTTTTGATAGGGCAGGAAATAATGTGGGAAAAGGAGAAAATGCTCATTAAGAGAAATTTCTCCTTTTCCCACAATGATTTCCAAAGTCGTCTGCAGCCAATTGGTCAACTGTCGATATGGTTTGGTAATGCTGATTAAATGTCACTATCTTAAACATATACGTACCAGTATTACACGTCATATCAACCTTTCAATGTGATGAGTATCAACATATATACATTAACATTTGGTGATTCACAAAATTGAGGGTTTTTAATCTTAAAATCATCTTTTCAAAATAAAAAGGGAAAATTGGTTAAGAAATAAAATAAAACTGGTTTAGACATTCTATAAAGTGTATCTTATCTATGTGTAGAAAGAGTAGATGCGACAAAGTGTGTTTAATGTAATTTCTTAATCATTGCCTGCATTATAGATAATCCAGAATTAAAAAGCCACAATCAAACAACGGTTTTGTAATAAAGTAGGAAGCTTCTTGGATAAGTGGAATGATGTTTGAAAGACTTTCAATTGTAATATAATTTGCCATCGGGTTCATACAAAGATTAAATCTAGTGAATTAAAAACAGAAAACACAGAATGGTTGACGAACGAAAACTTGACATGGACGCACAAGATGAAAAAAGTGACAGTGTGGACGAATCTGGTGCGACAGAACTCGATGAATTGGTCAATAAAACTGCAATCGGAAACAATAACGAGCTCTTAAAGTCAATTACTGATATAGATAAAGATGACGATGAACCATGCAGTGGTGACGACACTAAATCAGGCAAAGATGCGAGTGTTAATTACACGTTGACGAATCGGCAGGCCGTGATCAACCTACTCATCCTCAGCTCGGCGTTTATGGTCATGTTCTCCGGTATGAACACATTCGTCTCCGTTCAGAGTACACTCAACAAAGAGGACGGCCTGGGAACTACAGGGCTAACAGTTCTCTATTCGACAGCGTTCGTTACGAACTTGTTCCTACCCGTGGTGCTATCCCTTGTCGGTTCGAAACTCATCATTTCTGTGGCTATATCGACATACATCGCTTACGTGGCGACTGGCTATTATTCCGCATGGTCGACCGTGATTCCTGGGGCTCTAATCATCGGAGTGGGTAGGTTGTCATGTAATTATGAACTGAACTTAAAGCTTTTAGCCGACTAATATTGGAATGTTTCAATAAATGATTGTGATTTCTGGGCTAGCAAAACGTTCATTACGGAACCAGTATTTCCATTTCGTTCGTTTTAAGTCTTGTTCTGGGAATTTATTGGTTGTTAACTGACAGACATTAAATACCACTAAGTTATGTTATCTCTCTCTTTTTGTCAGGCTGCATCTATTGGTTGTGAGCAAGATATATTCTATAGATCTATACGTCGCCATTTAATGTCATTCCTATTTCGTAGATTCCCCGCATCTATAGATTGCGTTCCAAGCATACTTTAAATACAGAGGATTCAATTCAAGACTATAGCAAATCCTCCACAAAAAGTGAAGAACTTGCGATATATTTGCATTGAACCTTCGATCAATCGTCGTTTAATGCTATTTCTATCTCACTCGCTGCATCATTTGGTGGCTAGCAAAGTATACTTTAATAATATTTAATAATATTTTTAGCTTGCAGGTTCGCCGCATCTATGGATGGTAAGAATAGTATACTTTGTATTCCTTGTAGTTTAATGTTACTTTTATCTCGCAGGTCCCCACATCTTTGCGTTGCTAACTAATCATACTTTATTCACCGAGGATTCAATGCAAGACTAGATCAACTCCTTCAGGAGGAGATATTCAAGATAGTCTAGCATTGAACCCTCCATATCAAGTATTTCAGTGTCATCTATTTATCTCATGCTCGCCAGGAGATGTTGGCAAAGCACACTTTATTTATATTGTTGGTCAACTAATTCTATATATATATTTCGTAGGTTCCCCACATCTTTGGGTGGCTAGCCAAGCATACGTCACGGACCTGGTCAAATACAGCAAGTCGTCAGATGGAAAACCCAAGCCGGAGAAGGTCACGATGTTCTTCGGTGTTTTCTTCGCTCTACATGCAAGTTGTAAGGTGCAAGGTCTTGTGGATCTGAGCTAATAAATTACTTAACACTTTCACATCTGAAAAGGTTAGCGATTCAATCCAAATATATGATAAGGAGACGATATTGCACACATATCGAAAACGACCACCTGGTTTTAAAATGGGAAAAGAATCATTGTAACCACAAAAAAAGATACTTGTGGTAATGAAGATGGTTTTTAAAACAATCCTAAATGTCTCAATAATATAAATGAAGACGATGTTTGTAATAAAGTAAATATTTTTTTGGCCCAATACTGTTCGCACAAGTTTCCAAATTTAAAATTGGATTTCTTTAAACAAACACTTGCATGTAATATTTCATTTACCAGGCAGATGTTATAGATTAGACTATATTTTTTCTTTTCTTCATAATATAAGTGATATTTTGTGTACGCATATCACAATATCCAATGCTGTGAATATTCCCAGGTGATTCCCTTAATAATGTTCCTGATGTAAACACTATATTAGGATTTTGAAAAATGAAGACATACGTAACATCCTTATCCAATGATTTAATTATTCCCTTAATTATTCATTTTTACCTGTATTATTTGTTTCTTAAATACAGGTAATCGCTTGGATACCCACCGTATACAATGATTTAGTTATGTTCTATAAATTGTTTAACCTCCATACACATTGTACTTGGTTTGTGAAATACAAAACGGATTTCGATGAATTTGACACGCTCTCCTTATTCGATGATTTAGTTATATCGTGACTATTGCGTTACATCACGTTTGTTTGTGAAAAAGAACAGTTTACCTAATGATTTGCCTATCTCTTCAGCCCGTATCTGGGGTAACCTGTATTCCTCGTTTGTGTTACGCGGGCTCGGAGAATACAACCAGACGACGCCGGTACATGACTCCCCTATACATGATACCCGTATCTGTGGGGCGTGGTACTGCCCGGGGGTCCCCACAAATAACACCAACCTGAATCCGCCCTCAACGGAAAAGGTGAGGTCCATTTAATGTAATGGGTATCAACTGGTAGGTAATACAGATCATTGTTGGGTGGTGATATACAAACTATCACTGCTGTTTTTCGAGATTCATTGGGAAATCATGCCAGTACGAATCATTTTAAAACGATGAAAATCTACTAAAGAAAGCATCACATTTATGTACTAGCATAAGCTTCTGATGAGGTCTTGCACAGTTTTCAACAATATTTCAGTCATTTCGAGACTGTCATCGCACCTTTTTTCTCTCCTGATGATCCATTACTCGTACCACACACTATTCTCTTGTTAATTATGTTTGCCGACAGACAGATAATTTACAAGCTCATGGACATTGCTGTTTATAATTGAAGCTTTGTTATTTGTATCTTAAACTGTGGAGGTTTTCTTCATTTTCTTTAAACAAGTTGTGTCAAAATACCATCTTCCAATCTAACTGAACATTTATCTAGATACAGTGTACTGTGCGTGTTAGAGTCTTTTATACGCAGCATCCTAACAATTGTTTCGATAAGTTGTACTGCCTAGGTACTCGTAAGACTCACATCGACGGAACGTTCCTAAAAAGAAACTGACTCTTAGTCTAAACATATACATTTGAGATCGATTATGAAACTCATTTTTATGATTTAGATTATCATTCTCGATTCTGCTTCCTGGATACACACTTAAGACTCACGCCGGATGTGTTTCTTTAGCCACATTTCGGGTTTATAGACGGAATTGGGAAAATACATCCTCCTTTAACTAGCCTTCTTCATATAGGACTGCGCATGTTCGATACGTACAAGCACCATTTCCTCTTTTATAGATCACCATTTACACAACTATATGTATCGGTTGTATTGCCCTCGCCATTCTCGGGTCCTTGTTCTTGAGGAACCTTCCGTTAGTCCCGCACATGCGTGTCTCGGTATGTGGGCGAATCACGAATGTCTTCAAGCACATGTTTACGTGTAAAACCCAGCTATATCTACTGGCTGTTACGGTGTTCAGGAGCGTAAGTCGGGTGTTTATTGATGGAGACTATACAGTGGTAAGTAGTTGGCTTTAATAAGAACAACAATACCTCATAGAACTTTAACATTGAATCATTTACACCATTGATATATGTAGTAAGTTTATTGGTTCAATGCATGTGAAATTGTCATGTACAGTTGAGTCCCAATGATTCGAAGTCAACGGGACTTCATGTCTCTTTCGGATAAGGCATGGGGTCAATAATCCGAAATTGGGGAAATGAATCAACAACGTTATTATAACAACTAGTCTATTCTGTTTTGAAGGGCAACCGTTTCTTACCCCATCCTTCATGGCATCGTAGTTATTCAAACTATCTGGCAATTTAAACAGACAATCTTCCATGAGATCCTCAACAATTGACAAGTAAACAAGAAAACTAAAAGACTATGGAAAATTTAGGTATTTTGGCCAACACAAACTGAATATCAAAATAACAACATTGACTAAAATGCCATTTAGTGCAATACCCAGTATCAGACCGTTCGAGCCTTTATTGTTTACCTGGTTATCATTGGCTGGGTAGATTTTGGCCGTATGCCGAACAGTTTTTCTGTAACATCGCGAAAGTGTTAAGGAACAATTTATCGTTTTGTCAATGTGGTTTCTGAAAAAGTTCAAAGCAGATGTGTCAAATTGAGGTATCATACTAAGTGAGTAACATGTTAAACTTTATGAGAATCTAAACCTTATCATTGATTTGTTCTTCAGGCATTCGTTAGCTGCACAATCGGTGTTGAGAATGTTGGCTTTGTAATGATAGCGTACGGTTCTGCTGCTACACTGTTTTCCTTCATTGTCGGGAGGATGTGTAAATACACCGGGGAACTCGTGCTCTTTATCATAGGTAAGTGGTGTAAACTCTGTATAAACCACAGTCCATTCGGTGAACTGATTAGAGATACATACACCAAATGTTTTTTTTAAATTACTTTTGTTAGGAAAATTATAGTGTCTTTATGGATACAAAAGTAGAATAGGCCCATCACAAGCTAATTCTTATGAGTAAACATATTCAGTCAAATATGAGTGAGCGGTCACACCTGAACAACGGCCAATATGTCCACAACGGCCAGCTAATGTCCGCTCGTGCATTTATCTTCTTTGAGTACACTGTGCATAACGGGAATCTGTGCAATGCAGCCAACGGCCACAATACTTGGTTTATCCGTATGTTGACGTTTCGTATTATTTTTAACTGTATTGCAGTCACATCTTAGCGGTCCATGCTCCTAGCTTTTCCCAATCAGTACGACACCCAGTCATCTCTAAGCAACTCGTTTCTCACTATTAGAATACCGTACTTATTTTCTTATTTCATAGACAAAGCATTTATCGCATTTGTCGCAATAGAACAACTATTTTCGTCACTCCTTCATCTTGTATTTGTTGGAAACCCATTTAGGTATTTTAATGTTTTTGTATGCTCACCTTGCAGAAAATATATCTGTTATGTGAATATCCTAGCCATATCCGTGCACAATTGTAAATGATCACAGCCGAATCAGTTGATAAAACATGGAATTAAACCAAAAGGATAATATACATGACGGTATACTGTTGATGATATACTTACGTATGCTATCTCACACAGGATTTGTCGTGCAGATAGCCGTCTGCTTCACGATGTTGCTATGGGAACCGACGAGAGATCAGTCGGTGGTGATATACGTTATAGCCGCCCTCTGGGGTCTAGCTGACGCCGTCTATGCGCCAACACTTACAGGTAGGTGTCTTCATATCAACATTTATTTCAACACATACCTTTACTACCAGTACTGCATACTCATAAATCCACATTAATTCTCTGATACATTAAGAATTGTTTCATGTCGAGAGAAAAAAAAAAATTAATCGCAAAGACATTATCAAATGTTGAAAAGAGCATCGACAACGCCGAGTTTCAAACACAGGACCAAGTCGAACAATTTCATTCAGCGTTGTTTATCTAGTTATTAAAACTAACATGGCTTTCTGGGCAAGCAGTATTGTGAGACAACGTTACACGTACTTCTGAAGAGAATTGTTAATAGTACATGTGTTGTAAAACTATCTTGAGCGACACGGCACTGTTGTATTAACACAACAAATGAGATATAAGTTGATCATAATAGATTCCATTCATCAACGTAGCCTTTCACGTCTGGTCAATATGATAAGCACAAAAAGATCACCATTGCTGAGTATGGAACGCCACAGCTGTCTTATGTTCAACACTGATATGATGTTTGCTTCATTCCTGTGTTGTTGTGTTGAGTGATCATTATGTTTAGTTTATAATAACGCATGTTCGGTTAATCAATAATGTTGTTGAGTCTTACTATTCATTGTCCAGATAAACATTGGTTTGTTCGGTTGAAAGCACATGATGTTGGGTTGACTTATCATTATGTTGGGTTCATGTTGGGTTTATGTTAGCTGAGGACGGTAGACGTTTCGCAATGTTATAATGCAGACAAAACTACCGAGACAAAAGGAGAGAGTGTTCATCAACTCATCTATTTGCCAGTGGTTTCGAACGTCACCTTCTGCATGTGCGTTGTAATAGTATAGGTCATTATTAGGTAAATGATCAACGATCACAGCTACCGCCATAGCCAAGTGATAAAAGTACAATTGTTGAAATAAAAAAGAAACCCTCTCCGCGTGAGTACAAATTAAACCGGCAGATTTGATTTATCAGATCTGGTTGATTTACGGAATGCCAATAGTTTTACAAATGATCGTTCTACCTATCTTGCCCGGCCCTAACGGACAGTTAAGTTATGGGTATTGTTCCATCTTTGACGAGTCGGCCATCGAATCATAACTGAATTGTTAACGCAATTGCAAAAACACTTCGTGTAACTAAATCATAACTAACAACATCCATTACATTCAGGGTCTTTCGTGGCCTAGTGGTTAAGGTAGCGGACTTAGAACTCGTGAGTACCGTTTTCGAGCCCTATCAACACCTCTGGTTTCGTAGGGGTGACCTTTGGCAAATCACTTCAGAGCTCTAGCCTAGTACTGGTGGATCCAGGAAAGCCGTTACATAACTGACAAATTGTTGATACGGTGTTAAACACCATATAAATTACATTTCAGGTTTATACAGCACGCTTTTCACGACGAACAGGGATACAGCCTTCACCGCCTTCCGTTTCTTGGACGCGTTCGGATTCGCCTTAGCCTACGCCTATAGTGGATATGTGTGTACAGACGTGAAGATATACATTATACTGGCCTTCATAGCGTTATCATGTGGCTGTGTTGTCGGATTATTGCGTAACAAGAACAAACACTTCCAATAAATCGGTGCATCCCTTAGAATGCTGGGTAATTTTCTAAAAATAGTTTTCTATTTCGTCTGCTTTCCAAAACCTTAAATATCTGGTTAATTTTGATGAGGAAAGATACTCAAATGGAAAACAGGTTGGATCATCGTACAGCCGCTAATTTCATAAACATGAAGTCGGTTCCGGCACTTTAAGGACTAAACGAGTACTAATCGTCTTTTAAGCAAAATAAATCTAAAAGCACAGTTGTAACCGTAGTGAAGTAAAAGTGGTGCCCACTTGGGAGGACGGAAGGTTGCAGGTTCTTGACTGACTACACAAAAGTGCTTCCTTCTAGAGCATTTTGGATAATGTTGCGAGTATTACGGCTAACAATGTTAGTTCCACGTTAAGGCGGACAATACTGGCTTGGGTCCAAAACGAGCGAGTCAGAGCTTAAAAAAGATGTTGAAAAAAATGGCGCTAATCCACAAACCATTTTAGCTTTATTTGAGTCATATTGATGTGACACCAGCAAAGAAGGAAGAGGTAATTCCTAGTGTTTGTTTATAAAAAACCCCGTTCTTCAGATGTACTCATTTCAAAGCAGAAGCATAACAGAAAATCTGTCTAAAGTATTGTCTGTTGACAATAATGTTATATATAATGTCGTCTGCAAAAGTCAAAATGTAAAAATGCAGAAAAAGCGACATTTTGCTTTTGAAGCAACACTTACGTTGTTTACTATTATGTTTGCCTCATCTTGGGATTTCAATGTATTCTGAAAAATACAGAACTATAAACTATATGAGTATCATTATTTTCTTTAGTCAAACATCAGACTAATTTAAGTCTAGTATCACAATTTAATTATTCAATTAAACCTAAACTACATTCTATATTTATATCCTTATTTAGTTTTCCAAAATGTACATTAGACCAAATTCCAAATTCTATATTTGTATCTTTATCTATTCAATAGAACGAAGGTTTATACACTATATTAGTATCATTTTTGTTTTTGTTTAAACAAAGAAATGCAAATTTTAGAGATTTCGAATGTTGCAAAAGTCATTATCTTCCAAGAACATCGATGTCAGATATATATTCTATTGTTATTTATTGCCACACGTTTTATTTCTAATATAATGCCAATTGCTACATGTTTCCAACTAATCACACATCGTTATGCAGTATTTATCAATACTTCCTCACTCCCAACATATTCCATAATATGACCTTTTTGTCTGTCGTTTGTGGAATCGCGAAACTGTGGACTTAAACTCTTTCATTTAATTCGTAGGAAACCAGAGATAACCCAACTCGGGACTTTCCACTATTGGATATGTAGCTTTGGGTCCTGGTCCGTGGGTATACCCCGCACTAGGGGTATACCCACGGGCCAGGACCCCAGGCTATGGGATATATAGTTATAGCCGACAAAACGATATTACCCTTCCAGCTCTGATGGTTGTTAAATATAAGTCATAACAAACACTTAAGATTTGAATCGAATTTATTATACAAAAAATAAACTGATTTGATAATCAGGTCATGTCAAATAAAAAACAATACAAAAATAAATCCAACACTTTAACCTGATTTCAGTTGTTTTTAAAGGTTCAAATTGAATGACTCAAAAGGCAATCATGGCGAGCAGCAATATATACATAGATTATCTGAGAAGTGCTTAGGGTATTTGCATTATGTAAAACTATTTAAGAACATACTGGATTGTTCTAAGTATTACAATAATTTATGCAATTTCAAGCAGCACTTCCTTTTATAATTCACCACCGAAAATCACTAATAAAGCTCATATGGGTGTCCCGGCCAAATACATAGTCAAACATTCAGTGTTTGAAAGGTTTCCCGTCTTTAAATGAAGTACATAGATGGGGAATATTTGGTACCAACACATCAGACTGTTAATGTTGTGCATTGTTGTGTATTTGGAGATCAAAGTGGTCAAAACAATACATACGTTACTGTCGCAATGTTTGTTTTTCATGTTTAACAATGATTATCATAATCATGTACCCTTGTTAGGGCCTATTTTGTAACTGCTCCTTGGTAAAAGCAACGTTAGCGACTTTAATTTTGTCCGACTACAAATGTTTTCACAGTTCTTTGGCTTACAGAGTTAATTAAAATGATGTCCCCAATCGCTTGATACATCCGTGATGCTGCTAAATACTGCTCTTCCAATCGAAGACTAAGCCTACGGTGAAAAAACAAACAATGTAGCATCGAACACTAACACATAGTGTTTCCCTTTAAAACGTTTTCGTCAGCATATATAGCAGCATTAGACTTCAAGACCAGGATTTCTTGATTCAGATAGTGGAGTATAAATCACTACGATACATACGTTATATGCTATTCTGATTCAACCAAATCATCATTTGTATTTAAAAAACAATGCCTTTTTATATATTTGCTTAAACTGTGAATTAAGAAAGATAGAAAGAAAACTATTATCTACTAAATCGTTGGTATCTTTAACGATTAATGTTAAAATGATACATACGTTATCGATACATACGTTATCAAACACATTAGAAAATTGCAAACGTCGTATTTTGCGTCATGAGTGATGTCACAAAATCCTAGAAAAGTTCATTTATACCGTCATTTTGGAGATTTAACCTTTCAGCATTGGTTAACATTTGCCAGTGATGTTTTGAGAATTTATCGTGTTACCCGAGTGATTTGAAGAAATTGTAGAGACCTCCGTTGTTGACTTTTTGAAAAGGGATGACAATAGTAGAATGCAACCAGGCAAAGCTGACGCCAAGAAGGTCGATGGGAAGACAAACAAAGAACAGACCAGGGTTTTGACAGACTATTTGAAGAACCTGCACAACAAATATACTGCCGAGTGCCCTGAAAATAAAATTTCCCAAACAACATTTGCTCGTCTTAGACCGACAAATCCTCTATTGGCGTCTTTCATATCCAGGAATACATGTCAATGTCTTCACCACCAGAACATGGTGCTAAAAGTACAGTTCCTCAGAAAGGCAGGTATACGTAAAAGTGAAATTCCTGAAAACTTGATAGTTCACAAAGATGACTTGGGCCAGCTAGTAAGCAGTCTACCAGAAAGGGTATCCTATCGTGTTTGGAAAAAGGTTGACATTGGAAATAGGAAAATGAAGATGAAAATTGTTGAACTGGAAGAAGATGGAGAAAAGTTCAAAGCCGATCTAGCAAATCAACTTTGCTTGTTTGTGCAACACGTACAGCGTGTAAAAGAGCAGTACCAACAAGAAAGGTTACTAAAGGAGAATCTGCCTGAAGATGAAATGATGTTGCAAATAGATTTTGCAGAAAACTATAGTTGTCGGTCATTGAATGAAGTGCAGACTGCCTATTGGAATCAGACAATGGTGACAATTCATCCTGTTGTGGCATACTATAGAGATAATGGTGAACTGAAACATAAAAGTTTTGTGCTCGTAAGTGATGAAATGGCACATGCATCGTCCACAGTGTGTGCTTTCATTGACCGGATAATTCCAGAACTGACGGCATTTCGACCAAACCTGAGTGCCGTTCATTATTGGACTGATTCGCCATCGTCACAATACAGAAATCGGTACATTTCCCATGTTCTGGCGAATCATGAAAACCTTTACAACATTCGGGCCCACTGGAACTACTTTGAGGTAGGACATGGAAAGGGACAATGTGATGGCCTTGGCGGCACCACAAAGAGAATGGCAGATTTGGCGATTAGACAAGGTCGTATTCAAATACAGAATGCCGCAGACTTTTATAGATGGGGATTGAACTCAACCATGTCTGCAATTTTTTTGTATGTGAACACAGAAGACACAAAACGCAAGCAAACAAATATGAACTTAATCAAAACAAAGCTATTGAAGGGAACCATGAAGTTGCATGCCGTCGGAAGTTCTGTTGAACCTGACAGTATCATGCCAAGAGAAACGTCATGCTACTGTAACATCTGCCTATCTGGACTGTATTGTAACACCTGGACAAGGAACCACTTCAAATGTTAAACGGCCACAGGGAGTGAAGATCTGCATCAAAATGATATAGCGGAACAACAAATTCAAGTACCACACGCTCAAGATCCACAACCTGATCGTGGTAATGAAGCTGAAAAGGAAGCAGATATATCAAATGGGGAACATATTGATATCGATATTAAAATCGGCAGCGTCGTAGCCGCTATATATGACAATAACTGGTATTGGTAGGGTTGAAGAGAGAGACGAAAATGACAGCGAATGGGAAATCAATTTCATGGAAAAGGCAAAACAGATGTTTAAATGGCCGCTGTCTGAAGATCGTATTTGGCTGCATACCGATTACATATTATGTGAAATTCACATTCTATGTGCATCAGGAAAGTCGAAAAGATTATACAAGATCAATGCTGACGATAGAGAAAGAATCTAAAGTTTTCATGATACACAAGAAGTGAACTGTAGGGGAGACCGGGGTTAGTTGGTCCGTGGGGTAAGTTGGTCCTATGGCATTTCCTGGAAATCGGTTAGACCTATGACGTCAGTTTATAATACGAAATCGGTCTTTTATTACGTCACACTCACAGACAAAAAAATATGTCGATCGAAGGAAAAATGTAGAATTTATGGAACAAAAACCGTTTTAGATCCAAGTAAGTAACTTTCTTGTACCTCTACTATTTTGCTTTTGTTTTTTCTAAGTACCGGAGACCACGCTTATGTTCTACATTTCCTGAAAGCACATCACCTATGGTGTTTAATGGTGCATATTTGCAGTTTCTTAAATCAAATGGCTTTTAAACAGATGAGTATATTTACAGTGCGGTAGGGTCGGGGTTAGTTGGTCCACATGCGACGGGGCAAGTTGGACCGTCGGTCCAACTTACCCCGTAGGTCTGCTTACCTGTTGTTACCTGATTTTTTTAAGTATACCAAACGGATAAGGACTAATTTAAAAGCACTAATTAAAATTTAAGTTTAAATCTTAAGGTCTAAAATTAAGTAGGAGACGCAATTCGTTGGGCAAAATACAAAAACACGAATATATTGTAATAACGATTGTTGGAAAATGAGGATTAACTCACAATTAGAAATTGCTCATTTTCCAATATTTTTTCTATACTGTTGCAGGATGCCACGGAACTACAAACGCAAAAGCAATAGGTGTATATCTCAACAAGCGATAGAAACTGCTATCCGCGAGGTTACTATCCACAACAAGACAGTGTATTCTGTTGCAAGAGATCTCAATATACCAAAAACCAGTCTACTACGATACATCAAAAAGAAACAAAATGGATCTCCTGAAAAATGGAGAAGATTGGAGGTTATTCAAAACCACGTCTGGTTTTTAGCGGTACACAGGAAGCCCAGCTGGCAGCGTATGTTAAGGAATCGGCCAATATATATTTTGGGCTTACACCTCGCGAGGTCCGAAAGCTTGCATATCAATGTGCAGTTTCCTTTAATGTAGAGCACCCAGAAGCTTGGCATCACAACAAACAGGCTGGTCCGGACTGGTTTGCATCATTCTTGAGAAGACACAGTTCGCTATCAGTAAGAATACCGGAAGCCACAAGCCTAGCAAGAGCAACAAGCTTTAACAAAGAAAATGTCAACAAATTCTTTACTAAATTAGGTGAAGTACTAGATAGATATCATTTTACAGCCGCACATATCTATAATGTAGACGAGACTGGCATTACCACTGTCCAAAAGCCGCGAAGTATTGTTGCTACGAAAGGATTAAAACAAGTCGGTGCAATCACAAGTGCGGAGAGAGGATCATTGATAACCATGTGTCTTGCTGTAAATGCCATTGGAAACGTCGTTCCACCAATGCTGGTATTTCCTAGGGTCAACTATAGGGATTACTTCATCTCAAATGGTCCACCATGTAGTATAGGCGTTGCAAATAAATCAGGGTGGATGATAGCTGAACATTTCCTAGCCTATATGAAGCATTTCGTTGAACACGCCAGACCTTCTAAAGAAAAGCCCGTTCTGTTACTACTTGACAATCATGAATCGCATCTTGATATAAATGTTGTGGAGTATGCAAAACAGAATGGCGTCGTCCTTTTATCCTTTCCTCCGCATTGTTCACACAAGCTTCAGCCACTAGATAGATCCGTATATGGCCCCCTGAAGAAAGCTGTAGCGACGCAACAGGATAATTGGATGCGCACCAACCCTGGACATCCAATGACAATCTATGACCTCCCGGCCATATTGCGCGAAGCACTGCCGCAAGTAACAACTCACCAGAACATAGTAAAGGGGTTTGCTGTAGCAGGAATATTCCCTTTCAATCCACAGATATTCACAGACATGGATTACGCCCCATCCTATGTGACCGACAGGCCTTATGAGGTACCTATCACAGATGACGTGATTCAATCAGGTGCATGTATCGAGGAGAGCAAGAGTGGAGCGCCAGATATTCCAGCAAACGCCAACGTTGTCACAAACATTGACACAGATGAATGGGAACTTATTTCGAGACACTTGGAAATAAAGCAACTGGCGATTGAGAATGTACCTGGAGATGGACACTGCTTGTTATATGCAGTTGTCAGAAGTCTTGAAGCACAGGGAATAAAAGTTCTTCCTGTGAAAAAACTGTGTGAACGGCTGCTGGACGAGGTTCAAAATCACCTCCCCTACTATGAAACATTTGGAACGAATAGCCAAGACATACTAACGGACATAAATAAATATGTTGCAGAAAAGCAATACAACAACAACACTTGTGATCTTATCATGGCAGCTTTATGTAATTCGATGCTCATAACAACCATTGTCACTCGTGTCCATGCCACCCTTATACTGGAAATAACACAGTCCCCTGGACGTCCAGGGCTACCAGCAGACAGATTGCCTACAGTAAATGTTGCTCTACACGGTGACCACTATCGAGCTGTGGTTCCTCTTGCACACGAAAGGTTGATGGAACACAATACTATCAATAATGAAAGTAAGTAGTTTTGAATTTAGATAATGTCGAGACGTCTGCTGTTTTAGGAAATCAAATGATATTGGAGTAAGAGATAAGTCAAACTGTGTCTAATTTGTAAGTGATAACTATTTTTGTTACTGTCATTATACTTATACTGGTAAATGCGAATTACTCCTTTCAAAATTCAAATTTACAAATGGTTGAGAGGATAAGTTTAACATATTGTAAGAAAATGGGACTATTGCCATATATTTAAATACCACATGAGTCATTCCTAAGATAACGAATAGTGTCTACAGGCATTAATTTGGATACAACTTTAGAATAGTTTCCGCTTAAAAGGGAGTAAATCCCAACTATATCAGACCCTAATCTATTTCAGCTACAACCGATGATGCTCAGCCTGTTGAAGTATTGACCACATCTGACCAGTTGACGTCTAATCCAGTCCTTGCCAACATAACAGTTGTGAACAATGGTAACTATGCAAACAAGATACATCGGTCCGACTTGGCCCAACGTCAAACCAACGTTACGACGTCGGTTTGACGTCGGGCCGACTTCAATGTTTGCTTGGAAGTTCTTAACAATACTTTGTTCTGTGCGAAAAAAGAGAAATTCAGAAAAAAAAAATGATACATATGCATTTATATTATACTAATTGACATCCAATTAATGTATCAGACATGTGTAGATATAGTTTTTTGGTTGTTTGAAAGATTTGTGCAATCATCTAGTGTTTGCTCTGATTAATTTTTTATTTTTTTGTGTCTGCTTTTTTGCAGGGTCATCGGAAACCTCTTGTGATTATGCAGAGCCAATGAAAATGTTTTCGCCACACAGTGTACGCCCATTTCCCAAAGCTGGAGAAAGGAAACCAACAAAAGGGGGACGCAAAAAGAGAAAGACGGCCATTTTGACTGACACGCCAGAAAAACAAGCTTTAGAAAATGAACAGAAATTAAAGAAGACAAAAGATCCTAAGCCTAACTTAGTGCGTAAAAGATTGTCGTTGAAACGTAGGCCACAGAAAACGAAAGTTAAGCGCTCTTGAAAAACTGCAAGGCAAGATTGTTTTTGTCTGGTGTGTGGGGAGCCATATTCCAATAGTAAAAGTGGAGAGCAATGGATTCAATGTTTCGGATGTGAAGACTGGTCCCATGTACAATGTGTACCGTCTGGTCCTGGTTATACTTGTCACAATTGTGATATTGATGAGTCTGACTTTATCCATTGGTGATTGATTGGCCATTGTTGTTTTTATGTTTGGTTTAAATTGACTTTACAATAGTTAGCTTTTAATAACTTGTCCGTTGTGTTTCCTCGCTGAGCACACTTTTTGATTTTATAGTTAATACTTTCTAATTGGAAAGTTTGTTTTGAAATAAATTCATGTTAATTGAAGTGAAATGAAGTTGGTAGTTAACTTTCCCAGTCGGTCCAACTTAACCCGATACCCGGACCAACTTACCCCGATAGTGGGGTAAGTTGGTCCGTTTGACATCGTCTAGGAAAACGCTTGTATGCAGCAAAATCTTGTATTTACGTAGTAGAAAACAACAAAATAATTAAGAAAAATGGTTACGCTAACTATGTTACGCATGAATGTTGGTCGTAGATGCAAATTATCTGAGAAATCGACTAAAATGCCGTTTTCGGACCAACTAGCCCCGGTCTCCCCTATTCAATACATACGTTACCGCAAACCATTTATTGTTATGTGAAACGTTTTCTATTGTAAAAAACAGTTATAACAATGTTGCTAACAGATAGAATATAACTACATGTATCAATTTGGGTGTTTAAATGAAGATATGACAAAAAAACCTTAACAATCTCATAGAAAAGTTTAATGGGGATACATATGTTACGAAATTACTGTTATGTTCAATTCAATTAGATTTGCAACTATTTTACGAGAATTAACTTAAAACTTTATTTTAAAACATTGTAGATGGCAATTTCGTAAACTGAAACTAAAACATGCGCAATGGGTTTCTTTTGAAAATGGTGATACATACGTTATTTCTGACATGTGTTGTTTGAGTACACTGCATTGTATATAATTTTAATAAAATCTAGGACAAAACTTATATTTCTGATAGACAGTGTTTATAATTCTATTTCAAACCATGAAACTAGATAGTTTGTCATTTCAATAGTTATAGAATTAAGTTGATAAAGAAGTTATTGGTTTTGTTTAAAATAAAATGCCACAAACAGCTGCAAGTGTTTGTATTAATTAACAATGTCCTGTGGTGTAAAGGCCCCGTTTGTGTTATTAGCATCTACAATTTTCATCCGTACATACATAACTGTTAAAAAGAACACCTATTAAAGGATTAAATTGGTCCATTCTTTCAGAAGAATTCTCAATTATGTACACAAGAATGGTAACGTTTGTACAATGTATTATGATGCTAATTTAAGTGATAGTAGCAGTAGTTTTCAAATTATCATAACTTTCCGCAGAGACATATCTCATGGCTGAAATTTTTAACATAGATTCTGAACACATTTAACTGTACGTCCAAATAATTTTTATTAGATACCGACTTTGATTTCAAAACTATTTTTAAACTGTTATGTGCCTTATTACTGAATTTTGGTGCAACACTGATTTCTTACATTTATGAAGTAAAGAATTTAAAGTCAGAGATCATGATAGCACATCAAAGGTCTTAACCCATTACCAAACAATAATGACATTAAACCACTTTGTTGCAGACGAATCTGGAAAGTATTGTGGGAAAAGAAGAAATTGCTCATAATGTGCAATTTCTCCTATTCCCACAATATTTTCTGCCCTATCAGATGATTGTTTTTCAATTTCATCACATTTTGAAATGACGTCTGCAATTCATGACAGTCGAGTATTTTGCGTTCGGTAAAGGGTTAAACCAGATTGGTTGTAGAGTTTCAAGTCAACTACAACCAAGAACAACAGATCCAAGATATTACTTTCTTGCATAGAGAAAACCTCGGTTTCTTACCAAAAATGGTTTTCCACAAAGTGTGACCAAAAAATATGCATTGAGCAATATCATGACTTTTCCTTCCCAATATGGTGGACACTCATTAGACATTTCTTGTTTGTATCAGCATTCAAAACATGTTTCACTGTACAGTTCTTGAAAAAGAGCAAAATAAATGTACAATTCTTGCAATAGAGCAGGAAAAATAACGACTCTGAAACTAGCCTTATTTGTGACTTATATAATAGTTCTTGAAAAAGCACAAAATAAATGTACAAATCTTACAATAGAGCAGGAAAAATAACGACTCTGAAACTAGCCTTATCGTGACTTATATAATGCTGTGTTTTTGAAGCAATTGGTCCCTGGATAAGCATTATGCTTCCACTGTTTAAATTCCAAACAAACATCGTTGATTGATTTCCTGTCACAATCATAATATTTACAGCAATTCCATACAATTAGAAGCTACAACTTATTTGACAAAGTTGCATATTGTTATTCAATCGTACTTGATGCTTTTGAAGAGAGAATGTTCAAAACACATGCATTTTACTCTGGTCCTTCTTAGTGTTAAAGGTAGGCCATCCCTCATTCCTTCTTATGTTCAAATTGCCAGTTGTTCTGAAACAGAAAGAAAGATTGCATGAAATGATGATGTTTCTATCTAACCACTTTTCAATATATTTTCCACAGCCTTTAAATTGATTAATAGTTCATGTGTCAAATTATAAATGCCCTTCTTAATAAAGGCTTTAACCAAAATACCATTCATGCTTTATAGTCAGAGAAATATTGATTCATATGAAATATTTTGAGACCATATAATGACTATTGAAGCATTCATAGTCAATTCAGGAACATGTTAAGTTTGCTGTATGAGTCATGCTAAGAATTTTGTAACAATTGAGTACAGAGCTTGTGACACTGATATACTAAACTCTTGCTTTGGCAAGTTGTAATCTTAAATCAAACCCTCATCACAGTTTAAGGGATAAATTGTAGATGAGTCTTGCAAACAAATAGTTGCAGAAATAGAATTTCATAATTCAATAAGCCCTTTACGTTTTATCTAAGAGAAAAAAGACTTAAGGATTAAATGCAAGACAAATGAGCAACATTTTCTATAGTATTTCATTGAACTCACAAACTGACATATGGGTTGATGGTTAAAGAAGTAAATGGGAAAAATTCTCATTACTGATAGTTTCAATTGATCACACTGTTTTGTAATCTATTCAAAAGGACTTTTTTACAAAGGAGTAAGGAGCTTGTAACAGGGACAGCCTCCCTTTGATTACCTGTTATCTTAAAACTTACTATTAAACCTCACAGTGTAAGAGGGGAATATGAAAATGAGTTGTGCACGCAAATACTCACAGAAATGTATTACCAAAAAATAATATGTCCTCAATCTTTTATCAAAGAGGAAAAACTTGGTTTCATTGCAAGAATATAGTAAGTGCTACACAAAACAAAAGTGAATCACTTTCTATAGTATTGCATTGACATCTAGTACTGACATATGGGTTGATGGTTAAAGAAATAAATGGGACAAACGACACTAGTAGTTTAGTATTGATCACATTGTTTGTCATCTATAAAAAATCTTTTCAAAAGTACTATTTTAGAGCTGAACAGAAAATTTTCTTATCACATTATTAAAAACATTGAGTTATGACAGTTTCCATTCAGCTCAAGATTTGTAAAAAAAAATCCCTAACGCTTTAAATCTAGACAAGTTTTCAAATAACATCAGGGGTATGGGGAAGTCTGGGTGATGATTGAAGAAAAATAAAAACCAATGTCTGTACAGATAGAGGACTCAACTCATCAAAACATATTGAGTCCGCAACCTTTCAAAGTCGAGAGGTTAGAACTTTTTTGTTATTTGACACAACACAATGCCTGCAAAGATATGTGAAGTTGTCTGTAATTAAGATAAGGTTAAGGACACATATCTTGCATATCAAAATAGATACAGAATTTATATAGGGGTAAACTTTTGTTTGATTCATTTAATCATATCTGTGCCAAACAGGGAGAGGGGGAAGAGGTGTGATATGGTGTTGAACAGATTACAATGCCATATATGGTAGTTCAAAATTTTTATTTTTCTCTTCTATCTAACAACACCAAATATGGCAGACTAAACAAGCACAAGTTCAAACCACAATATACATCTTAGCACTTTCCCTAATTGGCACAGAACACTTTCCTTCATAAACAGTAGAATTTCTATACCTCAAAGTTGAAGGGAGCCCATGAAACTATTCTACATAGAGAGAGTTAGACATATAGATGTTTGGAATATAAAGATGTAGAAAACCCCCCCAAATATTTTGGGAGCCCATTTCACTTCGTGGAATAAAAGAATTGACAATCAGAAGTTTGAGGTATAGATATTCTACTGTACAACTGTGTATACATGTGTAGCAGAGCAATTGAACAATAATTATTACAAAAAGGAGAATTGCTTATAAAGATCATCTATTTGTTTTTTCACAACGATTTATTCACAACCTCACAAAGAAAATGTTAAATTTTTGCTTCTCTTTAGTTCTTTTCTGTTGCTGCTTTTCTCAACGTTATATGAAGGAAAGAGTTCTTTAAAAAGAAAAAAAAAGGGCCACAGATCAAGAGATAATTGGTTTATTAACACAATGACTTAAAGTTCCTGGACTTCAAACAATAAAAGTAATTTGACATCCTGGAACTTGAACAGCTGTCATTACATACATATCATTTAAATTAACATAGATGGCAATGAAAAGAGACAATTGTGATTCCTGCATAAGTGCACAAATATAACCACTCGTTGGACAGATCCAATACTGTATAAAAAAATAAGTTTCTGTACAAGATTTTCATGTATATCTCAGGCCTTATACAAATCATTACATGATCTGTATTTCACCCAATAAATACATTCAGGGTGGTGTGCATTCATTTTACACTCTAACCACTCAAAAATGTAAACAGAATGTAAATGCAAATTGAAACAATTGATAGACAAAATCATTTAAGATAACATCAAATTCCACTGTGACAAAGAAATACATGTACACATGTTTCTGTACAAGATTTTCATGTATATCTCAGGCCTTAATACAAATCATTACATGATCTGTATTTCACCCAATAAATAAACTCAGGGTGGTATGCGTTCATTTAACACTCTAACCACTCAAAAATGTAAACAGAATGTATATGCAAATTGAAACAATTGATAGACAAAATCATTTAAGATAACATCAAATTCCATTGTGACAAAGAAATACATGTACGAAATATTCCGACAGGAGGCAAAATTCCTTCAGATTTGGATTAAAGTTCACAATTTAGTCAATTACCGGTTCATTGTTAAGAGATGCTAAAATGTACATCAAACAAAGTTACTAGCAAGCAAATCTTCTTTTGCTAATACCGTAAATATAATAAGAGTTATGCACAAAGCTATTCAATCAATTGTGTAAATCCTTGGCATATTAGTCTTGAGACAAATATCTTTTGTTAAATCTTTTAATCAAAAGAAACCCACTTTCAAATCAAAGACATCCACTACAGATTTCCTATGACAGAGAAAGATTAAATCTTTGCCAAGCAATAGTATTAGATGAGTATCATATGCAAAAATTTAAAATGTGACTCAAGGACGAAACACTTTCTATGCGAATAAGTTTACTCAGAATAAACAAGATCTCGTTTCAACAGTGTTTTCTTAAAATATATATAAACGATATCAAAGCAACCAAAGGAATGAGGTTTTACAATAACAAAGTATGTAAAGCTTTCTCATATTGATCCATGGTGTAGTAGCGGTGATTGTCTGCGACTTGAAACCATATAACCCTAGTTTAATTCCGCATATCAAAAGATGCATATTTTTCATCATGGAGTGTCCTTAGGTAAGGCACTATTTCCTATCCTGTCACTGAAATATTACCCAGGGAACATGTATAATAATGCCCAAGAATAAGCCCTGTATAGCAATGTAAAAAGGAAACAATGCAGAAAAAAATCATTATGCACATGACAATAAACACATAGATTTCCCATACTTAGTATGGACTAGAGAAAAATGATGATACATGGGTTAGCTTATGGGTATATCTAAAGGATGTTATATGAGGAAATGATACAAGTGGCTAAATGAGAAATTAACCCCTTTTATTGTGCACTCAGATCTCAAGACAACAGATCTGTGTCAGAAGATTTAAGAAACAATTGTGACAAAGGGAGAAATTGCTTGTGACAAGCAATTTCTCCCTTTGTCACAATTGTTTCTCTTAAAAATCACATACTAGAGTGTTTTTCTATACTTTTAAATAACCATCTGCTCCTCCTTTTTAATTTCAGGTCATCAAACTTAATACAAGGGATTAGATAAATGCATATAAAATGTTAAGGACATTCTGTAATATGTGCTGTCGAAAAGATCAACAACAGTTAAACCATTCACAATATTTTATGCAACACTAATGCAATTCTTTATCTCCCTACATGCTAATCAAAGACATAAGTTAGGAATGGTAAAACAATAGTTATTTATGGGACTTGAAGAAAATTGAGTCAAGTCAAAAAAGAAAAAAACAGCAGATAAGGCAAAAAGAAATGAGCAAACAAACTCCTCCACATTTGTTTACCAATATCAATAATAAAAAAAGAAATTGATAGACACTCACTATTATAAGATTGCACCAATAAAAAAACTTATGTGAAAAGCAAGAATAAATACTTGTTTTATGCATTTTCTCATGTAGGGACGATGATGGCTACTGATTTAGAAAGGAATCATCCATATTGCATTTGGTTTGCAGAAATGTTCCATTAACGCTTTTGGACAAGCTGGCCAATATGGCCAATTGATCTTATCATTCCTGTCCAACATCATAATGAATTGTTTTTCTTAGAATGTCACTTGCTTGCGTGCACTCTTGGACCAGTCACAAAGTCAAAACAGGCTTTTCACATGATTGAATTTGGCAGAAATAAATGAATGTTTGGGGAGTTGCTATAAGTGCCAAGATATATCTCAGTCAGTTTTACCCCAAACTAATGATAAGTGCAGATTAATGTCAAGTTAATACATCAAAAAGACTTGCTTGTCTTAAAAATGAAGGGTTTATCTAAACTAGGTGTTACATTCATTCATGCAACACAATTCTTTTGTGATCTTAATGTACTCAATTTCCCCGATATGTGAACTGCAATATGGATTCAATTTATTGTCAAGTTAAGAACAAACCTTTAATTTCCATTATCAAATATTAGCTAGTATAACCCTTTCCCAAACAACAAATTCTCGACTGTCCCTAATTGAAAGAGTTTGCAGACGACATTTCAAAATGTGATGAAATTGGAAAATATTCTTCAGATAGAGCAGCGGGAAAAGGAGAAATTGCTCGGTACGAAGTTGCAAATGTCGTTATTGTTTGGGAAAGGGTTAAATGCTGTGCGAACACTGTTTCAGTTATTTTACAGCTTTGCTGAAACTCCCCAGTACTTATTAGAGCTCTGCATGAAAAATCCCAGAACCGCTGGTAAAAACGTACCCTGGACCCTGTGTCATTAGTCCTACACCTTAACCAAGGTCAGAACCACTGGTAAAAACGTACCCTGGACCCTGTGTCATTAGTCCTACACCTTAACCAAGGTGCCATGCAGGACCCTTCTTAATTCTGACTTAGGATTCCACTTATCAATGAAAAATATTCAGTTGTTATCAATCACAATAGCTAGGTGTGATGCGCCCAGCTTAATTTTGTTTAGATATTTTCAGGAAAACAACAAGCTTTAACATAAGAAAGAACAAAACAACACCCAAAAATTACAGCAAACCTGTCTTCAGGCACTTGAGTAAAACCATCCTGCCCAACATCAGCAGCACTTGTTGGGATTCAATGCAATACCATAGTCCTTCACGATGGCAAAATACTTACTATAGTCTTGTACTGAACCCATGTAATGAAACAAATTTCTATGCCAGTTCGGACAATAATTCTATTCCCCATATGCAGTGTGCGAAATTCAATTTTTAATTTTTGCTACCAGATGGGATTAATCACTAGCCGAACCACAGTTTACTAGCCCGAACTGTGTTGAAAAGAAATGTAATGTTATATTCAGGAAACAACATTAACATTTAGACATACTTATTTAAAAAGCCTAACAACAAACATTGAAATTTGGAACAGTTGATTTACAAATATCAATGAGATTGTGACAAACAAGAAGGTTGTACATTGTGTGCAATGTAAGTAAAGCTATCTGGATGCAAGATCCAGTTTAAAGGTTTAAACTGTAACATCTTTCTGAATGACAGCAACGAAAAACAACACAGACTAAGTCACAGAAAACATCACAGAAAATGGCATAGTTAACAGTAAAATCTAGCAAATCAAGGTGACAGAAAAACAAAACCAACATCGCTCACTTCAAAAACTTCAATGTTCATCTGCACTTACGAGAAACAGGCCTAAAAATCTCGGATGTCTAGTTTTCTTTTCTTCATTTTATCTTAAAGCGGATGCTTATTGTTGCAAATAATAAAAGCGTCTATGGTACCCAATTAACCAAACGCTTGAAGATGCCAAGCATCTGCTGAGTTTGAAATGAGCTTGGGATAAATCGCAATGTCACGATCAGTAAACTTGTTCCTCACTGTCTACTGACTCCACTATGTTCGATAGATGAAACACTGGTAACCAGCCAAAACTAACGGATCGGTGATCGAAATTTGCTGTCTTTTAATCTAAATATCTTATCAATTCTTCGGCCAATTTTTAGAATTTAAAAAGGAAGTTGTTTTCCCTAGTAAAATGCTTACATATATGTACAGTTATTATCACTAGCCCGGTCGGGCTACCACTCTGGGGGAATTCAATAGCCCGAAACAAAATCCACTAGTCTTGGGCGATTGGGCTAGTGCGAATTTCGCACACTGCACATGCTTTTTTTGACTGGTCCAAATTAAGAGCTAATTTCTATCAAGAAATAAATTGACTTTCATTAGCACATTGGAAAAGATGTTCTTGTGACCAGAATGTTGAATAGCTTATCATGGGTATTTCATACTTTTATCACAGTGGTTTCTAAACATTTCTGCAACACATGTGACAAGGCGAGGGTTTGTGGAGGTAAGTACTTATGTAGATGATGATGTACAAGATAAATCTGTGTACGAAGGACAGTTTGATTTAAAGAAATAACTATACACATGATGCTTTCATCAGATGACAGCATGTTACTACATTTCTCATACATTCCTTAATATCATGTTCCTACATAGTTTAGTTCCATGCTACATTGTTTTGTTTATGTACAGGTGACACTCGAAAGTACCTGGTATTTGACTGTGCTTTATTAGACTCTCTTGATCCTGTAGAATTATTCATTTGATCACCGCGCATGCTAACATCACTCTGGGTTCCGCTGCCTTTCTTCACAGCGATGCACTTCCAGTTTCCTATATAGTTAGCTGAAACATACAATGACAGGTAATTTATTGATGATGGATCCATATATTTCTAGTTGTTTATTTATTTCAATTTCTCAGTACAGGTTTATGTATGAGGGATATTTCTCCTGCATACATTTTCTATTTCTGCTCATTTATCACATAGTAAGTACCCATTTAAACCGTATTGTTAAGATGATTCAAACAAGTACCAGCAGAATAGGATTTAATAATTCTTTTTAAATAATGCATGCAAAACACTCAAATACGTATCTGTACAAAAATTCCAAATTTGATTTTTATCCAATTATTTGATGCAGAACACTTTCAAGACAATATATTTTGTAATACTACCAATAAAATTACAATGTTTTCAAAGCCTCATTTGTTTCATGCTTTTGTTATTTCGCATACTGAGACTAGTCTATATAAAGCGCATCTATTAAGGGTTTTCATAACGCATTTGATGAGTTCAGTTCTGTCACAATGCAGATATATTGTGATGCAGGCGCCCAGATTGAGGAAGAGCCTTACTTAAAGCCCAATCTAAAATGGTCACTCCTATGTTTGTATTTTACTGTAAAATATTCCAATAAACATGAGCTATCTAATTTAAGAATAACTGATCCAGTCTATACCATACCTTTCCACAGTCTGACACAGTTATCATCACCCGATGATGCCAGTATGGTACCGACTAAATCCCAGCACACTCTCCATACCTGTAATACGGTATGGTATTATACATGTCGTAAAATAAAATCAGTCATAACTATGTCAAATCCATACCTCCATTTACACTAATTCAACAAACGAAAGGCCAAAGACAAAAGAAACAAGACAAGGAACAAAACTTAATTAGTGTTTTTGTTGCTTATTCTGATCTTTTTGTTTTTTCTTATAAGTTCAAAAAATGGTTTGGGTCAAAAATAAAAATAAAATGTTTATTTCAGTACTAAATTCAAATGTTTTCAAGTTTGAATAGGCAATTAATAAATAAATTGTTAAGACAACATATAAACAAACAAATTGATACCAACAATAAAGGATATAAACACATTACTTGTTGTGATAAGTTTACAATATTGCCTTTCCCCCCTCCTGACAATTCAGGGCTTTATCGGGTTATATAATAGGTGACTTTAAAAGGCTCCTTCCCATTTGACAAATTCTTTAACCCCCTACCAAACACCAAATTTTCGACTGTCCAAAATTGAAAGAATCTGCAGATGACATTTTAAAATGAGATGAAATTGGAAAGTATTATTTTTAGAGGAGAAAACATTGTGGAAAAAGGAGAAATTGCTTGTTATGAGCCATTTCTCCTTTTCCAAGTGATCTTCAGAATCATCTGCAACAAAGTGATAAAATGTTGTTATTGTTTGGTAATGGGTTAAATCATGAAGTTCATTGAAATCTGTTGAAAATTGAACCAGCTTATTGGCTTCCTTAATAAGAAATTCAGTGAAAGGTAAAAAATAACAGGGTATGGCATTTACAAATAAGAATATTAGGCACGGTTATTTTGATAGAGTTTAATCCACCACCAAACAATAACGACATTTGACCAGTATTTGCAAAGGACTCTGGAACACATTGCGGGTAAAAGGAGAAATTGCTCTTTATGAGCAATTTCTCCTTTTCCCACAATGTTTTCTGCCCTATTTCCATTTTCATCACATTTTGAAATGTTGTTTGCAATCTCCTTTAATTTGGGATTGGTGACAATTTTGTGTTTGGTAAGGGGTTAAGATAAGATTACCTGAGACTCATGGTCATTAAAATCTGCAATTTGTTTTAACTCAAACTTGGTAAGCCCTGTTGGACCACTGAGGGTTGCATCTCGTCTGAAAATAAGGAATAACAAATTTAATTATACACTCAAACTGTTCAACCAAACAATAATACCTCCTGCAATTGCTGTACTTATATGAATGTGATACTATCTTTTAGTTAAACAGGGTTAAAGCTAATGTATAGAAATTATAGTTTCTAACACAAACCCATGTGATTACCTATTTCTGCTGTTTATCATCCATACACACCTACAAACTAATCAGAGGGCTAGATAGGTATCAGGCTTCTGTATATGTCAATGATCATTGTAGAAAAAAAGTATGAATCATATATTTGGGTTAGAATGGGTATTGAAGAGACCGTTCTAGCAAGAACCATCAATTCAGGATTTAATGATGAAGTATAGAAATTACATGAACGCACAGCAGAAATAGTTGAAAAATCCAACATTTTCCGAAGTGCCAGTTTTACTGATCAGATATAAACAAATTGTCACAGAATTAAAGCACAGGTTCTGCATTTCAGCTTCGTTTAGTTTTGTTATATCTCTAACCTGTTCCCTAACATTGACTTTGTAACAGGTCCAAATTGACAGCAACAGCAGACAAATGCTTGTTTTGACAAATGCTTCATTTGTCATAAGGGTAGGTCAAAACTTCTTCTTTCAGTACAATTTCCAAAATATGTATATATAAACCAAGGTTAACACTTAACCCTTTTCAAATATTTTGCAGTGCAAAACTAATCAATGAAACCTTATGCAGCCATGAAAAAAAGAAAGTATAATATTCTTAATTCAACATTGCAGTTATTGACAGAATTCATAGATTTACTTATAACAGCACACTCTTATATGTTCAATGTTTTAAATAAGTTATTGCACAAAGATTTAAGCTCATCTGATACAGTATTATTAATGTTATAATTCGGAAATGTTCATCAGATATACCCTCACCTCAATGGTTCTAATGAAATTATCTTCAGCGTTTTTGATGCAATAGCTAATCGATGATATGACCTTCCAATATTTGGAGCAAATGCTACATCATGAACCGCATCTGACACCGCGGCTATCGTTTCCACTTTGTTCCATTTCCTGAAACACAAACAATTATATTGATGGCTTAGTGCAATTATGAGCCGCATCTGACACCGTGGCTATCGTTTCCACTTTGTTCCATTTCCTGAAACACAATTAATTATACTGAGGGCTTAGTGCAATAATGAACCACATCTGACACCGCGGCTATCGTTTCCACTTTGTTCCATTTCCTGAAACACAAACAATTATATTGATGGCTTAGTGCAATTATGAACCACATCCGACACTGCGGCTATCGTTTCCACTTTGTTCCATTTCCTGAAACACAAACAATTATATTGATGGCTCAGTGCAATAATGAGCCACATATTTTATTATGGTCATCTGGGAATGTTTTCAATTTGGATTTGTTTAACCCTTTCCCAAACAATAACGTCATTTGACCACTCTGTTACAGATGACTTTAGAAAACATTTAGGGAAAAGGAGAAATTTTTACTCGTAACAAGCAATTTCTCCTCTTCCCACAATGTTTTCTGACCAATCAGAAGATTATTTTTGTATTTCATCACATTTTGAAATGTTGTCTGCAAACTCTTTCAATTTGGGACAGTCGAAAATTTGTTGTTTGGAAAAGGGTTAAGAATTTATTTTGATATTTCATACAAGATTTGAACATTTTTCTTATATGTAAGAATCCTGTTTAATATATTAAGCCTGACAAATAAATTGTTATACCCATCAAAACACTTTACACAATGATGTATTTATCTCTTAGTGATGTACATATGTGTGTGATTGTGGGTATAAAGTGTAATACAATATTTATCCAAATATTTTACAAAAGGCTAAGTACCCGGTACATCTCTTACTATAGAAATTTTTTGTTATTATGGGTAAAAGTCAATGACTTGGAAAGAATCTTGTATTTGGTGTGGAAATACTGGGATCATGAACAATTCCACTAACCTGTGATATACTTGAAGTTCTGTAAAAGATGAACCTTCCTAGCTTTACCAGTGATGTAAAAACATTTTTAATATCTAAAAAAAAAGTAAATATAAAATATTGAAGGTTCAATACAAGCTATAACAAGTCCTTCACATTTGTAAAATACTTGATTTACAGTCTTGTACTGAATCCTCTATATATAGAACGATGCTTACCTTATTCCATCATTATATTCATAGATTTGCACTTTCCCGCCGGCAGATGTATTTGGGTCATCACTACCAACAGCCAACATTGGAGGACAGCGTCTGTAATACAATCATTCATAAAAATGAGCCTATTCAATTTAAATCTTTATAAACATACAAAATCATGTATCTTAATCTTTAACTTGATTTTTGTCAATGTAATTAAACACCACCATAAAACATAAAGTTTTATAAATGAGTTGTTCAGCATGAGCAATCTATCATTTTTTCCCAGTGGTGTTTACCTATCATATCAAAGAAATTAATTTGTTTCTTATCATATATGTGACATAGTGTCGTTTGTTATCTAATGCGTTAATTTTGGACGAATCATAACTACCTGTATCTCGGGTTCAATGCAAGGCAATTGAAAAGTCTTCAAAACTGTAAAACACCTACTATGGTTCTGCATTGAACCTTGGTACAAGGGAACAACTAAGTGACTGCATCTCTTCTTCACAATCTGACTGTACTTACTATGTCACATTTTGTATTTGTTTGTTTAATGAGTTTAACACCATGTCAACAATTTTCCAATTAGTCAACAGCTTTCCTAGGTTTCTTCAGATCTAGGCAGGGCTCTGCAGTGTCTTGCCCAAGATCGCTCCCACAAAAATTCGAAGTTGACCTGGCAAGGAATGAACTCTGGACCCTTTGTCACAAGACCATCACCGTAATCACTGGGCTATGCAGGACCATACATAATGTTTCCAAATGGGCTTTAATTCATGCTAATAATAAGTTGTCTTTAAAGAAGAACTTACTAGTCTTGCATTGAACAATGCCAATGTGTTCTAATGGAGAAGTGTTCTAATGGAGAAAATATCTCAAACTACAATTGGTTTAGGCAATACTGACATATAAAACTGTTTGTTAAATTACCTGGAATGGTTCCAGGATAAACAGCTACACTTGAGTTTGCTGGAGATTTCATGCTGTAGTGACCACTGACTCAGGTTCATTACATCAGGTGCTTCATATATCCGTACAATCCCATCCACTGAACATGTGGCCTAAAACAAAACAAAATATACTGTTACTCCTGATCCTATAAGTATCAAAGTGTTACAAAAAACAGCAGAATCTAGGTTGAGAAAAGAGCTTTTAATCTTTCACTTACTTCTTTATTTATTCCAAAAATCCTACATTAAAAGTTTCACTACTAAGTAGAATTCAATTCAAAGATTTGATAAAACATGTTTGTAGGGTAGTTCAATCAACCATTCGTAATGACAATCCCTTTTGATTGAATGTGCATACATATTAACTAAATGAAAGGCAGCCAGTTATATTTACATGTGCAGTGAGATTTGACCCTTTAGATTGGCACTCATCTAATTTCGGCAGCGACATACTCGCATCAGGGCAGGGGACATTGTCAATTCTAACGAGATAATATTGCGGCCTCGCTAGCTCACTGGTCATGTAAGCAATATCATGTTTTCACTGATAGTACTGCGCAGCTGATGATCAAAAGAAATTACTTCTGCTGTCATAACGTTTGCTTAAAATTTCTTTTATCACCAATTACCTGATATCTAATTTGAAGGTACTTTCAATTGAAACCAATCTCATAACTAATATGGCATCACATGCAAACACCTTCCTTGGTTGAGTCATTTGCAATAGCAGGCAATTTTATAGCATAGCAATCCAATATATATTAAAAATAAAATGAATGAATAACATTTGGAAAGAAAAACACACAAAGATTTCAATACAATACCATGTCAAAAGTCTTATGCAAAGCTCAAGGGTAAGTAATATGAAGTCAGGGCTGTGAACAGCAAAATGTAAAATCAGAGGAAAATTTGGTAAGGGGTCCAAGGGACCGCCTAGGTCCCCTGGTGGGTCAAGGGCAAAGTCCGTAGTTGATGTTTTTCGCACACAACTTGCAATGTGCCAGACCAGCCGAGGCAATCTTTGCAAAACTGTCTCTGACGAGAACTTCATCGCGGTCGTTTCCGTTGGAAATTAGTACCTTGCAGTCGAACCACTCAGGTTTAAACTTATTCGACAGGCCTTCATCAAGGTCCTTCGCCTTTTGACTTTCTTTTTCTGACAGAAAAAATGTTGTCGGCGCCATTTTCTCGGATACTGAGGCTGAACGTACGCGATTTACGATTGGACGGTTATAAATATACGCTAGTTTTCATTAGTCAAACTTCTGCAAAGTGCGCTATAGCCTGTGACGTCATCAGTTAGTGTCTAAATCATTTCTACGATCGACAAATCGGTCGACCAAACTGCAGCGAGAATCAGGCCTACCCCGCCTCACCCTCCTCGAAAATTTTCTCCTTAAATCTGGATCGATCTCAAAAATGACCCAGACCAAACACAAATCCGAGGAAATCAGAGGAGGTTTCACAGCCCTGGGGTACGTTTTACTAAACAACTTACGGAAAATGTTTGCGTAAGTCATAATTGATTAACATGGATAATATCTTCAATGAAAGTACAATATTGCAATGTGACACGTCATTGGAAGCGTCTCGGAGAGACGATTCCAATGATGTGTTACTTTGCAATATTGCTTTGCCAAATATTGAAATAAAAGGACTTGTTGTTTTAGACTTACGCAAATCTTAAGCGTAAACTGTTTGGTAAAACGGGCCCCTGATGAAGTATTGAAAACGAGACAAGAAAAGTCCGACTTTACCAATTGTAACCCCTGGTGTTTCGGAGCAAACTTCACATCAGTTACTGACGTACGACTGTCTACAAGACTCGTCCTTTTTACCCATGTTCGGTTGCGGCCTTCAGCTCTCCCCTCTCCGATCATTTCTTCCCAAACTGCAGCTGTCCTGTCGAAGGAACATGTGGCAAGGACTTGTCCAAACTCGGGCAGGGCCCATGTTACCCTCCATACTGACCCACTGTGTGTCTGTGGAGAAGAGAACCCATTATTTTGCATCAACGATGCAGTAAAGACATGGGCCCGTTTTACTATACAACTTACGGAAAATGTTTGCGTAAGTCATAATTATTGATAAACATGGATAGTATCTTCAATGAAAGTACAATGTTGCAATGTGGCACTTCATTGGAAGCATCTCGGAGAGACGATTCCAATGATGTGTCACTTTGCAATATTTCTTCGTCCAATATTGAAATAAGAGGAATTGTTGTTTTAGACTTACGCAAATCTTAAGCGTAAACTGTTTAGTAAACGGTACCATGCTCTACAATTCAAACCATTTCTAAAGATCATTTAGGAAAATGGAAAATAAGCTTAGAAGTATTTTTTTCCTCCTTCAAAGAATAATGTCCAAAACCTTATAAAATGTCCCATTTTGTTTAATATGTCTGTAAATTCTAAATAATTATCAAATACGATTGACACAATTTTCTCAATAACAAGAGCCATTCATAAGACAGTGTTCTCCACTATTATGAAAAAAAAACAACAAAAGAGGTATTAGGGCAGAGCAAAAAAAAGTATACAATGTTTCTGAGATATGAAGACTTTACTTTGATAAGCATTTAACAAGTATGCAAAGGGGATCATTTGTAGTAAAAGCCGCATAATTTGCTTAAACTTCCAAGGTACATTTATTGTATTTGGTCAGCAACATTACAAATAAACCAAGAATATATATAATAAATTCATGTATCAAATCCACTTCATTCAGTAGTTAATGAATTCTATCAATTTTCTTACGCTATAAATCAAGGGTTTAATGTTTCTTCCCTTCAAAAGCGAAAAGCACTTTAGTCTTGCACTGAATCCTCAAAAATGGTCCGATGATTTCAAATTTTGAACGGTCACCATAAAAACAATGTTCAATGGATGTACAGGAGAGAATAAACGGCAGACTAAAAATGCTCAATACATACCTTCCAGCTAGCTGTACAGGTCCATTCTCCATCATCACCTTTATCCCAAATCTGTAAGAAAAGATACTTGAAGGTTTGATCAAAAGTTGTCCTTATTGAATTATTATCAGAATGAAAAGCCATCAGTAATGAGTACACAGCAAAGCTCATTAATAGGGACAAACATCACTTGCATATCTGTTGGGTCAATGTTGAACTTTGTCAATTCCTCAACAGCAAGTTTCACCCCATTACCCTCAAGGATAAAACTATTTTTTCAGATACAACAAGGCCAAATGTATAGCTCTAGGTAGTTATTGACACATCACTCTTGAAAAGATTGGGAACAATAATCACTGAATTAATAACTGCTGTAGTCAAACTCATGATTTGATTGGTAAATATTGAAACAATTTTGCATTGGGCAATATCTCCTGTCATGCTAAACTTTTGAACAACAAATTTAACAGGGACTTTTTCAAACAAGATTTTCATCCCTATGTTTTAATACCGATATTTCTGTTACTAAACAATAATACTCTCCCGTATAATTATTCTTATTCAGAGTTGTTTCCCATTTTGCACCCAACGATATTCAACACATGGGACTGCCCTCCTGTAACTTGCACCAATATGGACTGGCCTATGAGCCACAGGAGAAAAAGGACAGTTTTCAACTTCAGAGAACTAAGACAACACTTAAAATGTAAAATTGTTTTTAATTCCTTGACTTGACTGTTGTAAGCACTCAATGAATAGTCACAATCCTTTCCTAAGAAGACTGCTTCAGTTGTCATCCGATGAGTAACCCTCTGCTACATTCCGAGTCAGAAAACTATTTTTGGGAAAACGTGTAAAAGTAAGTTCAGTAAATGGGAAGTTGGGTACAAAGGTGAACTACACAAGTAGGTTTCGGTATTTTTTTTTTTTTTTTTTATAAACTACTACAGTGACAGCAATAAATCTCTAATTGGGTGTGAAAAACAGTTTAATTATAGCTAATTATTCATAGTTGAAAAAAAATCCTAATCCAGCGTTTTTTCCCCAATTGGGAAAGACTCATGTTTTCTGCAGCTCAAAATCTTCTAATTGGGAAAAATTTGAGTCGCAAAATTGGCAAATTTGGCAAAATTCGCATCTAGAAATGGTATATTTTTAAAAAGTATCTAATCTATCAATAGGGGTTATATTCTGCCTTGCAAAGGATTTTTTAGCTCAAGGTGTTCATCAGAAAAACTATTAGTGAAGATATTGTCACTATAGGAAGTGAAATTAACAATTGACAAACTTCTAAAGAAGCAGTGTCTATTTTAGAAACCCAATGGAAGGTTGGAAATTACTCCTTTTGCTGAGCGTTCAGGTTTTTAAGGAGCGGACTATAGATGGACAGTCACAGTTTTTATAGAAAATACAAAATTTTTGTCTAAATAAAGCAAGGGAGGTAAATCTTCCAAAAACATGTTATCATACTGCAGCTGATTCCTGACCAAGGATGGTTATGGAAGCAAATAACAGACTCCTTTAAAGTTTACTTAACCATAAGTAACAGAAAATTAACCTGTTTGATTTCGCACATTCTGCCGCAAATACGCCGAACAGGTTTAAACAGCTTTGCGAATTTTAACAACTCAAATATTTATTCTTTTTATGGATATCAGATCCATGATTTTTCTTGCTTGCATGTTGAAAATGTGTTCGATCTCTGTAAAAATAGGGCAATATTGAAATTGGTAAAGGTCCGGTGCTCTGATTGGAAAGACTCCGGTAGGCCTTGGGATTGGTACCTTTCTCTGGTACCAGTTAAAGAAGGAAAAAAAACCTGCTGTAATATCATTTATCAATGTATGATGATTTATACAAACAATTAAATTATGCAAGAAAGAACTGTTTTTTTTTATCATGATCTAAAAGAAGAACAAAAAATACTTATGCCATAAATCATAAAAGATTTTGTTAAGTCTATCTTTTAGTCAAATAATTATGCTTGAAGATTGCTTTTTATTCTCTGATGGGGCAATCGAACATCGAAATTTCAAAGGATCAAAAAAATGTCTGACTAGTGTCTTTTTTAATTCTGATTGTTGGATTTAAAGCACAAAATGGCCTTACAAAGTCAATTTATAAGACAAGATAATGTAAAATAAAGATATGTAAAATACTTACATACCACCAAATAATGGCATCAATTGCTGTTAAATAATTAAAAAAAATGCATTCCAGTACCCATGCAGAGAAAATTTATCGGGAGCAAAAGTTTGTCTTCTAATGTTAATTAAACCGGTCTTACAAAGTTAATATGCCGAATACAGACATTTTAAGCCCATTGATTGATTGAAAAAGGATTATCGTTGAATGGCCAAATTTCAGTGGGGTAAGATGTGATCTCTTTAAAAAAAGAATAATTACAAATGCAGCACTTGATTATTTATTATGCATAACGTAATACAGCAATCTTTTATCTTTGTTTCCAAGCTATTTTTTGTCTACAAATACGCTAATCTGACGTAGAAGAGGTAGTTTAAAAAAAGTCTTAGACCTTACTTCTTTATAACAACATTGACAGAAGAGAATTCCCCCTTCCTTTTTTAAAAAGAATCATTAACTACAGAACAGAACGCGAAATAGCATGAATGGTTGCAGACATTATCCTCAATATTGATTTGTAGGAGTCGAGATGATAACATATAAGACTTAGTTTTGCTTGTCATTTGAAAAAATGTTGAAAAAAAATGCATAAAGGATAGTACTAAAAACTTTTGGTTGGCATTCGAAAGAAAAATATACTTCCAGTTTACTTTTAGAGAGCAAACGTTGGCCGACACTGCGGAGCCTGCAAATTCTAAAATATTGGTATGTGGCTATAAAAACGGGTTTGAAGAGGGTCATAATTTGGAAATAGTAGAAAACATGAGCAAACCTTTATATAAACGTTTTATCAATCAAGGTTTCATTGTGAGCTTTTCTGGGTGTAAAATTATTTAACGAAATTGTGAAATTGTCAAGGCCGCGTAAACTCGGACATGAAGCGGGGAAACTCAGACACTCTATAGTTTTTCACTTTTATACATGATAATGTATATCAAAAACAAACAAAATGTATATTAATAGAAAATATAGTTATTAAAGATTAAGTTTGTACTAAATATTATGTGTTTTAAAAAGTAATTATTTTAGTTTTCGATTGATTTTATTGATGCATGCTGATTTGAGTATTCGATTGCCTTCAGGTATTGGATTTTAAAAAGACCGAACTTCAAAGCATTCGCAGACGAGAGTATACGTCACACTATTCTTCACATTATATCTTTCTTTTATACAAATGGGACACCAGGACTTTGCCTCTTTATAAAACAAACAAACAACAAGATACTTGGCTAAGAATACCATTTAATTGAAAGAAAACAGCTGACTGTCCGAGATAACCCTACTGCCCGAGTTTACCCAAATTGCCCCTAATGGTCTTCAAAAGTCGCAATAAATATTTCGTCGCACTGTCCACAATTAATTCAAACCTTCGAACATTTGACATGACAGGACGGCGTGACCGAGCAAATGACCCTCATGGAGGGGTCCTTATCGCATCCAAAAAGTTTCTCCAATTAGAAAATGTCACCACTAGTAAGCACACAGAGCTTCTTAGCGCATCCTTCACCTTGGATAAAAAGAAAGTAGTCATTGCGGCTTTCTATAGACCACCAAACAAGATTGATGAATCATATCTGCAATATGTTTACAGCAATTTTGAAGACCTGAGAAAACAAGCCAAAAAGGGGATTCTGATTGTTGCTGGAGATTTCAACCTTCCCGATATCAACTGGGACAACCTAACGACCACAGGAAACCAATACCCAACAAGAGTAAACCAAACTTTCTTAGACATTATTGCTATCTCAAACCTTGAACAGATGGTTAAATTTCACACAAGGAAAATGAACACTCTAGACATTGTACTGACATCCCACCCAAGCTTCATAATACGGTGCAAACCTATGCCATCAATAGGGAACAGTGATCATGACATCGTCCTGCTCGATACAACATTGAAAGCTAAGAGACCAAAACCTGTCCGAAGAAGAATCCAACTATGGAAAAAAGCAGACATTCAGGGAATCAAGGATGACTTAGTCAACTTGTCATATACCATACACATCCTCGACACTTCAATAGAAAATTCATGGATCAGTTTCAAGTCAGCCATCTACTCCACCATAGAAAAAAGAGTACCATCCAAGATGACAACATCACGCCACACAAACCCCTGGATGACCACAAACATCAAAAGACTGATAAGGAGAAAAAAAAGAGCGTACATGAAGGCAAAGTTAACAAACACCAAACATGACCGAGATAGATACAAGAGAATTCAGAAAGAGGTACAGTTCCAAATTCGAAGGGCAAACAGAGAGTACCTTGCTGACACAGTAAGTGGTGACTACAAAGAAAATTCAAAGAAGTTCTGGTCATACGTAAAGAGCAAGGGACAAGAAGCCTCTGGTGTTGCACCACTGAAGAACAAGGATGGATTCCTCCAGAGTGGTAATGAAACCAGAGCAAATATACTGAACGACAAGTTTGTCTCAGCTTTTACACGTGAAAACACCACCAGCATACCAAACTTAGGCCCCAGCTCCACCCCATCAATGCAGAACATCATAGTTGACTGGAAGGGTGTCCACAAACTCCTCACAAACTTGAAAACAAGAAAAGCTACAGGACCAGATGATATCCCAGCATTCATCCTCAAGGCAGCCGCAACTGAGATAGCACCTGCATTAGCAAAGCTGTATCAGTTGTCACTGGACCTGGGAGATGTCCCACAGGATTGGCGCGATGCCTCAGTTGTACCCCTATACAAGAAAGGAGACCGACACCAAGCATCTAATTATAGACCAGTGTCCTTGACATCCATCACATGCAAGCTGCTGGAACACATTGTTCACAGCAACATCATGAAGCATTTTGACAAGCATGACGTTCTGAACGACAGCCAACACAATTTCAGAAAGAGGCGCTCCACAGAAACCCAACTCCTCACCACCATCCATGATATAGCTTCCAATACAGCCAAAGGGAAACAAGTCGATGTTATCCTCCTAGATTTTGCCAAGGCCTTCAATAAGGTACCCCATGCAAGACTGATGACCAAGCTAGATCACTATGGAGTACGGGACAAGACAAAGAGATGGGTGCAGGCTTTTCCAACGAACAGGAAGCAACAAGTCATACTTGATGGTGCCAAGTCTGGAACAGTGGATGTCTTATCCGGCGTACAGGGACCGTCCTCGGCCCCCTGTTGTTTCTGGCCTTCATAAATGATCTCCCAGATGGGATTAAGTCATCCTCATCCAGGTTATTTGCAGATGACAGCTGGTCTACAAGGTGATTGAAAGTGACCATGACAGACAACTTCTTCAGGAAGCCGCGCCAGTATGGGATCCATACCTACAAAAGCATGTCAATGCCATTGAACAGATACAATGCAGAGCAGCGTGCTATGTTTTCAACGACTATTCAACAAAGACTCCAGGATGTGCCTCCAACTTGATTAAGGACCTGCACTGGGAGTCCCTCGAAATGCGTCGAAGACACTGCAGACTCTCTATGATGTATAAGATCTACAACAACCAAGTAGACATCAGATCAGACAAGTATCTACAGACTGGAAACGCACGCACCAGAGGCCAGCATAAGGTCTTCCAGGAGCATATAACAGACCAGACACTAGCCAACTCCTTTTTCCCAAGGACAGCCAGAGAGTGGAACCTCCTCCCGGCCAGCATGGTGTCTGCTAGAAGTAATGTTCCTACCGTGTCCTGTTTGGGACACGGTAGTAAATCCGCCCTCTTAGCTCTTTGGAGCAGGGCGGTTGTGTATCACAACCGCTACGATAATTCAAAAATGGGGCAACTAAATGCAACAAAACTTCACCTGATCAAACATATGCATATAATCTCATACCTCAGAGTCCAAAAGTTAATATTTTTCCATTATTTTAAGAGAATAGAAGCATTTTTCGTAATCCTTATGCATTTCATTTCTCAAATCCATCACTTCCGGTTTTCATTTGGATATCCAGGACTATCCTGCAACAATTGACAACCAATTTGGGTTAAATTGGGCGGAGCTAGACCTGTAGGTGTATTCCATATTTTGAAGTTGTAGTAAGGTTGTAAAAAAGGCGGGAAAAATATGTGTTTTCATTGGATGAGCCCTTCATGTTCAGTGGGTAATTACCATATTTTTAAAGCAGAAAGTGCGAGAAGTTGCGAAAAAATCAAAATGGCCAATAACAGTTTGTTTCACACTGAATTTCACCAACAATTAAGAAATACAACTTAATTAAGTAATTTTAGCTTCTATCAAGCTGTTTGATTTGATATTTTAGACAATACTATGGTAGGGCTATCATAAAAAGATTATCTATCATGTGGTTGTTGAAATTGATTTTGCTCCAACAATTGATGAGCGTGGAATCGTAACGTTGGTGGCAACCAGATAGCAGCCACAAGACGTTACAACATCGTATCTAGGTGTCTGCACCATCCCTGGATAATTTCAGATTACGCCTTGCGGCATAATCTGACACACCTTCACAGACATGACACTGTATATAGTTTTAGAATTTTAATCATGGGCATGGGAATCTGCACACCAGCACCATGCACATTTGAGCTACATACGTTCCTTAGAGAACCCAGCTCAGTAATTGGAAGAAGAGATAAAAAGAGCTTGTGAGGTTATCGACCAAAAAACGAAGGATAGAGGTGAGGAGTCACAGACCCAGCCCTACTTCAGCTCGGATAGTAACTCCAGATACAATTACCGAGTGGATACCAGGGAAAGAGATGCACCAACGCAGGTCAGGGGTTATAGGGATGATCACTGGCAACCCCAACAAACCTATTACCGGGGTCAAAGGGAGGAAAGTGAATCTTATAGACGACCGGCATACCTCGCACAACCTGAATACGACCAACCAGATTGGCGTAGACCCTCCGTGCGAAGGTATGAAGAACCCCGCGAAACTAAACAAAGAACGGTCAACGTTCCTAAAACAATCACATATGATGGCAAGAGCGATTGGCGAGCATTCATTACCAAGTTTAATTCATTTGCGGATCGTGAGGCATGGAACTCGTCCTTAAGGAGGGATGCCCTGTCGTGGACCCTAGAGGGTAAAGCCAGCGAATTCTATGCAAGGCTGGTGGAGAGGGATCCAACAATGGATTACTTTGAGGTAACAGACAAACTGGCCAAGCGGTTCGATATACGAGATTTGCCTGAGACAACCCAGATGCACTTCTCGTATGCACATCAACAGACTCGTGAGTCACTCATAGAATGGAGTGACCGTGTCGTAACGATGGCAATGCAAGCCTTCCCGGACCACACAGAGGCCCAAGTATATAGGCAAGCTGTGTTGCGGTTCTGCCAAGGCTGCTTAGACAAGGAGGCCGGGCTCAATGCTATCAACCAAAGACCAAAATCAATGGAAGACGCCCTCGACCGAGTAAGGTGGTTCCAGCACACCAAGCAGGCAATGAATCCTGGGACACGTAGGGAAATACGGTCCATGTACAAAGAAGAAGATGAAGAAGAGCTTGACGTAAGGGCGGTGTTCCAGAAAAGAGGTCAAGATAATCCACGAAAATAGAGGTCTCAAGAGTCTGAGAGAAAAATGGACCCCTCCTTGAATAAGCGAATGGATGACCTAGAACAGAAAGTTGACAAATTAACAGAGACAATGGAAACCCTGGTTCAGTCCCTGCGCAGAAGGACACGTTCTCCTTCAAGGAGTCGCACCTGTTTTAATTGCGGCCAGGAAGGACATTGGAAGGCTGATTGTAAAGTGTCAAATACAAAGGCCGAGACAGAAAAGAAAGTGTCTTTCATCGCTGACTCATCCTTCAAAAATGAGGAAGAAGACGAGGATTTAAACGAGGATGGGTTGGAGTATTAGGTCGACCTTCAACCCCAACCATGCCTTGTAATGACCTACCAGAGCATGTACAGAAGATCCAACAGAAGCAGAACAATGCAGAAAATCATGGTCAGGTCACACAGAGTCCTCCCACTAGGGAACGGACCGATGACCACATGATAAGAGAAGAGAATCCGCAATCTTCGGTTCCAGATAATCAAGGATCTGATGTGGAAAGCCAGTCTTCAATAAAGAGTGAGGCAGAGCCTTTTGTTCGACAGATGCTATCTGGCCGAACATATTCTGCACCAAAACCGATTAACATAATAAAGAACTTGGCAATTGGGGATACAGTCGCACAAGTAACAACTATCTCGGAGAAAGTCTTTGAACAAATGGAACCAAAACATAAATTAACTAAGCTATCGACAGCTGTTACACCCACAGAGACCCTCCACAGAACAAGTGCAGTAGAGAGTTTTCTGGTCACAGCCACAACTGTGACAACTCCATCTGCAGTACAGGGAAACAACATGTCCCCCACAGCTACCAGTCTAATAGAAAGTCCTTTGGTTACAGCTTCTGCTGTGACCAAGGATCCTATTGGCAGAGAAGGAGGCAAGTATGATACCGGTGCTCAATTACCATCCCTAAGCTTGGATAGAAGACATTCGCCCAGTACACAATTGCGACCCTGGGAACGGAAAAGACATACAGTCCATTCAAGGTGTTTTACTGGACGCGAATCCTACAAAAGTCTATACTCATCCAACAGGGAGTCAGAGAGGGAAACCCAAAGGTGTCCAGAGATCATTTGGTCCAGGACCTTTTATAGGTCTGATTATCAACACCAATCTTCTGGTCACCCTCATGGACTTAAACATTTACGGTATCGCAAAGACAACCGGAAAACAGAAGACCCCCTGTCTAATGCATTTGTGAAAGTGAAGAGGGGCAAGCGATTCATTGGTCACACAGGACATGGACCAGCCCAAGAGGCTACTAGCAGTCCACCCTGTAAACAGGCCAAGAAGATGTGTCCTGTTAAAGGATGCAACCAACCAGTGGTCAAATTAAAGAACCATCTGCGGAAAGTCCACATACCAGGACTTTTCCATGATAACGAGACATCAACAGAACTAGGAAATCCCCAATTTCAGTCAATGCGATGTCGTATGCTGGAGATGCTTGCCCATTTCTTAAAAGGACCGAATGCCACAGTATATGACTTAATCAGCCTGGTTAACATGGAGGCCATCTTACCAACAAAAGTAGCCCAGGAAAACCAGCTTGCCATGGAAGCTATTGCCAGGGAGTTCGGTTGGAAACAGCCGGGGAATCGACTGTTTCCTCTACATACTCCAGCCCAGCTGATTCACTGGCGCCCCTTGGCGTTTTTGATAGGGAAACTGGCCCAACCCCAGCGAGGGGAAATCTTCCGACTATTCGGAGAAAAAAGGGCTGTTACTGATCCAGTTAACAGAGAGCGAATAATGAAGAAAAACAGGCCAAACCCATGGCGAAGAAGGAAATGGAAGGAGGGGCACAGGGAGCCCTTGGAGCAACCTTTAACCCCAGAACCTGTCAATATTTACTCCATGACATTTCAACAACGAGCGCTGTCAACGATCCATGAAGTCTGTGAAGAGTCTTTGCTGACAACTGACAGCACAGAAAAGTCATTTACTTTAGACCAAGCCCCAGAGGTTGATGTGTCTGAAGAACCATTCTCTCAGGTTTGTATAGAAAGAGACCTGAGTCTTAACCTAGGACAGGCCATGGAGTTGAACTATGGAGAATCATCCATGTATGGGGAAACGCTCCTACAGTCCAGCAGTTCATCCCCCGAAAAACAAAACGGCAATGAAGAAGAATCTTCTGCGACTGAAGCATGTCCGACCTACGCAGAGGTACTTCAGCAAAAGACCACACCTCCAATAATGAAGTCAGGGGAACAGGCAGAGACCACTGAAAACTCCTCAATTGAAGTCGCTCAGCCGATAACAAGAGCCTTGCCAGTTTTAGATTCTTCAAAGCCTGAGGCTTCCGATAATGAAGTTCCAATGTTTTCTGTGGCCCTGCAGTTTACAGACACATCCCAAAGGAAGTGTTGCCCTGTTAGAAGTTGGCAGTGGGAGTCGACTCAGCTGGGTCATCTGATTCAACACCATCATCACCGACAACTTAAGGAGTTCTTAAAGGACCCGAGAGTGTCTGTGTTCAGAAAGATAGGAGTGGACTACAAGAAGTCGATAGACATATGCTGTTAGTTGGTGGCCCTGGAGGAAATTCTCCCCTTATGCTCTACAAGATGTGCTAGTTCTTCACATCAGGGGGAGTAGAAAAATCGACAAGACTAACCTCGACAGTTCCACCAACATACATGTACACAGATGATGCCTACCTGCTTTCTGGGATAAGACCACCTGTTTCGCTCACAACAATCAACAATTTGAGAATGCTGTACCAAGAAAATTAGGGTTTGTGTCTCAATTCTGGGACCCCCTTGCCAACATAGACAACGTACAGGGACCAACATTAGTTAAATCAACGGAACCAAGTCTAGTACTGGTGAATCCAGGAAAAAGGTGTTGCCCCCAACTGCTTTAATATAAAATGGGGAGGTATGTTGTGGATTCTATAAATAGCCACGGCGTCTCATTGGTTGAGACCCTGGCACTCGATTTGGAGAACCCTTATCGAGTCAGTTAGTTGCAGATCCCCACTTTGACAAGACGTTATCGAGTCGTTGAAGTGGTGATATTTTATAAACCTAAAGGAGCAGAGCTTTGGGAGCCGTTCCTTATGGTAAGTATAGTCAATTCCCCTAATCTCGTGGTATCCCTAATTCCGTGGTATTTGCATAATGTCATACTGCTTCCATAAAGTAACACACCAACCTGACCTACTTTCGCAGCCCAATGTAAGAACTCCAAAGAAGCAAGAATGAATGTTTTTCTGGTATAAAACCAATTCAATCCAATAAAATTCTCCTCATATTACAGAGAGCTCCGAAAATCCGCGATATTTTCACCTTTTTACTCAAATCTAAGACCCTAAACAAATCCTTTCACACTGTTGAGTTCGTCTGCAATTCTCCACCATTTTTGGGTCAGACACGACCAAATTGTTTCAGGATTTGTTCCTAGTATGTTTCACCCTAATTATTTTGGACTAATATTTAAAAAATTGTGTTTGACCTGAATACCACGGTATTAGGGTAAGACCTCAAAAATGCAAATGGCTGCCAGTGACTCAATTAATTTACGTTACGTCAGAGACATAGATAACAGAGATTGGCAACTCCTTCTTTACCTATAGCCGGTTTCTGCGATATCTCGCATGACGCGTTATTTAGCGAGACCTTTCGAGATCTGTCTATCGACGCTATTTTCAACTAAACGCGAAATAGGCAACACACATATAAGCGTGTTTTAAGTCATAATTAAATTATTTTCTTACCGAATTCACTATATTGTTATTGTTAGAAAGTTTCTCCATCCAACAAGACCAATCAGCAAGTGCTTCTTAAAGAAATAAACATGGCAAACAGCGACAAACTTGATTGAATTGTTTGCAATTTCGTGGTTGGGTGCGATAAACGTGATAATTGAGTAGATTTAGATTCAAACTGTTCTAAAGGAGGGTTTTTCAAACATTTCCAATTCAAGTCAATTTTAAAGAAAAGGTTTGTTTTTCTACATTTCCAAATTTTCAATTTGATATTCCTTGTCATTTAGAAGTTATTCAGTACTGAATATGTCCATTTTACGACCCTAATGACTTTAACCATCTTGATTTACAAGCAAAAATTAACAAAGTTGTGCACAGTAAAACTAAAATACTATGTACTGGATCATATCATACTTGACATTTTCCTGAAGTGTAATTTTTGTTTTATGGTTGCCCGCATTTGTATAGTAATCTTCGCTTCCATAACGAAGTTATGCCAGGTTAACTTAACCACACAAGCATGATCATGATTTCGGCCATTTTATTTTCAACCAAAATATTTCATACTTGTACAAAGTAAAATGTTTTAATGGAGGTTTATTCAAACATTTCTAATTTATGTCCATTTTAATTGGACAATATGATTTTGTCGATTTCCAGATTTTCAGTTTGATATTCTTTGTCATTTAGAAGTTATTGCGTACTAAATATATCCCATTAACTACCTTAATGAGTTCAGCCATCTTGATTTCCAACCAAAAATTAACGAAGTTGTGCACAGTAAAACTAAAAAACTTTGCACTGGATCATATCATACTTGACATTTTCCTGAAGTGTTATATTTGTTTTATGGTTGCCCGCATTTTTAAAGTAATTTTCGCTTCCATAACGAAGTTATATCAGGTTTACTGAACCACACACGCATGATCATGATTTCGGCCATTTTATTTTCAACCAAAGTATTTCATACTCGTACAAAGTAAAACTTTTTAATGGAGGTTTATTCAAACATTTCTGATTTATGTCCACTTTAATGGGATAATATGATTTTGTTGAATTCCAAATTTTCAGTCTGATATTCCTTGTCATTTAGAAGTTATTGCGTACTAAATATGTCCCATTTACTACCTTAATGAGTTCAGCCATCTTTATTTCCAACCAAAATATATCATAGTTGTACACAGTAAAATTAAAAAACTATACACTGGTTCATATCATACTTGACATTTTCCTAAAGTGTTATTTTTGTTTTATAGTTACCCGCTTTTTTATGGTGATTGTCGAGTTTATAACGAAGTTATACCAGGTTTACTTTACCACACAAGCATAATCATGATTTCAGCCATTTTATTTTCAATCAAAATCTTTCATTTTTGCATCAATTTAATCTTAAATTGTGTGACTTGGATTTTATCAAACGTGTTATTACTGAAAACGTCTGAATGAGTTTGAATTGATCCCGTATTAAATGCTGACTAAGTTCTATAGTTTCCCGTATTTTCAAAGTGATATTCCTATATAAGAAGAAGAAAATCCATTCAATTAATAGACGAAAGAACGGATAGATCTTCCTAATCAGAAACACCACGATATATCCTTTTTCGTCATACTTCTTCTTAATTCCGATCGCTTGCAAATATGTCAAGTGAAATGTGTCATTTGAAGAACGAAGGGTGATAGAGTCAATCACGGTAGTGGACAATACAGGCTATGATTGTAAATTGCCACCCCATAAAATATGTAGTTTGATGTCATAAAACCTTTTGATGCTAGGGCGATTACACAAGAAGTGTGTGGCGCTAACCCTGTGTCTACTCTCTGACACCTCATTCAAATTTAATGACCTAAAGCTCCCGAAAACAAAATAGGAAGGATTTGTTCTGTTTTAAGCGTCTGTCTGGGTTTAAACAGAACAGTAGTGGGCTTTGACTTAATTTCACGTTCAGAAATGATAATAAAAACGGAGGTGCAAGACACACTATTTGCTTTAGCTTAACATTCAAAAAGCCCACATTTCTTTTTTCTAAAATCATTTCGGTCAGCAGCATGATAAGACCAGACCGTTACGTGTTTAAGAATAATTATGTACTTATTGATTTGCAATCAATATTAGAGGAATCCGCGGTTCAAGGTGTATTCGAAACTTTGCACGTCAGTTTTTTCCTACGTGTCCTTTCGTTTACTTAAACCTCTTTTACAAAAATTCTCATCACATGCATTTTAACATCATAAAATACTTTTAATTTTCTTAAATTGAAACATTTGGCTTGAAATAATGTCATGATGAAAAATGTGTTTTGTTTTGACAAAATTAGCACTGTAAACAGTTTTACGACACAAAATAAATGAAATGAAGTTAGAAAGCAATCTTTTAATATCAACGAAAACTATCATGTCTTAGTGGAAAGTTCATGCTTTGGTTATTAACTGCAACTAAATAGAGTCACTTGATTTATTACAAAATATTATTTAAACCTTTGCTTGAAAGACATTGTCGTTATAAGTACAATTGCATGGTAATCAAGCCTGTCATTGAAAAAGAAGGCCTACTGGAACTTTTTGTTTTGTTTTTAACATAAAATCAATTTAATAAAATAAAATTAAAACAAAATGTCCATAAGTTGTTTCAGATAACCAATCAGATAACCAAAACATAGCTATTTTACTGTAATAAAGAAGTATCAATTTCGCTTGACATCTCCCGTGGCAACGTATAAACAGGTACGCACGTTCTTTATCTCGCAGAACCTCGCGGCACGCGAGAGTTTGGCGATATCTCCGGAGTTGCCAATCTCTGTTATCTATGTCTCTGGTTACGTAGAGCATTTATGTGCTCCATTTAAAAATAATGATGAGAAGATCGTAAATGAGGAATGAAATATGTTAGAAAAGCTGAATGATGACAGCTAAGTTCTCCCCTTCCTTTCTGTTATTCATGTAACCATTAAGTACCACGGAATTAGGGTACACCAGTATACCTAACTCATTTATTTCTTTTGTGAAATACAACAGTCAAATAAGTTTGACTAGTCCATCTCTTTACCCAAATTGTCATTTACCAACCTAACCAGTTACCATGAAAACTATATTATGACAATAAAACAGAGGTAGAACTCTGTCAGATTTAGGCGTTTATCAACATGAAAATGAGTCTGTTTCAGTTTCAGGAGAGGTTTTCTGTCCGTTTTCTACCTTGACTGTTTGGTCACTGGAACATGTGGCCATGCGAGTTCCATGATAATCATACGACACGTCGTGGATTAGATCTTTATGTTCTGTCGCTATACCCGTACTCTGGGGAATAAACATTGTCAATAGTCTTTACGCTGGCAACACAAGTGAAACTAATTGTTTTCTAAGTAGATTTTCCACTCTTTCGGTCTTCACATTTGCCGAACAGGTTTAAAAGCTTTGTTTTGATTAGATGTTGAAAGTGGTTGGTCCAATGAGATTTGTTCTTACAAATAAGCCTGGTTATCCGCCTTATGACAAGAGCCAAAAACAAGAACCAGCATTATCTATTTCCGTCGTGTTTGGTTCAATCGGAACTACTCGGGTATTTCCGTGAGCTGTTTTCTATTGGATAAACCCGATGTGTTCAGATTGTGTTTGGTTTAGTAGTTGGTAATGCAGTTTGTAATCGAACAGCATTTAATGCAAAATTGTTTTCCAAAATAGGTTCATCCAATCAAAATCACCTAAAAAATCTACTTCAGTGTGTGCATGTTGGGGGGATGCATGCTTCAACATATACTTAAAAAGTGCGATTAGAGAATTAAACAGGTTGAAGTGCAAACAAAGTTCTATGTTAAATTAGACTTAAATGAATGTCAATATCAATTTACATTCGATCATAATTAAGAAGCAACATAATTTACAACATTTATAAAGGTAATTGGGACACCCATTGTCACTTCATCTGTTTCTACGGATTTTAGCAGCGAAATCAATGAACTTGTCTCTCGTTTGTCCAATCTTGGAAAATATATATACACTCTGACTATAGGGTCCTCCTTGGTCCAGTGCTTACTTAAGGTGGTGTTTTTTTAACCTGGGGCTCGAGCCCTAACGGTACCCTTGGTTTCATGGGAGTGTAAATGAAATAGTGTTTGTATGATATTGATAGAAACCATATTGATTGATTTAGGAAGAGCTTGTCGAGAATAATTCATTAATTTGTCCTTTGGTTATAATGGGTTGTTAGGTATTTTGCTACAGGTACATCAGACTGGAATTATTGAGTAAGGATAAACATTTTGTTTTGTATAATTGTTGGACAGTCGGGAAAATGTGCAGAGAAAGGGGGCTTATTGATACATAATATATAATTTCATATGCTTCTCTCAAGTGTAACCGGGTGTGCAACATGCGTTCCTGTCCGTGGTCTATGGCTGTGTATGAGCACTGGACAGGACTAGTTGTAGCTAGGCTTCCATGCAGGTGTGTTCCATTAGTGACCCCATACACCTGTATATTTATGTTGTTCCTTATTCTGAGCCCATCTATCCACGGTATAAACAGGAATGAATGATAAGAATAGTGAAATTGAGAAAATATGTTTGTTTGAGAGAATGTAAGATTTCATTAATAATTGCATGTGGGGGAGTTGCAGTGTGTGACCAGAAACACATGTGTCTCAATTTAAAAAGTTACATACGGGTATTAGATCGGCCTTTCTGGCTGAAGACAAAAACGATCAGATGTTAATAAACAACGTATAACTAGGTGTATAGTTATGGGGAGCCCCTAGGTTGCGTATATTGTGATATACCATATTTTACCTTTTTCTCCCTTGACCTCGTATGTTTGGAAAAGAATGAAATACTTTTATGGTGAATGTGATGATATGTGTGCGTAAGCATTTTGCATGAGAGTGTGTGTTTGCAGGAGTGAATGGAGAATCATGTGAGAAAGTGTGCATGAGAGAGTTATAGTGCGTTCCGTTTTTACTGTATTCAAATATTCTGACTCAAAACCATGGCGGGCTGGTGAGCTAATTTACATTTCGTAATTGTTAATTCTGGTATGATTGTAACTTTAAACATAAATGATTCTTAAGCATATTGGTTTAGTTAAATGATGACTGTTCGTATAATTTATCTTAAACAATAACAGTTTGTTGACCTGTTACATATACTTAGGGTGTTTTATGTCTGTTTTCAGACTTTCTCTACATGTATTTCGTTCATTAAAACGAACTCTAGACGGAAACATTGTTGTCTTTTAATGCAAAGGCAAATAACGAAAATAGGGCAAAAAATGTCTTGGAGCGGAAGGCCCAGTAAGTCCGTGAAATCTTTTTGGATTTTTTTTTTTAGATTAGAGTCATTACCTGACACAAGTTCCATATCGATGGGTCCTCTTCGTCAGGGCCGTTCCTAAATTTTCAGCTCCGGAACGGCTTTCCTGGATGCACCAGTACTAGGCAAGACCTCTGAAGCGACTTGCCAAAGGCCACTCCCACGGAACCAGTGGTCTCGGTGGGGCTCGAATCCGGGACCCCCGTGTTCTGAGTCTACCACCTTAACCACTGTGCCACGCAGGACCCTTTAATTCAGATGCATGTCGTCATACAGCTGAAATTTACACAAACCAACCAAACCAAATAAACTGACTTATAACCTACAATGCAAACGTCTGTTCTTTATTCAGATTAGCCAAACACTTAATTGATAAGTACAGCTTCAAAAACCTTTCCGCTAGGTTTTCGCACAAATCAAACAATCAGAACATTATTATTTATTCAAACTAAATTTTCTCTTTCCCAGAATCAAACAGATGTTTGTGATTGCTTGGGAGATTTTATTTTATGTACAGTTCCAAAATGAAGCATTTTTAAATGATTTTCTTTTGCCACAATGTTTGTTTGAAGACTTGGCGATGCTTTCTTCCGGAAGTACACTTTGACACCCTACAAAGATCGTGAATGGCTGGAAATAGCTGTGATATTGCTGCGGTAATCATGACTGTTGTGTTGTCATTTCTTAAACCCATGCTAAATAATTGTTAAGCTTTTCCACTTTCACTATAGTTGCTTCATGTGCGAGGGTGGATTAACGTGACAGCATTGCAGAAGTTGCAACAGTCTATAACAACCAAGTTGAGAAAAACTATATAGACTATTCACCCGTTGGGCCAAAAAGTCAACATTGTCAAGAAATTAAAGATAGCTTTATGAACGGATCTGTGTTTGAACAAATGCAGAACAGTGGTTTTTACCGGGTACCCGTTTTTACCTGTGTTGTCCTTGTTTTGCTCCATTTGCTAGGCTTGTTGTAAAAGTATACCAGCGCTGTTACCAATGAGCTAACAAGGCAAATAAAGATATTAGTCAAACTAGTCAAAGTTATTCAGTGTAAAGATTGCTTTTTATTTTTTGATGGGGCAATCTAACGTCAAAATTTTGAACGATCCAAACAGTGGAGGGAAAAATCAAAATCAGATTTTCATTTTTTGTGCACAAAATTGCCATTCAAAGTCATTAGATAAGACAAGATGTGTATTATGCAGGGTTCACGCTGGCCTTCGCAAATGGCGCCATTTGCGACAAAATTAAGAAATTGGCGCAAGATAAACAAATTTGGCGAAAGTTCTCAAAGATATTCTCAAAGTATGGCTTCAGTGCAATTTGGAAATGAAAATTAACAGTTTGATTCAGAGGTTTATTTGATCATTATACACCATTTGGTAGCAGTTATGTCAATTTGCCCCATACAGGGCTCACGCTGTCGGTCGCCAAATGCGCCAAATGCGAATATTATTTCATTCTGGCGAAAGATTTCCCGATTTGGCGAATTTGCTTGGCGCATGTTTTTTTCATTCAACTTTACCATATTTCCACCTGTCCGGACATTACAGACAGTTATATCTTTTGACACACTTAACAGTATCTCCGAAAATCCCAAATTAATCCACTAATTGTTATCCCCGTGTCAAACAATGCCTGAGGCGTGTATTAATCGGGTCTTTATTATGTGTAACCAACTCGACAAACTCGATTGGTAGACTTGATGGGGTTGTTCCACGAAAACCGATTACTATTTTCGGGTACCCACTATTTACCGCATTCCGTCCAGTGTTTTATGATGCATGGTAGAATGCGAGAATTTAAAGAGGGTTTATTTGTAAAGTATTTTGATATTGACAGTTCGCTTCCTTCGTCGATGCAACGGTACTATTCAAATTGCGATCCTCTATTATTAATCATTCAAATCATCATACCGGAGTCTTGACGAGAGTAAAAACAAATAGACCTAAGATCATGTTTACTTTCCATATCAGACATTTCTAAAATAAATAACAAAACTGAGAATTCAGAAATGTATAGTCTTCAATATGATTTGATGTTATCTGAGATAAAATATTCATTTTGATTTTGTCACTCAAAGCGTAGCCTTTAGTTATACCATCTTTGGTTTAAATTTGTTCGGAAGGGGAAGGGGAATGTCTTGGCTTTTTTTTTTTTTAACATAATATTTTTATTGGCATTACACATTACATATTTATGACATTACAATTTTAATAAAAATGGTGAAACATAGCAAACAGAAACAATTAACCAAGAGGATTTAACACATATGTACATATAACATGAAGAGTGTTTAAAATAAAGAAATATTAATTGGAGCCATTTGCTCAGAATTTGGCTCCTACTTCTTTAATTTGGCTCCTATTTTTGTCATTTGGCGAATGTGCTGGCGCAGACTTTTTTCCAGCCAGGGTGAGCCCTGCCATAGATCACCAGAAGGCCCCCTTTTCTTTACCCATTGGTCCAGACGGGCCCCCTTACAAGAAAACAGGAGAAAACTCAATTGATTGACGGATTGAAGTATTTACCGTTCGCTTCAAATCAGTTTGACTATTAGTCAAACTAATTTGATGTGATCGGAAAATAGAGTAATTTTGGTGATCTGAGCTGTCTCTTTACCTTTAACCCATTATTTGAGACAGTCTAAAAGTTGGCGTTTGGTAAAGGGTTAAGACGCATGGTTTTTCTTGACCTCCAACTTATATATAAATGACACCCAATTTCCTGGATATGACCCCTTAAGATAATTTTTTTCCACTCACAATTCCATATGTAAGGGGTCAAAAGTCCCCAAAATTAGAATAAATCAAGGGTTCATGGGAAAACCCTGAAGCCACTTAATCACTTTTAGTATGACATTATTTTCATGATATCAAGTTCTGTCCTGTTGATTGCCACCTGTTCTTGTTTTCAATCTTAACCTGATCTAGATTTGTGAGATTATGACTTGAAACTTTTTATTTGACTTATCATTTCAGACTGTGAACAAGAATGCCTGTGACAAAGTTTCATCCTTATCATGGTCAGAACATTGGACTAGAAAGTGACAACCAGGTTGCTATACGTACAACAAGCTTCGCCCATGCCTTGACGTTTAGTGAAAAACCATTAAAACCAGGCGAAATATTTCTCGTAGAAATCGAGAAAAATGAGCGGGGCTGGAGTGGACATCTACGTATTGGCCTTACCCAGTTTGATCCGAACGAAAAGTTTGAGTTGCCGCAATATGCGCTGCCAGACCTAGCCAACATGGGGAAATCATGGATTTCTGCCATCACAAAATCACACAACAGGATGTATGCACACAATCATGAACAAGAAAACGGGGAGACTTACAAATCCATCCTGGGGGACTCGGAGATAATATACACTCCGCAGGGTGCATTCAACCGTAGTTTGTTGTTGCCGCTGAATAGGGTAAACTGCATATACTCCAATGTACGGCACAAAGATAATATACTTCCGACGGACATTGGTAGTAGGATTGGAATCATGTATCATGTAGTGGACAATTTTGCGGAGATGCACTTTATAATCAATGGTGAAGACCAAGGGGCCTGTGTTAAGACAATTCCACATCAATCTGGACCTTTACATGCAGTAGTGGATGTGTATGGAACTACTAAACAAGTTAAAATTATACAATTATATGGTGGTAAGTATGCATTTTTTATTATGTGTAGTGTTTCACACCTTACTAACAATTTCCAGTCATATATCTCTGAAATTTGTGGTGCCTTTGGTGTTCAAACACAAGACTTGTAGTTGCAAGTTCAAACCTACTGGGCCAAATACAAATTATACATATAAACGGAATGGTCTTTTTCTGAATTTTGGTATACATACCAGTTAGTATATTTAAAGCAATATTTATTTCATTGTGTACAGAATGTTAAAAAAAATACAGATATAATATGCAAAAAATTAAAATGTATTGATTGTACACCAAAAATGAAAACGAATAGTACTTAATTGTGATCATGAAGAAAACCATATTGAAATAATTTGTGTATCCTAGTACTTATATATGCAATTCAAAGAGGGTAGTAAAATTATTAACAATGTTTCATGTATATTGGCAATTGTGTACCATATTTAATTATGAGTAAAAGAAGTGTTATGAATGTATGCATTTTTGTTTGGTTATTAATTGATCATATCTTTCTCATTGCTTTTTTGTTGATTAGAGAACATATTTCTTTCATCCCCTTGTCTTATTGAATGATGAACATTTCAGTATCATGCATTACCAGGGTTGTCATTAAGAGCCGGCCTCCGGCCATTTTGACTGCTTCAGATGACTTTTTGGTCAACTCGAATAACAAAAGTAATGAAAGTCAGTCAAAGGAATTAGTTAAAACGCCTTATTTTTGTTGGGATGTTTGTTTCATTGGCCTCCTCAAATAGACAGTTGGCCTCTTACTTCAAAATTTAATGTCAACCCTGCATTTCTCTCTGAACATTTGTATATCTCAGGTTGCTAAATGTGTTCACAGAGCCATTATTTGTCACAATTTTCTTGCTCAACCTATAAAGCTTTGTATGGAGCTTAACACAGTGTCAATAACAACTTTCTGAGGATTCACCAGTACTATGCTAAGCTCTGAGTCTGAAGTGTCTTGCCAAAGGACACTCCTTTAAAACCATGGGTGCATGTGGGGCTCAAACCCTGAACCCCCAAGCTGCAAGTCTACTTCCTAAACAACTGGGCCATGTGTTAATAAAGCAACTTGTCAGATCATATATCACAGAAATACATAATGTGATGATATTTGGCATTTCCCTATTAATCCATACAAAGTACGATACATAAATACATGTATATCAGTTTCATGACTTTTATCATTTCAGTATCGACGTTACAGAATGTATGTAGGGACATGATACTTAGAAGGATAAAGAAAACCCATATAGAACATCTGCCCTTACCTAACAAGATGAAGCAATACCTGAGATATGAAGTGTAGTAGGAGAGAACAAGGCGAGAATGTGTGTTTGATAGAGTGTGTACTCAGACTCAGTCAAAGCTGAATTTCCAATTAGGTTTTAAGTCGGTGATAAACCTTTCAGTTTATTAATGGATGGACTGGAGAGTATTGGTTCTCGTATATCTTGAAAAAGAAAATATTTTCTTCTAAGATTTCAGGACAGACTTGAGATAAGAGAAAATTCATGAACAATTTCATATTTTTTTTTTACCCAATTTGGTAATAGATGCAAAACTTTTGTTGGTCCATTACTGTAGTTGAGAATTTGGGAAAGAGTTTTACCATTGTATTGATGGTAGCCTGTGATGTGTGTATGTAAACAGAAATACTGTGCTTGGAGTAACTTACAGTTTGCCAAATTGCCTCGAAATGAATATTCATTACCTGTTTAACCAATGAATTTGTGTGTAAACCTCTGACAACCAAATGGTTTTGTGTATAGACCTCTGACAACCAAATGGTTTTGTGTATGGACCTCTGACAACCAAATGGGAGTGGATACTAACTTATTAGTCCTTATTGGAAAAGAACCCGAGACAAAAATTTAGGGCAGGGTTTTGTTCATTTGTCAATTGGTTTAGAGAGATATATACAGGCAATTTTCCATTTTTTATCTCATTTTCAAAAATTTAGGGCAGGGTTTTGTTCATTTGTCAATTGGTTTAGAGAGATATATACAGGCAATTTTCCATTTTTTATCTCATTTTCAAAAATGAATACTTATATCTCTACATAACAGACAACTTTCTTCTCATATCCTGAAATTAATTTCAATATTGCATGGAAAATGTTTTCAGCTTCAACCTCTAGCTAAAATTAATATTAAGTGATAGGGTAATGAATCAGTGTCACAGAAGACGAATTTGGTTATCTGACTGTCTCTTTGTTACAATGCTATACTGGTATTATTTAAGTTGATAAGATGAATAAATCATTTATCAGACTGCTTTATGTTTGGTTAAAAAGCAGATTGAAAATGTTTGGTAGTTTTGGTACCCACAGTGTTACATCATAGGTGATCTTTGAATAAAGGTATGTTTACTTAATCTGTTATTCTATATACCTAACTTTGACTACTTTAGGTCTTCTTTAGGAATAATTTTGACAAAAGAATATATTGCTCCTACTATCCATTTGATCAATTGTTTCCATCTTATATCATAGAAATCTTGTTGTTTCCATCTTTTATCATATTATGCTCTTGCTTTCAATTTGGACCAGTCACAAATTCTCATCTTGATGATTATTTACTACATAATTTTGACAATCCAAATAATGTAGAAAATGATTGAAATGTTACATTTTTAAGTGACTTCTTAATTATTAATGGAAGTTAAGCATGAAAAAGGAAATGATGCTCCATGCTTTCCATCAAAAATTTCGAAACGGGACAAACATTTGCAGTAACAGTTTGGTCTAAGGTTGTTTGTGCATATTCTGTGATATATAAATGATGTACATTTACTAAAGACTGAGTTAAAAGACTGTATCTCTACATTTATAACTACATGTAATACTGATGTGCATTAAACACTTATGCAGTAGATAGCAATTGAAAAGTGTGACAGAAGAAGTATTTGCTCATCGTGTAGCAATGGTATTCTGTTTGTATATAAGGGTAATGTCTGGGAGAATTGTATACGATTCACACAACAGATCTGTGATGATATTTCAGGATACAATTTAGAGGGTTCAGTGCAATACTATAGTAAGTGCTTCATGTTTTTGAAGCACTTATTACAATCTTCTATTGAACCCTCAACATGTACTATGTAACATGTTATCTATGCTCTGGTATGCAATGTATTGTCCCAGATCGGACCATCTGAAGTGTAGCTGATCCTGATTGAAAGTTTTCACCAGAAACTGTTTTTTTCATGATGTCTTGTTTACTCCCTAACTTGTTATTAACCTTTTTCCTTCCTCTTGATGGTTTCCTTCATAAACAACTCTGAGGACTCAATGCAAGAATATAGGAAGTACAGGTACTTCATGAAAGTCATTTTGTAAACCTACATTTGACCAGCTGTGACAAAAGAAGAAATTTGTTGAAGTAAGCAAATTCTCCTTTAAACACAAAGATTCCTTCTAACTTTCGTAAAAGTTATAATATCCACTTTATTTAACTCTTTACCACCTGCAGATGACATTTTTCCTTTAAAAAAGCTTTGTAAACGTGTGACCTTTCAGTTCTGCTGTTGTGATGTGTGAATAGATTAAAAAAATATTTTTGCAAAAGGAGAAATTGCTTGTGACTAGCAATTTTTTCCTTTTGCCACAATGCTTTTTGAAAGTCGTCTGCAGTAAGATGCAAAAATGTGGTGTTAGGTAGTAATGTGTTAAAAAGTCATCTGTTGATGGTTAAGTTTAGCAGTTCTAAAATTTTTTGGCATAAAGTAATGAGTTGAGTGAGGGAATCTTTGAATTAATTTAGATTTTTTAGACTAATAAGCAACAATATTATTCTATGTTTTCTTTGTATCTTAATCTAGAGTTTGATGTGTCTCAAACTCTAACAATAACTCTAACAATTTGAAAAATGGAAAAGAATCTTTTAGAAATGGTGTACAAATAAACAAAACTCTTCTGAAGTTTATTTGTTATAAGATGATTTTACCTATCAGTTTCAGTTTGGTACATTTCGAAAATCCCATTTGAGTGAATTTGTAACATTTACAAAATTAGTATCTATAGATAAAATACATCAAGAGGGACTTCCCTTTCTTGCCACACTGTTTTCAGAAGTCTGTTCTGCCAAATACATTCAGAGTTGCCTGCATATATGAAAGGGATGCATGTGTATTTAAACAGGTTTCTTTGGGGGTTTTCCTTTCTTTTGATAGTAGAACAAATTTAGTTATACTTGTACATGACAGATCATGTTTACCTTCCAATTATTTCTCAGTTTAACAGAATATAATAAGAAAGATTTACAAAATCTACTCAGACTTACTTATTTGTTTCCTTTGTCTTTTATCCCTTAACCAAACCCCAAAATTTTGACTGTCCCAAATTGAAAGAGTTTGTAGAGGACATTTCAAAATGTGATGAAATTCAAAAATAATCTTTTGATAAGGTAGAAAACATTGTAGGAAAAGGAGTAATTGCTTATTAAGAGTAATTTCCTGTTTTCCAGAGTAGTCTGCATCAAACTGGTTGAAAGCTATTATTGTTTGGTAATTGATTGTGGTTAGGATACCCTATGAATAACTCTATGTTCCACCTAGTATGTACTGGTTATTGGACTAAGGGTGCTGACTTTAGTCCATTGAATTTTCATACCATTTTTAAGGGACGGTACTTTAACCATACACAAACAGCGGTCTGACCCCAATTACTCATTAAACATCCGCCTTCATGTCTTCGCAGAGTAATACCTTCTTGGAACTAGGAATGTAGTCCGGATTTACTCGCTTTAGTTTTGCTCCATATTAATATAGCTGTTGCCTCATGGGAAATCGTAAAATGTCCATGTGCTCGAAAAATAGAGTATCGCTCAGTCTCTTTTCACAGAAACAATACATGTAATTATAGTATTGGTGGTAAAAGGAGCAGCTGTTTTCCTTGAGATGTTGCCCAAGAAATTTTCAAATGTATCCTCAATCATCTTGCTTTATTTAATGCATTGTCATCAGAAAACTGGAGTATCTAATGTAACAAGCAATATTCCCTTTTGATACAATGATTTCCGAACTATACCACTATGAAAGCGTTTAGTTTTAAAGTAGATAATTTATTCCTTCTGTTGCAGACAATTCCACTCTCAAAATCCTGTATGAGGGGAAATGAGAATTATAACGCAGTTTACTGTTAACCCTTTACCAAACACCTAAGTTTTTACTGTCCCAAATCGAAAGAGTTTGCAGAACACATTTCAAAATGTAATAAAATTGGAAAATAGTATTCTATAGGGTTGGAATCATTGCGGGAAAAGGAAAAACTGCTTGTTACAAGCAATTTTTCCTTTTCTCACAATGTTTTCCAGAGTTGTCTGCAACAAACTGGTCAAATGTTGTTATTGTTTGGTAATGGATTAAATCACCTACATATGTTTTTGTCTGTTTTTAAGGGGATTCACACCATGTCAGGAACTTTTCAGTTATGTTACGGCTTTCCTGGATTCACAAATACTTGGCCAGAGCCCTAAAGTGTCTTACCAAGGGACACTCCTGTGTCTTCAGAGGTAATTAAATTCAGGACCCTTGAGTTCTAAATCCACCACATTAACATTTGGCTTTTAAACATGGCGATAGGGTGGTAAAGAGATTGCATTAAGCAACATCCAGGATAAATTAACGTAACAACACTTTTTGGATTGACAATGTGGAAATTTCGGCAGAAACAGATATTCACTTGCTAGTGAGGCACTCGTTATAGTCTTGCATTTAACCCAAGGTTATGTCATGTCTTTTTTTTTTTAACCATGTTTTTCTACTCTACATATACCTCTAATGAGTCTATGTGGCAAATCCGCTCATTTACATAGTTTTGAACCGAAGGTCTTAAAGTTGATAGACACACACAGTTTTAAGCTCGACTATTCGAAGATTAAGGAGAGCTATACTACTCACCCGGGCGTCGCTGTCGCCGTCACACCTTGGTTAAGTTTTTATGAGCAAGTTTGTATCTCATTAACTACTGTATGGAATGGGTTGATACTTCACACATGTGTTCAGGGTCATACTTTAAGGTCCCTGGCCAAGTTTCATAACTCTAATTTTGAATCTAAGCAAATTACGCAGCTTTTTGTACTTATAAAACGTTTGTTAAAATTTTAAATGCAAGTTTGTATCTCATGAACTACTGTATGTCAATCTAAGGTCCCTGACCAAGTTTAAAAACTCTTGTATCCAATTTTACCTTTCACCGCCGTAGTAGACTTGACTTGACTTTAGTTGACATAAGGTGGTATACTACATAACAGCAATAAATACAATTCAACATGCGTTAAGCAACCACCCTTATAATCAGCCAACCTGTCTTAGACAACCACTTCAGAAAGTCCCATTGTTAGATTTATTGTGTACATCAATTTGTGTTAAGCAGCAAACCTGTCCTTAACAGCCAATTTCTCATTTCCATAGGCTGACCTCTTAACACAAGTTTGACTGTTCAGCGTATTACTTTTTTCCCAGAAAGCGCTAAATATATTTGGCTCTGATATGAACTTTCTGCTATAAATTTGGCAGCGTAAGGGTTAAGCAAAATTATGCAGCCTTTTGTACTTAGAATTATCTTGGTTAAGTGTTTGCATGCAAGTTTGTATCTCATCAACCACTGTATGAAATTGGTTGATACTTCACACATGTGTTTAGGGTCAAAATCTAAGGTCCCTGACCAAGTTTCAAATCTCTTGTTTTTAATTTAAGCTAATTATGCGGTCCTTTGTACTTAAGAATTCTTTGTCAAGTTTTTGTATGCATGTTCATTTCTAAACAGCTACTGTACTAAATGATTGTTTGCACCTTCGTATTTTAGAAACAATAATACTTCACTGATCTTTAACCCTCTCCAACATTGCCAAATAGTCAAGCATGCTGTCTTCAGGAAAGCTTTTTCTTGCACCCAAGTTTGACCTTTTGTTGATATAAAAGGAACAGTGACAATTGCTTTAATACTCCTTCATGGTCTAGTGGTTAACATAAAGGCAGCCATTGGTTTCTTGGGTGTGTCCTTTGGCAAGACACATAGCCCTAGCATAGATAAAATTAAAAATTATTGATTCAAATTAATCATCAATATAAAAGAAAACCGAAATGCACCCCAAATGCTGCAACCATTGCCTATATATATGGACAGATAATTTACCATCATGTGAAGCATAATGATTAAAAGATGCCCTTTAGTAACTTAAAAACCTTATTTGCAAATTTTCAAACAAAGACTACAAAATAAATACAGTGTATGTATTTATTGTTATGCTGTTTGTCATGGTTTCCTTTTGCCACTTTGATGTATATACTGACATGTTCAACTACAAAATACTCGGAAGGCAAAACGGTTAAGCCTTTAGGCCTAAAAGGATGATGGTTTTAAGCTTTATCACATTCTAATTATCAGAAGTGAGAGAAACCTTTGTTGCAAAAGGATGAATTACTCCATATTGTCACTGGTTTCTATTGAGGAATCTGAAAAAAGTTTATGAAGTTAACTTGTAAATAACTGGTAAAATGATGTACATGTGGAGTAAAATATAAATAAGCCCAGATATGCACAAAATAAACTTTTATTAGAATAAATAGAACATTTTTTACAGAGTTTGACAAATTATAGCTTATCATTGACAAACATAAATGACATGTAACATTACAATCCAAATGGATAGATAAATAGAGATTTGTACTTCAACATGCTTTAACTCTTCTATCATTGCAACCCCTAATGTTATTCTATCATGAGCAATTTCTCCTTTTCCCACAATGTTTTCTGTCCTATCAAAAGATTATTTTCCAATTTCATCACTTTTTGAAATGTCATCTGCAAACTCTTTCAATTTGGGACAGTCGAAAATTTGTTGTTTGGGAAAGGGTTTACCACTGGGACATGCAGAACCACATGATGATAAAAAAATGTTGCGATGCAATAACAATTTACTAAACTATTTTTGATTATATCATAGTGGAAAGAGAAAATGGCCATCAAATCAAATTGTGATAGTGTTAAGGTAGAATACCCATAATCAGTCATTTTTAAATTCTTTCTTTCATCAGATTACTTTGGTCGTTCTCGGTATACACCTGTTGGGCCCAGAACTAGTTCCTTCATGACCAATATATACTGACAAAGATGGAAGTAGTCTGATGAAAAGATAAGTTTCAAAATGGCGGATTATTATAAGTCTACCTTAAACCAGAGATATGTGATTTATGAGTGAAATATTGCCACAACAATGGCACTGTTTACTAGGTCTACATGCCTTAATTCGATGAAACCTAAGGTATGTACATGGCCACTTCATAGTAAAGACATACTTCACAAAGTTTCAACACAAAAAGTACAGTGTGTTTTTGAAATATAAGACATGCACATTATTACTTCATAGTACAGAAATATTTTACAAAGTTTCAATGATATCTCAAAAAAAACCACCTGAAATCTTTGGTTCACTGAGTGACAGAGTGCCTGTTATAAACATCCTACTGAACTTTTGTTTTATGAAAATATTACTTTGGTAGGATATAAAGACATTTAACTTGGTTAAAGCATAACTACATGTATGAGCAACGAGCAAGTTTTCCTTTCCCCACAATGTTTTCTAAAGTTGTCTGCAACAAAGTGGTCAAATGTCGTGATTGTTTGGGAAAGGGTTAATAAAATTGAGTGATTTGAACCGCGATAAACCAATGGCACAAGATAACTAGTTACACCTGAACACACAGATTACAAGAGGGATTTTATTTGATTGCAAAAGCAAAATCAATGCTGAGCAATTCTATTTGGTTCATCACAAAGCAAAGTACAGGAAAATCAGATGGTTAAATTGCTCATAAAATGTAACTTATACATTTTTTTGCACTCATTTTAAAAAAAAATTGCCTTGGTTTTCTGAGAACACCTCTTGAGATTGAATTTTATAATTATATATGTTAAACATGTTATATCATAGATTATCAATCAAACAATTATCTAAGACACTTATTTAAAATAATCAACAGCATTTCGTCATGAACTTGCTTCAATCGCAATTAGTCTTCAAAAAGACTCAAACTTTTGTCTCCTAGAAAAAATTTAATTAACAATAAACAACAGAAATTCAAGCATATGTGATAGGTGGGTAGTAGATGGGTTCATGTTTTGGACAGTTTGTCTGCAAACCCCAGCCAAGAGTGTCTGTACGCTGGTCATGTGATATAAACCGCAGAGGTCCTTCCTTCACTAGTTTCCAGCTCCCCCTGTTTTGTCGACCGGTTCCCCTGGCATGGTCACAGGCTATTGGCTTGAACTGTTTGTCCAGACAGATCTCTACCTGCTCTATAAGGTGATAATCTGTCCCATCAGACTAGGAAAAAGAGATATAATGAAAACATATGAGACAGTCTGATTTCATGTCTAGAATGAAACTCATTCCCTTACTATACAGATGAATGTTTTAAACTGATCAGTTTTGTTCACGTGGAAAAGCAGTCAGCTGCTTGACAGAATATTGCACAGTGCCGATAAGAAAAATAAAAGAAGCAAAGATAAGATATGTTTGCTGACCTAGGCAATATGACAGAAATACTGATACAAATGGTATAAAACCCAAATCCAATCAAATAAAATTGCATTTGTAGAATCAAAACATCAAACCACTATATCAAGAAAAAGAATTTGTTCATACCTGCAGTACTTTCAACATTTGAATAATCTTTAATGATAGGTTTAATGGAATTTCTTTCACCTATTAATCAATGAGTTTTATGTATTTCTTTCAGTTGCATATTAGTGAAGTCAGAGAAAAGGCTATCATATCGTATATCAAAATGGTTTCTACCCAAGGCTTCAATGAAATGATTGGTCATGATTTTCATACTTAGACAAATGCCTCTAGTTTTAGTCTCAATTTGGACAAGGGTCCTGCGTGGCCAAGTGCTTAAGTTGACGGACTTGGAACCAGGAGGTCTTGGGTTCTAGCCCCACTGACATCTCTGGTTTCATAGGAATGACCTTTGGCAAGTCTATTTAGACATCATGAAATCTTAAAAGAGTATTGATTATGAAATGGAGGGTCATAAAGAAGTATTTTAAGGTACACTTTTCATTCATGACCTACCAGTTTGGTGTATGCACATTCAACAGTTGGTTCATAACCAATCGCTTTCTTGATGGCATTTACAAAGTCATCAAACTGAAAAAAGACAAACACAACAGAAACATCACTATTGATATTGACTGCAATCTGAATGAAACAATTCCTTTTATAAAAGACATGAGCTTAAAATAACATGAAACATAATGAAAACAAGGTAAATTACTACAGCAGGCTAAAGAAAAATATTTTGAATGAATTTAATTGTAGATGAATTTGATTATCTTGTGGCTTATCAATAAGTGTGTTTGCTTAGAAAAGTTGACATTCAACATATTTGTTAACAGATTTCAACTGATTGGGAAAATCAAGTAAATAATTATCAAGAATAATATTAAAATTGATATTTTGCATATACTTTTTTTTTGACAACAGATCCAATTGAAAGGTGAGGTAGTACCAAGTTGATTTCTTTAACCCTTTCCCAAACAACAAATTTTCGACTGTCTCAAATTGAAAGAAAAAGAGTTTGCAGACGACATTTCAAAATGTGATGAAATTGGACAATAATCTTCTGATAGGGCAGAAAACATTGTGGGAAAAGGAAGAATTGCTCATTACGAGCAATAATTTCTTCTTTTCCCACAATGTTTTCTAAAGTCGTCTGCAACAAAGTGGTCAAATGTCGTTATTGTTTGGGAAAGGGTTAAATGACACTGTACTTTTTCTTATGGGTTCCTTTCTTAGCTTTACCTGATCTAATTTTAACAAAAAGCAAGTGTTTTGGCCAACACATAGAAGTGATGTGAATTGTACTCCTGCCATTTAGTCAAAACCATTAAAAAAACATAAAAATAATAACCTGGTGTTTACTTACTTTGTATTGGACAGTTTGGCTTGGGACAATGTTGCTCCTACTCAGCATACTAGAAAAAGAATTGAATGTTAAACTTTATTCTATGATAACATAACCCTGATGGTCAACATTAAAAGCATAAGCCATAAAAAGCTGCATTTACATTAGTAACTAACAAGTAATTTGACTTCTACATTATGGTCAATATGTTTGTCTGCTCAACTCTTTACCCCCTGTAGACAACATTATTGTGTTTGAAGCAGACAACTCTAGAAAAGCTTTGTAAACAGTGAAACCGCTTTCAATTTTGCTGTTTTGAAATGTGAAAAGATTAAAAAAGCATTGTGGCAAAAAGAGAACTTGCTTGTGTCAAGTATGCACATGTTACAATGCAGTATGTCAAACGTACTTCTCAATGAAGCAAGTTAATTTTCTTTACATAAACAAAACTCCAATTTCCATATACACCTGCAGACATTTTTGATAAAGGGATGATAATAAAAGATTAATTTATGTTTATGGTGATTCTTTTACTAATGAGAAGGTAGATTGACATTTCTGTCTAAAGCATCAAGACAGATTTTTCCCTAAAATCTCAACTTGCAATCAGAATTTATCAGAATCAGAACTGACAATATCCTGCTTCCTGATGGTGAAACAAAGTCTTTTGCTAGAGATAGATATTTATCAAGTAAAAAAAAAAAAGATTGGTTTAATAGCAGACACTGATTGGACGTTCACTTTAAATTCTTCTCTTTTTATTTATGGTATTTAATGTCATATCAACAATTTTCATTTATGTAATTGCTTTTCACGAACTACCAGTCCAAGACTAGGACTCTTAAGTGACTTGCCAAAGGTTTCACCCACAAAACCAGAGGTGTCGGTGGAGAATGAACCCAGGACCCTCAAGTTCTCAGTCCTCTACCTTAACCACTGAGCAACGTTTCAATTCCTACACAATTTATTGCAGAAATTATCCCAAACATACCTTGAGATGTTATAAATCTGGTTCAACTTTAACCCTTCTGTGAAATACTTCAGCTCAGTGGATGTTGCGGACAAATCCTTACTGCAAGTTCCATGTTTACTCCATTCATGTTCCCTGTAAAAAACACTTCAAATAGTGATCTGAAGCAGACATGTATGGATGAATTAAAAGAAACACTGACCATACTATTTATCAAATGAGTTTTCACAATGATAGCTTTTCAATTTAGCTATTAGCATTAAATATGTTGTTTCACAAGGAGGATTGCTCAAAGGTTAATTCTCCTCATTTACCATTTTATTACCAAAGCAAGTTTTGGACAAATAACAAGTGGTCGTATAGCATTTTTGAAATCGGTCACTAGATCGCATGATCACTGCGCGCACTTGTCAGTATTGATTTTTCTTTTTCTCTGATTCACCACTGGGTCACTGGATAATATTCCTACGCCATGCCAGATAACATTTCCGATTCATTGCACCAACATCTAACCTCCATTTCTTTGTTTCTGCTTCTTTTGTCACAACTGTATCATGAGTGAAGGAGTGGTAAAAGATAGAATTGGTGTCATTAAATTGCACATTTTATTTCATATCTATATTGGGTAAAATCCATTGAGAGAAAGGATAAATTGCTCATAAGTGATCATTATTCCTTTAGTCCAATTTGTCAATTAACCCTCTCCCAAACAATAACGACATTTAATGACTTTGTTGCAGACGACTCTAGAAAACATTGTGGATAAAGGAGAAATTACTCGCGACAAGGAATTTCTCCTTTCTCAACAATGTTTTCTGTCCTATCAGAAGGTTCCTTTCCAACTTCATCACATTTTGAAATGTTGGCTGTAAACTCTCTCAATTTGGGACAGTCAAAAATTTGGCGTTTGGGAAAGGGTTAAGGTGGTCCACCCCTGATGAACAATTTATATTTGCTTTGGTTAAAGAATGAACTGAAATGTAATTCATGAAATTAATTATCAATGCAAAGGCATTCACCTAGTTACTTTTCCGAATTTGTCTGATTTTGAATTTAAATTAACAAAATGAATATTAAAGAATTTTGTCGTTTAATCCATGGTAATTACCTCCCCTTAACTATTTTTGTTTACATTGAAATTAAAACCACATGAATGAAAGGTGGTAAATAAAAATTTCAATCCACAAACAATTCTTATGATAAATAACTTGATTTTATTACAGCATTTGTTCTGTCAAATCTTTGAGTTTGTTATTCTGACTTTTCTCCAAGTATTACGGGTGCAATATCTTCGCATTCCTGTGACAAAAAAAGCACAATGTGCAGTTTCATGGTGCAATGGGGCCAGAGAAAGTTTCTTACCAGAAGCTGTCATGGGCTGTATCGGAGTACAGGTTCGGCCAATACATCTCCATTTGGGCTCTGATGGTCTGGAAAAAACCAAACAATTCACATTCAAAATAAAATAGTCTACATCATCTATTATGATGTCAATAAATATCTTAGGGATAACTCTTATAGTGCTGGAACTGACTTCATGCTTATACAAACAGATTAGATCCAGACCTGGGGCCCGTTTTACTAAACAACTTACGGAAAATGTTTGCGTAAGTCATAATTGATTAACATGGATAATATCTTCAATGAAAGTACAATATTGCAATGTGACACGTCATTGGAAGCGTCTCGGAGAGACGATTCCAATGATGTGTTACTTTGCAATATTGCTTTGCCAAATATTGAAATAAAAGGACTTGTTGTTTTAGACTTACGCAAATCTTAAGCGTAAACTGTTTAGTAAAACGGGCCCCTGTGATCTAACCTCTTTGCTACTCCGAGTATCTTTCCACGTCAAAATTAAGCAGATATTCATGGTTTTGTAAGGCAGACGATACAAAAGTCTATATATAGATAATTACCCAGCATTCTAAGGGTTAAATGTATGACAGTATTAAGTCCTTGATTCCCAGACTATAGGTGATGTGCTTGGAAGAAATTATCCTGGCAATAACAATGAAACTAAAAATAAAGAAAATCATATAAAAAGGCTGACTTAATGTAAACTGTCCTAATCACTAAGTTTAAAAGAGACACCACTTAATAAATAGGACAGTGGTTCTCTTATAGGAATTATAAAGATATAGGAGGGAGAGGCATCTGCCATCTACATTACAGTGATGGGTAAAATTCTGCCCTGTACTTTAAATGGGGCAAAGGTGAAGAAAAGGAAATGTAGAGAGGCAACTATTTGTATACCCATGACCTTCATTTTTGAAAAATAAACATGCTAAAGTATTGCAAAGAACCATCGAGAATGTTAACTATCCAAGGCCTCCATCTTCATAAACATAATTTCATGTTTAAAACCTATCACAAGCAGGGTTAGTTTCATCATTTTATAAGTAAAACATGCTTTTTCACAGATGTGAGGGAATTTGGAAGTAAAAAATCAATTTCTCTAATACTGCACAGCCACTTTGCACAGCAGAAGAGCCATTGGAAGCAAAATTAGTTTGTTTTAAATACGTAAGAGTCTGTATGCAGTGTATTGATACGTATTTATTACCATTTGTGTTGAGTCTGTATGCAGTGTATTGATATGTATTTATTACAATATGTGTTAAGTCTGTATGCAGTGTATTGTAATGTATTTATTACCATATGTGTTGAGTCTGTATGCAGTGTATTGATATGTATTTATTACCATATGTGTTGAGTCTGTATGCAGTGTATCGATATGTATTTATTACCATTTGTGTTGAGTCTGTATGCAGTGTATTGATATGTATTTATTACCATATGTGTTGGATTGATTTTGACCGCTACCTTATGTAGAAAACACTTATAATATACTTAGGTAAATTGACACTTCCTGAATTAATAATGCTTTCAATAGCTATTTCTAATTATATATCAAACAATTACACAAATACTGTAGTGTTTCAATGACAGTTAAATCTGATTTCAAAGTCTCTCTTCTGTGAACAAGCAACCATAAAGCTTGGAATTAGAAAGATATTTCTTCATTTGTTTGGTGTTTAACTAATTAGATATTAACCCATTACCAAACAATAATGAAAATTGTACAATTTGCTGCAGACGACACTGGAAAACATTGTGGGAAAAGGAGATATAGCTCTTAACATTTTGAAATGTCGTCTGCAAACACTTTCAATTTGGGACTGTCGTAAATTCAACGTTTGGTAAAGGGTTAAGTAAGTGAGATGGGGAATCATTACTTACAGCTAGTTTGTTCATATCAAATGGTGTTTCATTACAGTTGTATGGTCCTGTCCCTCCATCTCTAGATGGCCTGCAAATGATAGAATCCAGGTAAATTTAAATCAGAAAGAAGTGAAAACTTAATGATATTCATGCTGTGCATATAACCCTTAGAATGCTGGGTAATTTTCTTCAAGATTTTTGTGTATCTGCTTTCCAAAACCTTAAATATCTGCTTAATTTTGTCAAGGAAAGATACTCAGAGTAACCTGCTTGCATAAGCATGATGTCTTTGTAGATTTTTGTGTCATCATCTTACCAAAACCTTAAATATCTGCTTAATTTTGTTTAGAAAGATACTCAGAGTAGCACACAGGTAAGATCATTTTAGTTGGCGGCTGGCCTGGATCTAACATGTTTGCATAAGCATGAAATTGGTTCCAGCACTATAAGGGTTAAACTTGGATACTTACAAAGTACTGCAAGTTGTGAGTAAGTTATTTTCCTTCGTTCATCAGTTGGAGTTGATAAGTCATGATTGGAGAAGTATCTCCCAGTAAACTTTCTTACTTCTTTTCTATTGGAATGAGGTTTTACTTTGTTTTTTTGTAATTTTTGTAATTTTGTTATTTTGTAATGGGTTCAACAATAAACCATCCACTGCTTTCTCAGGTGATTACCCTTGATTAGTGGTGATAGAAGAATAAGTCATACATACATATATACATGAAATATTGCATTAAATTTACAAAATGTTAGAAAGAATTTATATGAAGCCGGAGCAATAGACACTATGACATCCTGATCTGAATTCTACTTACGACAGTATTGTATCTGATCTAGGTATGTGTTAACAATCATCGACACAAGGAAAATATAACATTATAATAATCTAAAGAGAACAAAAAACGGGGAAACCTGTATTTACCATAAACCGTGCACTAGCCATGTCTTGATGTTGTTAGGAACTGAGCAGGTGTGTTTCTACAAAGAATTAAAACATATATTTATATATTTATATATATATATACAGTATTTATATCAAAATGGCTTTTTACATCACATCAACAGCATTTCATTATGTTGCTTTAAGAGCTGCTCAAGCCAGGTAGAACAATCCGTGTTATGTTAGTTAGACCCGAGACTACTTCTCATGAAAAATTAAAATACAGTCAGCAGGATTTGAACCCTCGCAAGGATGGGCCATGTGATTTCAAATTCTGTTATCTAACCACTAGGCCAAGGAGGACACTAGGCCAAGGTGGACACTAGGCCACGGAGGACCCAAATTCATCACAAACTCTTAATGCTGTCCACTACATTCTTATCAGATGTTCAACTAGGCAATAGCTTGACGCATTTAGTTAAATTACTTTTTCCAAATCAATTCTATAACAAGTTCTGAATTTTGAATTTGCTTCCTTGATACATAACTATATCTTGCTCTAAATATGGACTGATGAAAAGTAGAAAGGTGTATCCCACAAACTCACAGGATTCAATCTTACCAGTATCAGATACTGAAACTTTTGCTCTATCCCAGACATTCTGCGTTTATTATCCCTTGTGCCAATTGGTTATCCATCATTAGAACTAATTAGATTCCAGATAGAAAATCTCGTAATTTGAAGTGAAGTGAGCCTTCTAGACATGTCAGCGCTTTTATGGGAAAACCGGTTTATAAATAGAAGCAAGAATTCTTTCTTGCTCCCCTAGCTAGTATTATTTGAAAAGAGCTGTTAAAACTACCCAAAGACCCACATGATGACGCTTTCTCAAAATAGCACCTCTTTTCTTAAATTTAGCTTGTTGTTTACAAATAACAACAACTATTTAACAGTTTGCAAAATCTGCAATATAAATGATCTATATCTTTCCAGTATGGTTAATAAACAGGGTTGGGAAGATATCAATAATCTAGTATCATGTTGCTTTAGAAATATATGTTGTCATTTTATCTGTAGGAGACCATTTATCTCAAAAGGTTAAAATTCCAATCTGTGAGATAGTCATTTTAACCCTTTACCAAACGCCAAATCTTCGACTGTCCCAAAATGGAAAGACTTTGCAGACTTTGTCAAATTTTGATGAAAAAATCTTCTGATAACGCAGAAAACATTGTGGGAAAAGGAGAAATTGCTCATTAAGAGCAATTTGTCCTTTTCACACAGTTTTTCAGAGTTGTCTAGAACAAACTTGTCAAATGTCATTATTGTTTGGTAATGAGTTAAGCCAATTACATCATCTTACCTCAAATTTCCCAGCAGCGCAGGTTCCAGGTGGCCAGGCCTGAGCATAAGTAAAATAGTCAAATGTTTCATCAGACCTGAAATAGGGAGAGCAGCTCCTTATGAACATTGCAACATACATGTATAATATTTTTTAAAAAATATGTCTGAAAGATGTATTAAACCTGCATATTTTCCCAAACTATTTCTATACATTTGTTAACCCTTTCCCAAACAACAAATTTTCAACTGTCCAAAATTGAAAGAGTTTGCAGACGACATTTCAAAATGTGATGTAATTTGAAAATAAGCTTCTTATAGGGCAGAAAACATTGTGGGAAAAGGAAAAAAGTGCCCGTTCCGAGCAATTTCTCCTTTTTCCAAAACATTTTTCTAAAGCCATCTGCAACAAAGTAGTCAAATGTCGTTATTGTTTGGGAAAGGGTTAAGGAAGATTAACTAGTGTTTTAACTCTTTTCCACCTGCAGACGACATTTTTAATTTGAAACAAATGGCTTACAAAATCCTTTGGAAACAGGTGAAAAACCTTTCAGTTCTGCAGTTGTGATATGTGTATAAATTGAAAAAGCATTATGGCAATGGGAGAGATTGCTTGAGACAATCAATTTCTCCTATTGCCACAATGCTTTTTAAAAGTTGCCTGCTGTAAGACGCAAAAATGTGGCGTTACATGGTAATGTGTATGCGCAGAATCTCAGTTATTTTGCCATATCCAACTTATTTAATGGATGTAAAAAATAGGAATCCTGAACAAAGCATCTTGATAGAGGAAGAAACAATGACTTAGAGAAACTTTGCTTCAATGAATTCCGTGACAACGAATTCAGTACCTGAGGCATTCATAATGATATCATTTGTTTGATTGGTGCCCTATTTTTTCAGTTACATGTATTCATGCTCCAGTTATAAGAAAAGGCGGACTTGCTCAGAAACACTCCAATATGAACAGGAATCTCATCGTGAACATCCTAACTTTTTAAATACAATACCCCTTTTAAATAATACTTCCCTTTTAACCAGCACCCCCTTTTCAATCTTTTATAATGTTATTTGCCGCACATCACAAATACACCCTGTATGACTATGCCCCAGAGGTGACTTCCTACAGTATTGGAAGAAGAAGAAGTACTCATCTTCTACAGAAAAGTTTATAGACCTCCATGACAAAGGGATAAATAACTCCTTATTAATGAAACCACACAGTTAATCCCTGATTAAGAATCAAACAGAGCTGTTTGACGATCTTCAACATGGATAAAATATTATCGATAGATTGAAAAGACAATTATATCACATACAAAAGACTTAGTGTCAAAATGAGTTTTTTACCGCAACAGAATTTGACTGTAGGACCCCTCTAATCAAAGCAGAACTTACTATTGATGGAACACATGGTGACTTCCCAACGGTACTGTTTTACTAAACAACTTAACCCTTTCCAAAACAATGACGACATTTGACGACTTTGTTGAAGATAACTTTAGAAAAGATTGGCGGAAAAGGAGAAATTGCTTGTAACAGGCAATTTTTCCTTTTCCCACAAGGTTTTCTGCTCTTTCTGAAGAATACTGTCCAATTTCATCACATTTTGAATTTGTCTCACAGGTGATCAACAGTGCTTGCATCATTGTTTGTTGTATTTGACTTGGTTTAAGAACAATATTTCGTTGTCTTTTAATTCTAAAAGAAGCCTAAGTTTCACCATTCAAGAATGCATCTGTTATTACCCCAGTTTCTAAAAAAAAAATCCTGGGGAAGAAAGACCCTGAAACAATATAAGATCAGCAGATGGCAATAGGTAACATAAACCTAGATGGAGAGTTCCTTGTTAATAAAGCTATTACAAGTCCTCAAATAAAGGGAAGGACTTGCTATAGAATAGAATAGAAAAGTTTATTTGTAGACAAAGGCCTTTGACCAATAATACAATATACATATAATGATATACGCATGTTATTGAGTTGTTCAAACTTACAATCAAACATCTAATCTGAATTGGTTTCAAATTAAGTTCTTATAAAACAATTCATCTTTATCTAATGTTTTCAAAATTGTATTTTAAGAGGTTTCATGATAACAAATATGTAGGTCCCCATTTTTCGTAATTTATATTCTGAATGTGTTTTGAATAGATTAAAGAACCTTTCAACATCAGCGTTTCTGCAATACCAGGAGAAGAGGTAAATATTACACTGTTTTGTGAACTATGGGCATTCGAAAAATCGTTGTACATGTATTCATTTTCTGTTGTTCTTATTAGTTTAACTCATCATAAACAGAATGTACATATTCTCTCTTCTCTTCAACCTTTTGAACTGACGACTCAAGCAGCATTGGAATAAAACACATATAATACTTACCAATGCCCAGCTGCAAAGCATATCAATGCTGAGATTACAGCGACAAATACAGCTCCCATCCTTGTCTCCCAACTTGTCACTATATGTGTCTGTTATAGTGTCTGTTTTACCTGACTAATTAAACAATGGAAGAACAATGACTAATCTTTTTTTCTATAACACGGATCAAATCACGAACAATGAGTGAAAAACTTCCTTATTAACATCCTTTTGATATGTATTTCCTGGTCAGTCTGCGCATTGCACAAAGGCCAGTTTGTTGCAGTTAGTGCTCTACTAATCAAGGGTTCAATGTAAGTCTATAGTGAGTTCTTCAAATTTCTGAAGGACTTTCTATAGTCTTGCACTGAATCCTCCATGTGACACTGACATAAAATAACTGTACATACTATGGATAACAATGTGTTACCTGGTGAAGCATGTAAATTAACTGACTAAAGTAAACAGTTTATAGCAATTTATGTGTTTGCACAGAATTAACCCTTAGAACGCTGGGAATTTTCTAAAAATAGGTTTTTGTGTCCTCTTCTTTCAAAAGCCTTATAATTATCTGCTTTATTTTTATGAGGAAAGATACTCAGAGTAGCAAACAGGTAAGATCACAGGTCAGCCCCAAATTTACTTGGCGACTGGCCTGTGATCTAACCTGTTTGCATAAGCATGAAGTTGGTTCCAGCACTATAAGGGTTAAGTTTTCATATATCTTATGCATGTGATGAAGACCCATACACTTCAACCTTTCCCCCTCACACAAACAACTATCAACACTTTCACCACAAAGATCGTTTCATATTCCCATATCAGCTTAATTTTTAATAACCTATTGAAAGCTTTTTGTTGGATATTTTCTGTCTCCTTCAGGGTTTTCCTTGACCCCCAACTTATATAGTAAATGACCCCTATTCCTGGATATGACCCCTAAAGATAATTATTTCACAATCACAATTCTTCATATATAAGGGGTCAAAAGTACCCCCAAAATTAGCATTAATCAATGGGTCAATGGAAAGCCCTGCTCCTTGATACCAACATGACATCAAATTGTCACAGCAAAGAATTTGAAACAGGAAAATTAATTAAAAGATGAAGGGTCTGTCTAATCTTTATTGAATTTCTGCTTTGACGTTATTTCAGTAATCCCATTGTTTGTTGTTCTTATGTCACTTACAACAGTTTTTAAGCTAGTTCACAATGTTCCATGCCACTATCGATGCATCCTGGTATCCCTAGACCAGTTCTTTAGTGATTTTTTCTATTACTTAAGTCTGCTTTTTTGATCTGTCACCTGCAGCAAGGATTTTTTCAAAGCCTTCTGCATCAGAAAAAGTGTAAACTAAATAATGATTGATTCACATCCTGACACTTAATCAACTAGAAATTTCATCCTGTTTCTCCATATCAATTGTGTTCGTTTCCTCACAAACCTTCTGATGCACTTGCTTTTAACTCACTGGTTGCAGAATCATTGTGACATTACAAGTAATTGCTTTTAACCCTTAACCAAATACCAAATTTTTCGACTGTTCCAAATTGATAGAATTTGCAGACATTTCAAAATAAGTGGAAATTGAAAAATAATCTTCTGATAGGCCAGAAAACATTGTGGGAAAGGGAGAAATTGCTAGCTTAGAGCAATTTCTCCTTTTCTCACAATGTTTTCCAGAGTCATCTGCAACAAACTGGTCCAATGTCCTCAATATTGTTTGGTAAAGGGGTAAAGGGTAATCCCTCTTTTTGACACAAGTGCAAGTTCCCACCAAATATCACCATTTTTTATAATTCATGATACTAAAGTTTAACTCTGTTCAGGTTTTCAATTTGGCTAACTCTATTGTTGAGAGACTTGTTTCAGTGTTTTCATCACTTTGGTAATGGACCTACTTTGGTCTGGAATCAAAACCTTCATGAGGATAGGCAATCTGAACCCATCAGATTTATCCAATGAAAACGCCTCTGAGGTAATATGGATTCCGCCATATTGTTTCTCCCAAGACTTACGTCATTGTACATTTGTTTCCAAATATAGTTCTTAAATTTGATATCAGAATAGTACTTTGTTTTGATGAAGAAAACAGTTATTATATATCACAACTTATAATGCCAACTCTCAAATGTATGAGTTACCAATAAATATGATTTAAAATGATGTTCAACACTTCCATATATACATTTGACTACTACTTAATGTGGACACTTATAGAAAATGTGTTAAAAGACGGGAACGATTAACTGGAAACATCGTAATCCTACACTCATATCCGAGATGTATTTCTCAGCTCACAGAAATACCCGAGTAATCCTACACTCATATCCGAGATGTATTTCTCAGCTCACAGAAATACCCGAGTAATCCTACACTCATATCCGAGATGTATTTCTCAGCTCACAGAAATACCCGAGTAATCCTACACTCATATCCGAGATGTATTTCTCAGCTCACAGAAATACCCGAGTAATCCTACACTCATATCCGAGATGTATTTCTCAGCTCACAGAAATACCCGAGTACATGTAGTTTCAATTGGAGGATAGGATTAATAAATCATCTGTCAAGGAGAACAAGTTGTAATAAAATTCTTAACTTACTGATCGAAATAAAAAATTCAAGATAACAATTTTCAGTATAATCATATCAAACCAACTTTAACTTCCATCAGACACCTGTTGTCTCCACCAAAATACAAAATGACTAATTCTAAAAAAAATTCTTTACATGCAAAAAATTACTTAACCCTTTCCCAAACTTTCGACTGTCCTTAACTCAAAGAGTTTGCAGACGACATTTCAAAATGTTATGAAATTGGAAAATGATCTTCTGATAAGGCAGAAAACATTGTGGAAAAAGGAAAAATTGCTTGTAGTGAGGAGTTTTTCCTTTTCTCACAATGTTTTCCAGAATCATTTGCAACAAAGTGGCTAAATGTCGTTATTGTTTGGTAATGGGTTAATATGGTACAGTAAAACTTCTTTGTGTCAAACTTCCCGCCGTCAAAGTCTTCTAGAGTGTCGAAGAAATTACACGGTCCCAAAGCATTTGTTCTTTATTTTCATACATAGCAGCTTCTCTGTGTCAAAATTCATATCGTCAAGTCAAACAAATCTTTGGGTCAAACCATTTTTACCAGTCCCCATTTTCACTTTACTTTTTTTTTCACACCCTATGTGAAGCAGGGTTATATTAGGGTATTCAAAGTCAAATCGCTGATATAAACCTTATGAATGGATTGGAAGCTGTCATATTGTTTTCACACCTTTTAATCCACATTCGGCGCGAGTACTGGTTATGTATCCAGGAAGCAGAATGGAGATTGATTAATCTAAGTTGTAAGAACTTGTTTCACAATCGATGTAAAATAAATAAGTTTAAACTTAACACCTTTTATGGTCTGTTTGTTTGGTCAATTTCCAATTTTTGTGGGTATTTTTGTGACGAGCTACATGTGTCAAGTGAACCAACCATTGTTATCATTTACAATAAATGGACAGTTAGAAATAAAATGACTACCAATTGCACAGCCACTTTCTGAAGGAATTTGGTTTTGTCTGGTGACATTATAACCAACTGGGGGATACCTGGTTTAACTCCCAAGAGTTTTGAAGCAGTTCAAAGAAAATTCTCTAAGTAACTATAGACCAAAAATACGAAGACATCATTGCTATTTAGAAGAAAAATATGTTGAAGACTAACAGCGCAGCTGATTTGGGAATTCATCGAAACAGTCTTTCCGAAGGGTTGAAAAAGACCAATGAAATAAAAAAAAAAACGTTCTGATTCGATTAAAAGCATACTACCACTCAGAAAAACTGCAAAACTGGGTAATATGAGTTATAAATTATGATAGAATATGTTGAAACATAGCAAATAACCACAGGATCATAACAATATAATGCCTGCACTATTCATTATCTTTTTTTTAAAGTGAAATTTTCACAAATGTAGTGCCCACCAATTCAACTTCATTGATGACATTCGAGTAACATCTGAAATAACAAGTTGCGCTCGGATTAACGAGTAGTAATCACCTGGTTAGAAAAAATCATGTGAAACATGTAAAAATGTTGTAATGTATCCAATATTTACAATGTGAACATTCAAAATGGAGAATTTCTTGGGTTTTAATGATTCCCAAGGTTTCTATGCTGACCTAGTTTTATCCCTAATTGTAAACAAATCGTATAGTTTTCACTATTTTAAAAGCATTATGTGAAAGTGTTACAGTCTCAATTCCCCTGTAATACTGGGCATTTAAAGTATTTTAAGTTGATTTTCAATTATTTTAAAACTTTCACAATTTTAGTGTAAATGAGCGCATGTATGGCTTTAACCATTGTAGCTACTGAATCATATACGGCATGTCATACTTACGGTTTTTCGTTCTCTGTTATATTCGTACCTAATCCTCATACCTCAAAACATCTATGTGTCAAGGTCTCTTTGTGTTGAACATTTTCAAGAGGTCCCTTCAATTTCGAGACAGAGAAGTTCTACTGTATTTAGAGGGTTTATTTCCATAAAGCTCTCAGATTTATATCAATTTGTTGTTTATGCGATGGGTTAGACATTTATGAAACCATCCATACTTGTAACAAGATTACTTATCGTCAACCCCAATTAAAAGTTTCTATAACTAAATTCTTGCGATAGATTGCTAATTACAACTCAACTCTTCTAACACATTACTCTAGCCAGTCTAGGAAATTGTGACTGGTCAAAATTTGAGACAGGAGCTTAAAAAAAAAGAAAAAAAATGGAAAGGAAAAAACTCGCTGTGATATTGGTTAGAACCCATTAAAACAAAAGAATTGATTGCTCATTAGAAAAAAAATCTCCTTTTGTCACAGTAATTACTTCTGCTCGGAATACAAAGTAAGTACACCTTTATTTATTACCTGGTTAAATATCATCTTACACAATTATAAAGTTGGGTATACAGACAATTCCCCACCCCCCCTTGACATTTGCCCCCTTGCCGTTATGTACAGGGTGGACATTTGCCCCCTTATTTTATTCCTTTTAATTTACTTAGTCTGATTGTATTCAGTAATATGTTTACAGGAATTTTAATGGAAATAATATGTTATCAGACTAACATGTCAATTTTGCTCTATTATGCCGATGGCACTTGGTCAATTATGCGCTCCCAACCGTGAAAAGGCTGTGTAAGTTCATAAAATTATTCCACATTAATTTTCTTATTTTGGTATAATCATTTTGCTCGTAATCAAATGTGACTGTCATACTGACAGAAATTGAAATACATTTGTCTTCTTTGTTTTGGATTTTTGCCTTGAGTGACAAATCGGGAAAGTGTGACCTTCTTTGATCAACTAAAGATAAATTGATATGCTGATTGGTTAAAACTTTAATTAATTAAGTTTCAAGGTTGGATGATCATAATTGACCAAGTGCCATCGGCATAACAGAGCAACATTCGCCAAAATATTATTTCCAATTCTTATTCCTATTTAGATATAACGGAATAAGCTGGGGTGAAACAAGTTGAAAAAATAAAATGAGGGGGCAAATGTCCGCCCTGTACATTGCAGCGAGGGGGCAAATGTCCACCCTATACCAAAAAGGGGGCAAATGTCGGGGGCAAATGTCCGGGATTCATAAAGATGATGTAACAAAATCCCGTGAGTACAATGCCTTGGTATAACATAAGTCCAAAACCGTCTCCAATATTAGGTTTAGAAAGGATTCATTTTGTGAGCTAGGACACTTGACAAAATCTCCCTGTTTTGTGGTAGAAGTAATTGCATAAAAAAGAACAAATTGACATTCAGAGCAATATATCCCTGTTACCGGCTGGGTTCTTTGCTATACAACCAACATCAGAAAATTTAAGAGTTTAAAAGATAGTTTAATGAGTGAAGATTTAAAAAAAAAAGGCAATGAAACTCTGATAAATAAATTGAAAAAAATGTGAAAAAGGTTTGGGGAATAAGAGAACCAGAAAGAGTGTCTGTGTAGGGTACTATGTAGGTAGCGCTAGCCTTTAGAATCTTCTAAAACTGAAATCCTATAGAATAGGGAGAGAGTTGGCCATACATACAGTATAAGGTAGACAGTGTTTATCCCATCACCTAACATTAATGGCATTTGACCAGTTTGTTTCAGACAACTCAGTAAAACATTGTGAGAAAAGGAGAAATTGCTATCAAAAAGCAATTTCTCCTTTTCCCTCAATGTTTTCTGCCCTATCAGATGATTTTGCAATTTCATCACATTTTGAAATGTCATATGCAAACTCTTTCAATTTTGGTCCGTTGAAAATTTGGCCTTTAGTAAAGGGTTATATAACAGTTCCATAGAACATGCATAAGTCAGGTAACGCAAGGTAAACACGGCATAGATAAAAGTAGTGGAAAGGCATTACAAAATGGTACAACTTAGTTTGTATGGTGGCAACAAGGGCCATTAACATTTCATCCCTTTATCGCAAGGTTCAGTGGTATGGAGCAAGGGGTTAACCCTTTCCCAAATGACAAATTTTCAACTTCCTGATATTGAAAGAGTTTGCAGACGCCATTTCAAAATGTGATTAAATTGAAAAGTATTCTCAGATGTAAAAGAAAACCTTGTAGGAAATGGAGAAATTGCTCTTAGCGAGCAATTTCTCCTTTTCCCTCAATGTTTTCCAGAGCCGTCTGCAACAAAGTGGTCATATGTTGTCATTGTTTGGTAATGGATTAAGTCATCAGGAAAGGGTTATGACCTGAACATTAGTCAGTCACATGATTACCGGTACATCATGTATATAACTGATCTGAGTGCTTTAACCCTTTACTAAACACCAAATTTTCGACGGTCCCAAATTGAAAGAGTTTGCAGAGGACATTTCAAAATGTAATAAATTTGGAAAGTAATCTTCTTATAGAGTAGAAAACATTGCAGGAAACGAAGAAATTGCTCATCACAAGTGAATTCTCCTTTTCCCACTGTGTTTTCCAGAGTGGTCTGCAACAAAGTGGTTAAATGTCGTTATTGTTTGGTTAAGGGTTAAGTGGATCATTTGATTGGGCCTCAACCTTTCACTCCAAATTCCCTCATTTTGAAGTTGCTGAATTTAACTCATCCAAAAAAACCACAGTAATAAACTGATATAAAAACCTCAGTAACAAACTAAAACATCAGTTACAAAAATATGAATTGGTCAAAATGCATGTTTGTTGTTTTTTTATTTTTGGGGGTTTATTGGCAATTTTAAGCTGAATTACCCCAAAGTTCTTAACTTAACTCTGCAAATGACCCTTTAAAATCGTTGTGCCAAAAGGAAAAGCTGCTAATAAAGAAAATTAAAAGGTTGTAAAACTGTCAATAATCTAGTTCTATGTTATTCTAGAAATTTGTGTTAATACGGTAGAAGACAATCTATTTTAAAAGTTAAGATCTCGATCTCTGAAAGAGTCTCTTTAATGGAAGGAAGAACAACATAGTTCATAAGATAATGAAGGCCGAATTGGAGATACAAGTTATCATAAAAATGAAGATTTTCTTACCATCAAATGTAGAATGATGAACGATTCAAGACAGTACTGTAAATTACGGAAACCTCTTGTGTCTTTGTCAACAACGCCTATCTCTTTTCTCTTTGTCGCCTGTCAACTTAACCGGAAGTTTAAAATCCAAACAAGGGAGGGAACTTTTGTAGATTTCATGAATATTATAACTAGGCCCTACAAGTAGCCTAAATCTGAAATGGAAATTAGTCATAATCCATGTTCTGGAACAAATACATAGAGAAATGCGTTTGTCCTGCAATTTCGTTAACAAGTATATCAGAAGATTATATTTCATTTCATCACATTTTGAAATGTCGTCTGTAAACTCTTTGAATTTGGGACAGTCGAAAATTTGGCGTTGGTGGGCCTTAAGGTTTAACCTTTTCCCAAACAACGAATTTTCGACTGTCCCGAATTGAAAGAGTTTGTAGACGACATTTCAAAATGTGATGAAATTGAAAAACACTCTTCTGATAGGACGGAAAACATTTTGGGAAAAGGAGAAATTGCTCGTCATGAGCAATTTCTCCTTTTCCCACAATGTTTTCTAGAGTCGTCTGCAACAAAGTGGTCAAATGTCGTTATTTCTGGGAAAGGGTTATGGGGCAGTCGAAGTATGAAGACCTAGTAGGATTTAATGCCTACAAATTTCTTATGACTACAAGTCCTCCTCTACAGAGAAGCCCCGATATAAAACAGGACGATGTCGGTTTAAAACCCCCCATCCATGATATCTCAAATGAACCCGACCGCGGCAGAAGACTTTAGTAACCAGTTTGACAAATGAACACATTGCTCCAACAAACAATATTATCCCTTTATGACACTGGTTCATTCCAACGTTCAATAGGAATGGATATTTGCTGACTATTTAAGTCGTCTTCTTTTTCCTTCAATTGGGACCAGTCCCTCCCTCCCTCCCTCCCTCCCTCCCCCCGGTATAACTTGATAACTTGCAATTTTTGCCACAGTGATTTAGTTTTATCTTGGGGTAGTACTAAGTGTAGGACAACTGCAGACACCTATGGCAAAATTGCAGGTTATCTATTTGTGTAAATCTATCTAGGCTATGGACCGGAATCCGAGAACTAAATATTGGTACGCCATCACTAAGTCCTTCATTATTTGGAATGATATAAACAACTCTAACAAGTGGTTTATGAATCAAATACAACTTTAATGAACGAAAATCATATAACATGTTTTAGAATATGCTTGTATAACTCTTTCAGAAATATTCTTTCACTTTAATAATTTGTTTGATGCTCGTGTTAAAGGTGCTTGTTCACAGACGTGAGAACAAAGGAAAGTTAAAAACAATAACTTTGAAACTGTACAACAGCTGTACTGTTAGATTACACACAGCAAAGAATAGTAATTGCAAACAAAATATGATAGTTTCACATTCTATAAGTCAGTATACAGTAAATTAATATGCATTTTAATCCAAAAGCGTGCCATCACTTTTGAGATATACCGCATGCAAATTGTCCATACTTAGATAAATTGATGCTTCCTGAATTAAGTATGATTTCAATAGCTCCTTTGAATTGCCCATCAAACAAAAGTACAAAAACTGACAACATTTCATTTTGACTTTCAATTTTTCTCCTCTTTGAACAATCAACTTTATAACGAGGTAATGCCATATGTAATGAGTAAATGAATGTGATTAATTTCGGCGGTGTGACTATTCACTTACATATATGTGCATGTGCAACTTTTAAGGTAGAATACCCATAATTCGCCATTTTGAAAACTTATTCTGTTATCGGATTATTTCGGTAGTTGTCTGTAAACATCGGTCGGGGTCCGGCCCAGACCGAGGTATACCGAGAACGACCGAAGAAATCCGACGAAAGAATAAGTTTCAAATTGGCGGATTATGAGGATTCTGTCTTTACATATATACTGTACATGTATTATCTTGTATTAGAAAAAAACGCATAAAAAGCAGTCATCGAGAGTGAATTGAACAAGCTTCAAGCTTCCTACACAACCGATGTAAAACAAATAAGATAAGATAACTCGACGACAATCTTAGAGGTGTTCACTGTGAAGAATATGATAAGTGGGCACTCGTTATACTTTCATCGATGCGTTTTCTTCATCTTCACATCACAGTACATTGTCCATCCGAAGCATCGGCGCTGTTGCGCACCGTTCCGTGTTTAGGCTATGTTCAATGGGCTGACGCTGAATGGGCCGAACGATAATCTGTACACGTTGGTGCGACAAAATGTCGTGAAATACAAGATTTGAATGGTCCCTTTTGGAGACGATTTGGAATGGAACTAACAAATCAAAGTTACTCCAACTAATCCAAATAAGTCGATAGGATCCTGTCCTATGATATCGAGATGTCATATTCAACCTCGTTTTGGAAAGGCGCATTCAAAACTAGTTTACTCGTCACTGATTGGATATTGGGATTTCAATGACGTCATCGAAAGTACATGGTTCACATTGGCAGTCTCGAGGAACGGTGATGTTTATTGTGATTTTCTTGAACGGTTCGGACGAAGAAATGTCGTTATTTGGGCACGTAACTTTGACGCGTCTCGTATTGACCAACGCTTCACGGCACTGAAAGCAAGACCGTTCGAGAGTCAATGGGTTCGAAGCGGAAATATGGGCGGAAGTTACGCACGAACCTGCGCATGCGTATGTCAGTATGCGTTTCGGGAGACAGTCTCTGTACTGTATGGTTTGTGCTGTAAACCGCCGTCGACATTGGCTGGCGTCTATCTGGGGAATCAACAGGGCCATGGTCAATATGATCGCCATAACGTATGATTGGTTCTGCCTACTGGCATGGACTACATACCTGTAAAACATTCGAGGAATAAATCGATATTACAAATGGGAATTGCTGAACATGTTTATCTGTATCTAATAAATTGTAACTAATTCTTGTTCTTTAAAACTTGTGTTAATCACCTATTCAAAAGTAAATGGATAATGTCAATTTTTGACTTTGGCCTGGTTCCTTCTGACATCAGATAATTCGGATACATGTATTGCTTCACTAAATACCGTGATAGAAGAGGAGAAAAAGCACACTTCGAAATGCTGGCTTAAACAAAATGAACGTAAACAGAATGAAAATTATGACAATTTATAACCACAAGTTCTGTTTTTGGTTGACACGACGTAATTTCCATTATTGATACATTCTTAATGATGACGGTCTTTATCTTAATTTTCAGTGTGGAATGCCTTTTTAATTGCAGTCAACTAATAACAGAGTTAGAATGAGAAAGTTGTTGCCTCGTTCTTCTCATTTGCTATTATCTTTTACTGTAAAACTTATAGAGTGGTCTGTTGCAACTTATACGTGTCTTGCTGTGTTACATATTTTATCTATATGACTTATAGGCCCATTGAGTCGGTGTGATTCATTATTTATAAATAATTAACTACTCTATTCACTCATGCCATTTTGACTAAAATATCCTATCTATTACCACAGGTTTCGACTTTATAATAAATAAGTGGAATGAAACGAACTCAGTGCTTATCAGAGTCCAATCGCACATCGCCCGGAGACAAGTTGTTTTCAGAGTGATGAATTTCTCGTAAAAAGATTTTTTCACATTTTTTCACAAATGTTTCTATCCAAATACCACGTAGAAAATATATGAATCGTTTCAATTATGCAATATGTCTTTCTTACACTGTGACCAAATCCACCATTAATTATGGTAGACTTGGTTAGTAACGACGCTAAAATGTATTTTTTTCCACTTACCTTGTATAATTCACCATATTTCTCATTCTGAAATATTTCAGCACAAACTCCATCCTTCTTTCCTCGGGTTGGTATTCAGACAAATGATCGTAGAAATACAAAGTTAAATACAATTCCTACTTTTCTATTTAAACTGCTAATACTCAATTAAACATTAAAATTAACAAATATAATACATCTATTAAGCATACTTTGATTGTGTGGAACCTCTTCGAATTGAATGTCGGTGATTTCCGCCTGTCATTATATAGCAGATTGGTGACATTAGAGATGCTTTGGTCGTAACTTTTCTGTACTGACTGGAAACGCGATCAGGCCGCTTTCGGAGAAAAACAGGCTCTTAACCTTTTACCAAACGCCAAATTTTCAAAATGTCCAAAATTGAAAGTGCGAGAAGACGACTTTTCAAAATGTGATGAAATTGGAAAAACTATTTTCTATTAGGACCGAAAACATTGTTGGAAAAGGAGAAATTGCTCGTTACGAGCATTTTTTCCTTTTCCCACTATGTTTTCCAGAGTCTTCTGCAACACAGTCGTCAAATGTCGTTATTGTTTAGTAATGGGTTAATAGACTTGTTCTGTCACTGTAAACAATGCTTAATAAGCCTTAAACAGTTAATTTTAGAAAAATTACTTATAACAACCTTAGCGAGCATTTGCTAAAGATGAGCAAATACACATTTTTCGCAATGTTTTGTTTAAAACAGCCAATATTTTTTTCTTTCGTGGTAACCAACCGACGGATGCATTGCATTTAGTTTTACTTGAAAAGGTTATTTCCCAAAGGAATTCCGCTTTTAAGGGTTCATTTCATCTTTATAATGGGATTGTTAGCTAAATCTTTTAATATGCATGCATTCGATATCTTAACGTCGGTCTTTTGTCGACATTATTTGATAAATTACTTCCCCCATCTGTACTACGCAGTATTCACCAGCTGCACATCAACGTACATTCTATATAGAATAGTAGAGTTTCGGCTGAGCAGGGATTCGAACGCGAGCAGGGATTCCATCAGCAGTTCATGTTTATTGGCAGTGTCTTTTGGCATGGTATTTCAGGGCCCAAGTCCAAAACTGGTATACTCCAGAACAGCAATGGTGTTACTGAAAAGTATGTTATCATGGCGTGAATTATCACGAGGAGAAGAATAGAACGGAATACGTATTTTATTGGTCGAGTGCATATTTCTATTTGCAATGTATATAGATTCAAAACAAGCATTGGGCCGTCGCGCTCTTGTGCGTTGCATATTTTTCAACCGATCAAAACTGGCATAAGGGGTTCTACTCAGAGTTACCTATCGTTGCATTTAGTCTATGTCACCTGTTTACAGTTTTGAACTCGGCCATATACTGCGTTGGACCTATACAATGTCTGAGATAAGGGGTTCTGGTCAGAGTTACCTACCGTTGCATTTAGTCTGTATGGCATGTTTACATTTTTGGACTCGGCCATATACTGCGTTGGACTTTTACCATGTCTGAGATAATGGGTTTGGTCAGAGGTACCAACCGTTGCATTTAACCTAAATCATCTGATTACATTTTTAAACTCGGCAATATACTGCTTTGGACCTATTCCATGCCCGAGATAAGGGGTTCTGGCCAGAGTTACCTACCGTTGTATTTAGCCTATAACACCTGTTTAATTTTAGGCCCTATACTTGATTGGCGCTTTATCTGGATAGTGTACTTGGAAGCAGAGAACACACCCTCTAACCCAATCATACTGTTGTTTAACGCTATGAACTGTAATCGCCAGGAATAACCAACCGTACGTGCCGTAATATGAACGGCTAATCAAACACCATACATTGACGTGCGAGTGGATCCCGTGACAAATAGCGACCTCAATAGAGGTATATCTAGATTTGTTTATTGGCGTCTGTCGCTTAAAGATGCTTGTTCACAGAAAAGCAATTTCAAAGTTAAACACATGTCGTTGAAACAATATAATTTTTGTATTGTTATTTGATATACATTTAAAAATAGCTATTGAAAGCATACCCTTTATTTAAAACGTGATCTAACATTTATTATACTGATATCTTGAATGTTCTCACCATGGGGCCCACAGATTTAAATGTACTTGTTCAAGGAAGAGAATATCTATTGTGCCGTTTAATATACAATTAAAAGAAGTTGTTGAAAGCATAATTTAATCAGGAAGCATAAAATCATCTGAATATGTACAATTTATGTACGGTTGATTTCAAAAGCGATGTCTTACTTTTGGATTAAAATTCATGTATTCACTTTTTAATGAAAAAATGACAACACCCGACATAATCCTGCATCCAATGAATATTCTGCAGTGCATATCATATAACAAAACAGTTTTAAAGAAATTAATTTATAAATTTCCAATTTCCTCACATAGGTGAACAAGCACCTTTAAAGCATCTTTAACATATTCGGTTAACCCTGTATTGTGGGTATTGATAAGAACATGTCGTTATAGGGTTTTATAGACGATATGAATACAAATTGAAATCGTCTTATCAACCTAAAGTGCTACAAATCATTATGTTGATGGACTTGTTTCAATCACTGTGCTAATGGTTTCTACCTAATATTGTACAAAAGATGTCTCTGTGTTTTTCGGGCAATTTTGTCATCTGCTGTTGCTTGCAATTTGACCGGTCAAAATTCGAATATATGTCGGATTCTTCTGTTGGTTAAACCTCCGTGTAAGGTTCTCGCAGCACTTTTTCTGTTTGGATTTGAAATATTGAGGTTAAAGTGCACCTACCATTGACATATTTGGCAAAAGTTCAATACTCTGCTAGGAATTTAAAACACACACTTTTGTATAAACGGTTTAGTTATATGAAAGGAAATGAAAACAATAAAATCGATACACTTCATCGAAAATAAAGAGACTACTTCTTCATTGTTTTTTTAGGTTATTTCCACTTTCATAAAGTTCACGAATTAAGTTCAAGAAGCCATTGCTAAACGAAATAGATCCAGCACTTAAGGTAGTACTCGTATTTCGGTTCCGCATCGTTTTGGACGTAATATCGCAAAAAAAAAGTTTACAGAGTTATTCGGACACCTCTACAACCTTCGTAAAAGTTTAAACGTCCGATATGATGTGAGACCACCTTTTAAATGGAGGAGACATGTCATACACGTGGTAACTCCAACGGCTTTCTCCATAATAGGAATCATGTATTAATGGTTAACAGTGGCTTTATTCAATTCAAGGGACCATAGCTTTGCAACCTATCTACCAATATTAAAACCAAGAACAGGTTTTTTTTTATACCTTCTATTTAGCATTTGAATCTGACCAATTTTGTTAATCGTGGGAGAAGAAATCAATATACGCAAACATATTTTATCTAGCAGTGTTAAGAAATTGATAGGAGTACTGACCATGACAGTTTTGACCATGAAAATGTTTTGAAACGAAAAAGAAAGGAATGCACGGGTTGCAAAACTGAGGAAAAGCATATCGCAACTTTGCGCCGCCTTTCTCAAAGCGCGTCTAAATACTTGCTGTGAAAGTGTTGGTATCAACTGTGAGGAACTTAAATAGATCTGCTTTACGGTGTTGACTTCTTCTCACCGTTAACATTACACTGGATCACGATGTTATTTGTGTTATTCTCACTCACACCTAGCGTGTGAAGGTACAGTTACAACCTATATCGATGGTGTCCAGCTTACACAAACTCCTCACAGTGATCTCCCCTTGCTATGCTGCATCGATCACTGCCACCACAAGAATAACATCAAGATTTGGATGAAATTTAAAATGATATTTTATTTCCAAATTTTTACCAGATATTAAGTTCATACAAAGTTGCTCTCGATGACTGCTTCTTGGTTAATAAATGCACCAGTACTCGCGCCAAATTGATAGTTAATCTCGGCAATTTTCACCTACCTTAACGGGGATTCGAATCCGGGACCTTCGATCCAAGAGGTCGACGCTCTACCACTGTACCACTGTTGCCATGATAATCTTTGATGAAATAAGTAAAGACATTAACATTCAATTGTGATATGTTAACAATATACTGTATGTCTATTTACATAAATATTTAGTATTGGGTGTAATGTTGTAATCAGGTGTGTTATCCGGCTGAAAACCGGCGAATTTCCCCAGGATTTCTGGTGAATCCATGAACTACCTACGAGGACCACCTACCGACTTGTGCCGAGGATTGCCGAGTAGATGCGAATATCGCTGGACCATCCATACATTAGTTATCATTCAAAACATATAGCGATTGTAAATAAAAATTGAAATACTGGTAGAATTGAAAGATATCTGGTATAATAACGAAACTATCCTCAGGGATACAGAGCAAAATCTTTTTTTTTATCACTTTTAATAGGTGATGCCATACACATGCTTATTTAAAAATAAAATGACAAAACGACTCTGGTGTTATAATAAGGTTTCCATCCACACGTAGTAACATGCTGAATCATCAAATTATAGTAAAACTGTGATAAAATCGACACCTATATCGCACCTTTTATCCTCACTCTATGGACCAAAACAGAAATTACACGGAAACGTTTCATCTATTTTTCATTAAGTGTGAGAATGGTGTATTCCCGGAACGTCGACTCGATTTTTCATCTCACCTTTGCAGATGATGAATTCTTACTTTTATGGATGTTTTCTATAAACAACATGACTTTTACTTCTCTGAGACAGATACCGTTGATGAGGTACAATGATGATCGTGTAAATAAATATGTTAAGTTAAGATCATTACCATTTCTGTTCTCCATTATACCACATAATAAATGGTAACCCTTTATCAGTACCAAGGAATTCGATAGTCGACGTTCCCTTGAACGTCCTTGTAATCCCTAAAATCGTCCAGGTGTGATGAAATTCGAGTCGACGTTCTGGGAAAAAACCGTGAGAAAGGCTTTTAAGGAATTCAGGGTTTTGGGCTCAAAACAAAGAACCTGTTTCGTCCCGGTTGCCCAATTTTTGAAAACAAACAACAACCCCAAAAGCGTAACCAAACATACTTGTGGCTGAGAGAGCAGTATAAAAAGAAATTCGTGATTACGGTTAGTTTCAAAGTGTGAAAGGTAAATCCTGTTCAATAAGGCAAAAGAATATCAATAATTAATTTTGTTACGGGATTGTGTAGAAACTATCGTGACTTGATGAAAAATTGATGGTTCTCAAATTTTTTGCTCCAAGAATGTCAAACAGTGCGTTTATGGAGTGAAGGATATGAATCAATTTCAAAACATGGGCATTTGGGAATAAACCGAAAAATCAGTGCCTACAATAATCATTTACACCATAATGTTGTTTGAAGTGACCATGATTATGCTACTAATAACGATGACGATGGTGATGCTTATGATAAGAATAATAATGATGATAATGATGAGGGTAGTGACGATGATGGTGAAGATGATGATGAGCAAATGACTGCTTTCTTCCCTGTTTCAATATATGTGTTCCTCTGAAGAAAAAAACCCAATCAAGCAAGCTGTTTGGTAATTATTTATTTCGACGTTTTGAAGGAAATAAATAAGTCGGGTTATGTAACTGGAGTCTTCTTGAAGTGCACTTTAGCACACAACACTACAAGCGTATGTCTTCTCAGGAACGGTTCGTTGTGGGTGTATAATGGATTCAATGGCGATTTCGTTATATTAGAAGTTGGAAGTTTACTCGACGAAAACAAGATCATTAAATTCTAATAACAAATGGTTCATAACATGCTTGATGCGTGAACCGACTTCATTTAGGGTGTAATCAATCATTATAGCCCCATAGAATCTATTTATTTCGAAATACGATGATTCTTTATCCAACGTAATGATACCTTTATGTCAACAGTTCACGCAAACCTAATAAGGATGATGGGCTTAACAAGAACTAATTGTTTATTAGTTTAACCTATTATAAATGCGATTATATGGGTTAAAAAGTCTACATTGTAATCAATTCTGTGATAGGAGTTTACTCCTGTAGACAACTAATCTATTGAAAATATGGAAAAGTGAAGAATGTCTTGCGTGACAGGAGTCAATCCCGCCGGAGAGAAATATTTTTCCTTTATTTCCAATCTAGTTACCGCCTAAAATCTGTCAACCCCTTCCCCAATTACACCTCACATTGACACCTTTGCTGCCGGGGAGTTCAGAAATCTTTATAAGGAAGAAAAAGAAATTGTTTCTATCAGTGCTAATATGGTCGGCTACGATTACAATTAATTAGCGGAATGGATCATTTTGTGTGGGTTAATTGAAAAATGTCATATGATCTTGAATGAAGATGACGAACATTGAAGTAATTCCTCATTGAATTAACAATTAACAATTCGTGAATTCAATTGAATTGATTTAACATAATTATTCATAATTATGTTTCGTTCAAATAAAGGTTGTTTTGAACGCAAGCTAATGTTGAAATCTAAGAGTTTTATCTACTTCACGCTAGCAAGACGAAGTTTCACACGTGGAATGACACAAAACGACATAAAACTTAAACACCTCAACTGATCCATTAAAGGACATTCAATCGAAAGTTACATAAGACCATAATGTACAAGGACTTTAAAGTGGAATTATATAACATGATCGAGGGGGAGGGTCCTGTATTGCCGAGTTATTAAGGCGTTGGACCTTTAACCATTGGGTTTTGAGTTCGATACAACCTTTTGGTACAAACATGTACCTTAGAATCAGTATTGTAATTCGTCAGTCTCTGTCATGTCTTTTAAGGTAGAATATCCATAATTCGCAATTTTGAAACTCATTTTTTGTCGGATTACTTCCGCTGTTCCCGATATACAGCGGTCTTGGCAGGGACTATTCGTATTTCTATTATTCTTTAACATTGTTGGTGGTAAGTACTGTGTAAAACATAAATCTGTAAATACCATGAATCTCTTTTTCTTTTTTCTTCTTCTTTTTGCTTGTATTCAGTTCTTCTGTGTTGCCATGTTGTTATAGTCACATACCTTTAACCATTGAATTATGGGTTCGATTAATCCATTACCAAACGACATTTGACCAGTTTGTTTCAGAAGACTCTGGAATGTTTTCTGCCCTATCAAAAGGTTGTTTTTCAATTTCATCACATTTTGAAAAGTCGTCTGCTAACTCTTTCAATTTGGGACAGTCAAAATTCGAAAACTTGGCATATGGTAAAGCGTTATCCATGGTTGTACAAAGATGGTCCTTAGTATGGGTTTTGTCAATCATCACATTTATGTACATCCGTTACTAAAAATACACAGAGAAACCCCAGCCAGCCTTGACAACAAGAGTTAAGGAAAAAATAAGATTAAGAAATTTCTTTATTAAGACATTGTTAAGTCGCATTTTGAATACTACTTAAGAATAGAAAATATTTTATTCTTAGCAAAGGATAAATTTGTTGTGTAAGGATAAGGTTGAAAAAAAAGCTTAGGATGCTTATTGAATACGGCCCCTGGTCCCATAGACACAGTCACGTGTGACATTGGTGTCCGGACAATAATGGCACACAATAGAGCCTCTTGTAGACGCTTTGGTATTATATAAATATTACGTTATATTTCCAGTGCTGTGATAGTTAGAGCCGGAGACTAGATACTATAGACATGTCAATCTGGGTTCGATTTCCGATGGCTATCAATTCATTCATCGTGGAGTGTCTTTTGGCAAGCCACATTTCCAAACCAAAAAAACAAACAACATGGATTATCGAATATTTAATTAAGAATCATTGAGAAACATTGCCCTGTTTTTATGGTTATGTGGTTAGGTTATTGGACGGTGAAAGAAGTTCCTGAACTTTTCTTGCAGGGCGAGAAAATCACTGACTTATATGATAACTCAGAATAGTTACTGTTGTCTGTTTTTATGGGGTTTAACACCGTCTCAATAGTATTTCAGTTATATAACGTCTTTCCTGGATTTACCGTTGCTTGTCAAAGATCTGCGCTGTCTTAGGACAATCCCGTGAAAAGATCGCAGCACTGCTGTTTACGATTAAACGTACATCTTAACAACTGGGTTATGCAGGACTCGAGACTAGTTACTGACTTTGGGTCCAGTATTCATTTCTCGTGAATAAGACCCTTTGTTTGTAAGCAGACCTTCTTGCAGTTAAGATGAGGTAAAAATGGTATACCGTTCTGTCCTCAACATTTTGGAAGCAAAAGCAGAAGAAGAAAACAAATTTGTTTTTAATGCAAAAAACATTACTGTTGGCCCAATGGTCCCGCTATGTTGGTTGCTATATGAAGAGAACATGTAAGCAGGTTGAGTTTCGTTGTGGAAATGTCCATGGAGGAGTATAAATAACTATCAAGATAAACAACTGCAAAGGTCATACTCTTATCAAAAACTCATACCGTCAGGTTTATGTAAACCAAGAACTTTCATAGATAGTAACCGAATTTGTTTCAAGACTTACGCAAAAGAAAACGTTCTAGAACTTAGCACACAAACAACTTATCGAGAATTCAATACAAGACTATAGTTAGTGCTTCACAAACACCAAGCGCTTACTATAGTATTGCATTGAACCCTCGTTATTCAGATGCAAATGGAAACATTATATTACTTTCCATTAGTAGTACAATATCGTCCAATATCATTTAACATGTGTATAAATGACGTGCTTAAGCTGGTTCATGTGCACTTTAATGATCACAATACAAATTGTCAGTGGGCGCGTGTACTTTGGAGGTTCAATTCACCAAGACCTTAGCATCTTAAAGACAAATCATTATGATGGCTTCTCTCCTTGGTATCATGGGTAACAACTATTTTGACAGATAATGGCAAGAAATCGGATAAAAGACTACGGTTATAGCTTGCCAAAAGCGTAACGAAATAACCGAACGTACTGTTGTAGTCAGTGTTCCCAGCGCGGAGCGAATGAAAGACACATTATCATATTGGCTTCCATCCATGGTATTTGGGTAACTTATATTTCATATTGACGGAAAATCCTTGTGCTGGGTAAAAAAGCTAGGGTTGTAGCTGGCCATCAAGCGACGTAAAAAGACTGACCGAAATGTTGTAACCGGCGTATCCAGACCTGATCGTATGAAGAACATGTAGCCGTAAGGATTCACCCATGATGTAATGGGTTACATATATATCATATTTACGGTAGAGCCTTGTGCCGGGTAAAAGGCTAGGGTTGTAGCTGGTCAGCAAGCGACGTAAAAATAACCACCGAAATGTTGTAACCGGCGTATCCAGACGGAGGGTATGAAGGACATGTAACCGTAAGGATTCACCCATGATGTAATGGGTTACATATGTATCATATTTACGGTAGAGCCTTGTGCCGGGTAAAAAGCTAGGGTTGTAGCTGGTCAGCAAGCGACGTAAAATAACCACCGAAATGTTGTAACCGGCGTATCCAGACCTGAGCGTATGAAGAACATGTAACCGTAAGGATTCACCCATAATGTAATGGGTTACATATATATCATATTTACGGTAGAGCCTTGTGCTGGCTAAAAAGCTAGGGTTGTAGCTGGTCAGCAAGCGACGTAAAATAACCACCGAAATGTTGTAACCGGCGTATCCAGACGGAGGGTATGAAGGACATGTAACCGTAAGGATTCACCCATTCCGCTCTCTGTGACAGGAGAAGCCAGTTCCTGGTCAGGAAACGACAATTATTATTGAAAGAATGGATTAAAACGGTGTTAACCCTTTACTAAACGCCAAATTTCCGACTGTCCCAAATTGATGGAGTTTGCAGACGACATTTCAAAATGTGATGAAATTGATAAAAACAATCTTCTGATAGGGTAGAAAACATTGTGGGGAAAGGAATAATTGCTCGTTAAGATCAATTTCTCCTTTTCACAGTATGTTTTTCAGAGTCGTCTGCAACAAACAGGTCAAATATTATTGTTATTGTTTGGTAATGGGTTAAGGAAAAAAGAAACAATTGATATTATCAGTACACTCGCACTCTACTGCGACGTTGTCCTCATTTCGAACATAGTTACTTAATCGCATGAGACATATGATACTAGAACATTTAACGTTTCCGGGAGATCACGTGATAGTTGGCATTCTACAGACATATGAACTGGTCTAAAAATTAATGAATAAACCGTTTTTAACACTAGAGCTAAACGTTTAACCCTAGTTTCCTGCATGTCGTGACCTATGCTTAATATAAGGTTCATGGTGTGCAGTAAAATATGTGTATGTTAATGTAGTTGTTACTTCTTATAAACATTATATCTGACCTTAAGAATTGTAAATATGTTCATTTTTGTATGTAACTAGAAACTTTGTAAAGTTTACGTTACTGAATAAAAGATTTATCTATCTATTAAACGTGATGTAAGGCGAGTGATGCCGTTATTTAGAGAGTATAGGTGATATGATCATTGCCAGAATCAAGAGCGATTAGTCTTAGTTCAAGAACTTCGACCAAAGTCAACGTGGAATGGTATCAAATTTATATCTGATACAAGACACGTAAAATAGATACTGCCCTGATGTCAAAGGGTTTTCTCCAATTTTTTTGTATATATAATTATATATAGTTTTTAGGGAATTCATATTTTTCACTCTATTTGAACTCTTTGTAGAAACAATTATAGTCCTTCAGCCAAGTATTAGGAAAAGAAAAACCACCATTTATTAGGAAGGGAAACCTTCAATTGTGGGCAAGGTGATGTACGGGGAAATCGAATGTGTCACTTGTAGAAATATATATTCCCCTTGGTTTTTCCTCCTAAATCAGGGAACTGGCTTGAGGTCCGGATCTTTTAACAATCAAATTTTCTAATAATTTTATCAAAATTTGCAGAGTACCAATCGATGATGCTACATACCAAATATCTAGGTCAACTGAACCTTAAAAAGACGATGTTTAAACCTTTTTTTATATACTTTAGGCAATGTAAAACTGATAAGCCCCTAGGGCGGGGCCATTTTTGGCCAAGCGGTCTTGATTTTAACAAGCTTGGTTGAGGACCAGTAGATGCAGTTTCATACCAAATATCAAAGATCTAGGCCTCATGGCGCTAGAGAAAAATATGTTTTAATATTTTCCTTTATAAGTCTATGTGAAACTGATAAGCCCATAGGGCGGGGCCATTAAAGGCCCAAAGGTCATCATCTTATCATAATTTGAAGAGGACCAATAGATAATGCTACATACCAAAAATTAAAACTCTAGGTCAAATGGATCCTACATGATTAAGGCAATGTAAAACTGATAAGCCCCTAGGGCAGGGCCATTTTTGGCCCAGCGGTCATGATATGGACAAACTTTGTAGAGGACCAGTAGATGATGTTACATACCAAATATCAAAGCCCTAGAACTTATGGATCATAAGAAGATTTTTTAAAGATTTTCTCATATAGGCTATATATTACTGGTAAGCCCATTTTCAAAGTCCCATAACTCCGTAAAGCCCCAACAGAACTTTGCAATCTCTCGTCTGCTTATGTCCCATAGCTTGAGGGTCAAGAAAAACATAACCTTCAAAATTCCCCCTGGGGGTGAGCAGGACCTTTTCTGGCTCAAGGTCTATATAGTTAAAACATCAAAACCGAATTGGCGTAAACTATTATATAAAACATTGAGTGCTTTCAAATCCTTCTATAATAAAGTTTTTTGGTCTAACTAAATGAGCCACTTCAATGAAAAAAAATAGTTCCAATGTGGTTAAACTTATTTACAATGTCAAATCGTTTGTCATAGAACCATTTTTCGTGTTCATGCAAACGCCCTCATTTTTTAAACTGTTATCTTTGAATTATCAGTATTAATCTACAAACCCCTTTAATCAAATAGGTATACAATGCATTAAGACTATTTTGTAAATCAATAGAATAACCAATTAGAATGATCATATGTAAAGGTGTATGGAATCATTGTTTATATGTTCATACTTAATTTTCTAAAACGATGAATAAATAGATGTCCAAGAGGTATGGGTGTATGACCAATGTGTTGCAGATGGGGAACATCTTTCGCCATTTGCATGTGCTGATTTTAGAGTCACTGTGCCTAAAGGATACAATGCTGCTAATCATTTATTGATTCTTTGCATCAGTTGTCTTTTCTCAGCACTATAATGATAACCATTTCAAGGCTCATACTGGTCATCTGGTGTTGGTCTGAATTTGGATCAGAAGCACATTCCGATGTGAGGAAATTGGTTGATAAATAAGGTTTCGTTATACATTATAAGCTACCATCCTTGCTTTTGATTTTCTTAGTCATATGATATCGTGTTGTCAGTTATGTTTACAGTGTTTGATATAGCTATTATTGAGGAGCTTCAGATTTCTAATGATGTATCCGCTTCGCTGAAATAAACAGCTTCTGAATTAGGAAATGTCAGCCACGTGACATTCATACGCGTATATAGAATGCTCCCGTGGGGAATCCCATGATATCAGAATGCAGATTAAATCCTATCAGTTCGGAAAGGTAAATCACGGGTGTTCACTACAACTCCATCCAGTATATTTGCTCTTGAAAGTAAAGTTGGGTTGGAGAAACATCAGGCGTGGGAATGACGTGACCAATGTTTACGATCTTTTGTCCTAAAAAACATATGCTTTTTTTCACATTTTTTTCCAATAAAAGCCACCTTGTGTACCCAGAGTTGACCATCGTCTTTCTGGTTCTGGTGGTATATGATAACCATAAACCTATGCTTTATAGCGGCGTAACATCTATCACTCAGTAGAAAAAATCGAAGTACAAGAAAGCGAAAACCACATTTAGGCGCACAGAACGACGCTCTCGAGAAAAACATGAAAATGCGATTTACGATGAGCTCAATCAGGCGGCAGAGCTCGATTACCGAGTATTCTGGAAATTGTTACGAAAAACAAGCGGACGAAACTTTGTAACCTGTTCAAAACTCATAGTTGAAAATAATATCTACGATCATAGTCAAGTCCCAAATGGCTTTAAAGAATATTTTATGAAAGTGTTTGACAACCCTTGCCATGATGATGCTCTTAAACCTTCATTACTTAACGAGCTGTCAGAATACCTTAACGCCCACGAGAAACCCATATTAGGAAGGATAACCCGCGATTTTGACGCAAATGAAGTAGAAAAAGCCATTTTAACTCTTCCCAAACGCAAATCCCCAGGTAATGATGGTATTCTTAACGAACACATACTAACAGCAGGTCAAAGCGTAGTTGAAGCAATGGTATTATTGTTCAATACCATCGTTAAAACCGAGCAGAGTCCAAAGAAATGGCAAACGAGTATTCTCATACCTATCTACAAGGGTAAAGGAAAAGATAAGTCTGATCCATTTAGCTATCGCCCAGTGTCTTTAATACCTTGCTTTAGCAAGATTTTTGAAAAATGTCTCCTCAATCGCATTAACACTTATATATCATCAGCAAAGGTTGACTTTCCTTGTCCCCAACAGCATGGTTTCCAAAAAGGTCTTAGCTGCACTACAACTGTGTTCAGCGTACAGGAGACTATCCTTTTTAATACCGAACGTCACAGTGACCTTTACGTCGCATCACTTGATCAAAAGGGTGCTTTTGACTCTGTAAGGCACACATCAATGGGACTAGTAGGTAAACTTCTCCGAATCATACAGGCTTCTTATTCTCAGTTGAAATGTGAAATACGCTATGCACAACAGACTACAGAACGATTTGATGTAGTGCGTAGTGTACGTCAGGGAGGCGTTCTGTCCACATTGTACTATCTCGTGTACATCAATGAACTAGTAACTGAATTACATAATAGTAAACTTGAAAAAGTGGAATATGGCACAAGTTCGCTTCCGTTTACGCGTAGGAAATGAACAAACGAGCGGATTGAGTTTTAAGCTCAAGAATCGAGCGCGCGGAGTTTACCGCTTAAGAAACGGACTAGAAGAGTTTTACGCTTAAGAAACGAACCAGCGGGTTTTTACGCTAAGAAAACGAGTAAGCGGATTTTTTGTGCACAAGAACCGAGCGAGCGTAGTTTTACGCTAAAGAACGGAACGAGCGTAGCTTTACGCTCAAGAACCGAGCGAGCGTAGATTAACGCTAAAGAACCGAGAGAGCAGAGTTTAACGCTTCAGAAATGAACGCGCGGATTTTTATGCTTAGAAAACGAGCAAGCGGAGCTTTTGTACTCAAGAAACAAGCGAGCAGAGTTTTACGCGTAAGAAACGAACGAGAGGAGTTTTTTACGCTCAAGAAACAAATGAGTTGCGTTTTTACGCCTAAGAAATGATTGAGTGGGTTTTTTTACGCCCAAGAAACGAACGGGTGGAATTTTTTACGCTCAAGAAACGAACGGTTGGAATTGTTACGCTTAAGAAACGAACATGCGGAGTTTTTTACGCTCAAGAAACGAACGGGTTGAGTTTTTTTTAAGCTCAAGAAACGAACGGGTGGAATTGTTACGCCTAAGAAACGGACGTACGGAGTTTTTACGCTTAAGAAACGAACGTGCGGAGTTTTTACGCTTAGGGCAAAAGTGAATGGAGCTGTTACGCGTAAACCGAAGTGCACGAGTAAAGTATTCAACACTCTTTAAAATATAAGATGGAATACCATTTTTGGTACATTTTCATAACATTATAAAAAGCTTTCTTCTATGCAGTATTGATGACTTGAAAACAACAGTTATAAAAGAGTAAACATCGTTTCCGAATGTTTAAAAGGTAATGTGATCTGAAACTTTTTAACCTTTGTGACGCAACGCGTGATGTAACGCGATTGCGTACAGAAAGGTTAAATGCTTAAATCACTCGTTAATCATTTGTAAAATTGATGACGAGTTTTCACCCACAGAGAAAACCGAGACGCAATGATTACCAAATTCAAACGTACGAATATCAACGTCCTTATTGTGTAAAAGCCGAATTAAAATCGTCTGACTATTTCTTAACACCGACAGTAGACGGGAACTCCGAAGTTTTGATCTGATTTTATGACTGATTCAAAGTTGTAGAGGTCAAATAAAGGTTACATCAAGCTATTCTAATTGGTAGAACATCAAGACTTCACGCAGATCGGTAATATCTTTTAGTCCTGTAAAATGTTAAGCACCTAAGCCGATTTGCAAAGGAGTCTTCCTACATCATAATATTTGTCTTGCAAAATGTCAATTTCGCTAAATATGTTTGGAAATGCACGTATGTGCAGAACTTAAAACTGTTTATATGATATGCACGCATGTGCAGAACTTAAAACTGTTTATATGATATGCACGTATGTGCAGAACTTAAAACTGTTTATATGATATGCACGCATGTGCAGAACTTAAAACTGTTTATATGATATGCACGCATGTGCAGAACTTAAAACTGTTTATATGATATGCACGCATTATGTGCAGAACTTAAAACTGTTTATATGATATGCACGCATGTGCAGAACTTAAAACTGTTTATATGATATGCACGCATGTGCAGAACTTAAAACTGTTTATATCTTGACTAGATCAGAAATGATCAGCCTGATTATTGCCCAGTTAAATGTAAGATGGGAAAGTACCTTGGGTTGCGCCGCAATGGCTCTAGTAATATTCTGTATCGATCTGTTTATGAAGGGTTGTGAACGTAAATATATTGGAAGAACTAAAGAGTGTAAACAATGAGCCTCAAATCATAGCTGAATAATTCTTGACGACTTTATCTATTTGAGGGAAACTAATTGATGACTGAATTGGAGGTCTGTACTGAATTAACCGTGTTATTGTCTTCACGAATTGATAGCAGTTTTAATTAAACAACATTGTCAACAACATATCATGTTGTTACAGTAAAACACGACCATGTTACTCTATATATTAAACGTTATCTTACAAACAAGGATCGTGATTTTACGCAGAGGTAGATATCCGAATGGTACTGTTAACGTGTAGGCGACGATAAATGTCTTCTGTAAAGACTCGTTAACAGAATATGACAAAGTTTTAAGGTATCCGTAATTGATAGACCCCGCTTTGGTCTGGTTTGTATCCCTTCTTGTATCCTCCGATACAAGTAGGCCTATCTCCATGTACGTCGCTAGTTATACAATTATAAAGAAATATTTCTGCACTTAAACTTTGCAAAAAAACTAAGTAAATTTCCCTATATATGAAACAAAAAGATTTCTTTTTTGCTTAGAATGAAATCAGAATGAAATCAGAATGTGGGTTACAATTATTAACTGTTTAAGTGCACGTGTACTAAAGTCCTTGGCGATTAGATAAAAGCCTGAGAAAACACAACGACAAAAACTCGGAATGAATCACTTCATTTTAAGGTGTTTGTTCACTGTCAAATTAAAGTGTCATTGAAACAATATATGAGTTTTGTATTGCGGTATAAATTTTAATGAAAAAAAAAACGACTACCGTGTAAATAATTAAACAGAACGTGTCAATAAATCTAAGAATATACAGACGGTTTGCGATTGATTTCAAAAAGGTTGCAACACCTTGGGATTTGAATTCATAACGATCCATTAGACCCCTATATACCTGCTCTAAATACTGAAATACAAATTTATATTACGTCCAATGGCTATTACCCAGTACGTCTTATACTCCCAGTTGAGCTGTTGTACAGTTTTAAAGTAAATAAGTTTTAAATTCAAAATGTTACCACATCTGTGAACAAGCAGTCTTGTTAAGAAAATATCAATAACGACAAACCAAAGCGACCCATTACCAAACAATAACGACATTTGACCAGTTTGTTGCAGACGACATTCGAAAACATTGTGGAAAAAGGAGAAAATTCTCGTAACGACCAATTTTTCCTTTCCGAACCATGTTTTCTGCTTTATCAGAAGAGTGTTACCCAATTTCATCACATTTTGAAATGTCGTCTTGAAACTCTTTCAAACTGGGACAGTCGGAAATTTGGCGTTTGAGAAAGGGTTAATAAACCTAACAGTCGATAGTTTGAAGAGCTTTACATTCTTGTTTATTCATCTTGTTTTCAATCCCGTTTATCGAAACTCTTGTAACCTACGAGTAATGGGTTAACCCTTTCCCAAACGCCAAATTTTCGACTGTCTTTATTTGAAAGAGTTTGCAGACGACATTTCAAAATTTGATAAAATTGGAAAATAATCTTCTGATAGTGCAGAAAACTTTATTGGAAAAGGAGAAATTGCTCGTTACACAATGTTTTCCAAGTCGTCTGGAACAAAGTGGTCAAATGTCGATATTGTTTGGTAATGGGTTAACGGGATTCCTATGTTGGGAGGAATCTCCAAGGTCCGTGTTCAATGGTCTTACTAGACGACCCCTGTCTCAAAAGTTCATTCTGATAATTGTATAATTCAAACTTTCAAAGCAGTTTCTGGTACGTTAAAAGGGGACCGTCGACCAAGCTGGTAATGGTTTCGCATCGAATGTGCTGGTCCGGCTTAAACTGGCTTATCCAGAGACGCATGTACTGACAAAAGGACACTTCTTTGTGTTCAAGCACCACGTACGAATCCGTCTGCAAGTAATTGGATTGTCTTACACAAACTTAACCTAGAGAGAGTTTGCCTCAACACATTTCTCTTTTGTGAGTTTATAGCTGGCCAATAACAGACTTCACATTATGCCAAATGCCATATCAACTTTTGTGCAAGTATTCGGGAGTAACATAAGACATATACCCATTGACGTTTATATATTTATTTTGTTTTTCTTTCTTGGTCTCTTAAATACAGCTTTGAATGCAAATAAATGTCAGTAGATATTTGAGATGTGTTTGCCAAACGATGTAGGAAAAAATGCCGCCCCATTTTCCCGCCCCTCGGACAGTCTTGTATAACCCCTGTGAAAGGTCAATGGCCCTACACCCACAGGCCGATAAACGTGACCAACGTCCTTAAAAGACCCCGCCCTGTCCTGGTCCGGCACATTCCCGTCTCGGACACACTACACGAAACAATGTTGTCTCTCGGAGCGATCCTCATTCTGGGCGCCATCATAGGTGCACATGCGCAGGTACCAGGTGCCGGGAGATGCCCCAAAGTGAAAACCATCAAGGACTTCGATCTTAATAGGGTATGTTTAATTGTTTCTATTTATTTGACTTTCTTTGAAAAAATATTAAATGTTTATCTCGTATATTATCTTTGATTGTTGGGTTAGCAACAATGAATCATACAGTACGAAAACAACAACATATCCTTCAAATAGTCAAGGCCCAAACAGCGCAAACAATGTATACCATTGAACAGATAAACTAGAACTTATTAAGTGACGAGGATTTATTTACTAGTATGCACTCTTTGAACGTGTGTTACACACCCTGTGGATTCGTCGCTTTTAATGTGTCAAATGAAGTGATGGATAGAATGCTATGGGTGCGACGTTTGTATTAATAAAGCGGAAACTATCAACACAAGAATACAAATTCTTTTGTCTACATACAACTGCATCAGGAAAATAAAAAACAAAAGAAACAAAAAAAGAAGCATCTGGTAACAAGCATTTGCTTTTATCTTATTTCTTTTTAAATCTTTTTACATGCTATCCAAGGAAAACTATTAGAATTTCGACTTTTAGATTGCCTATCTTAACAAGAACATGTCAGAAGGTATTCCAGCTGAAGAAATTGGTTTTAGAAACTTGATTTCTTGCCTTCCAGTACCTAGGACATTGGTACGAACAAGCTCGATTCCCGGCGAGTTTTGAGAGTGGCCAGGTGTGTGCCAACGCAAACTACAGCCTTAAAGAGGACGGCCATATCAAAGTGTTCAACTACGGATTAGACAAGTAAGCGAACGAGGTGCTTGTTTGTATATACAGCATGTTAATTTTGTGCTGTTAGTTTTGATTAGTTTTTATATCGCGTTAGCAGTTTTTCAGTAATACAACGATGAACACCTTGATATAAATAAAGGAAGACCCTAACTAATCTGCACGTAAAGGCTTGTTAGGACGAACACACCATCGGTATTCCATTAGTCAATCGGTAAACGACATAAAGTTATTGAAAATTCGAATCAATCATTACCGCGATTTTCTACTAAATATCAGCGCTCTTATCACTACACCTTAGTATTACCTTTCGGTTTGTTAATGGGTGCAATGTGGAGATTGGTTTGGAGTGTAGTGCCTATGTTTCAGCTCTTCTCAACTATGGCTTCTCTTAGCACACATTGTTCTAAGATCAAAATGTCGATATGTATGTAGATTCCATCCTGTGAATGAATATTCAAGTGAGGTTGAAAAGTAGCTTTTTAAGCTGTTTGCTAAACTCTTTTGGTGAAATCAATCAGGTGATTGATAAATCTAGAGGTTTTGTCCTAAGGGCCAATGCGTTAACGTCTTTCATTTTACATATTAAGTAATCGGTGACATTTAATCCTACCTTCAAATTCAAGTTCAAAGATTTATTCTCCCAAGTATAAACATAATATCACCTGCTGCTATTCCACATTGATCGTTTTTACGGAGTCACCTGTAAGGGTTTAAACACAATACAGAATTTGTCGAAAAGTTGTTTTTAATTGATATATGTTTTGTCTTTCAGGAAACGTAACCCCATCAACGCCACGGGAGATGCCTACGTTCCAGATGAGGCCGACGGTGGAAAACTTAAACTCAGATTCTCTAGTTGTGAGTACATCTTCTAAACAATCAATTCATAAACAAGCCCATCATTTCATATAACTATCGATCGACAGATTGGTCAATCAATCGATCAATTGATTGATCAATTAATCACACAGTGAATCAATCAACCAATCAATCAATTAGAAAATAAAACATCATTTTATGAAAGGCATAACTGGTATTTTAGAATGAATTTCTGTAATATCGTATTCAGTGTTTCGGGAACCTATTAACAAGGGATCCCTCTAACCAAACTACAATGCCAACCCAGACTATGCACATCGAAATGACTTACTCCATCCGGAAATTACCTACTTTGGTAATGCACTTATCCACCTTTGTATGTATATAATCATTATTTGTCAATGAGGCGTCATTGAAGAATAGGATTGTCTTATTAATTAAGATTCTCCAAATATAAGCTTCTCCACTTCCGTAAGCCATAGATGGAAACGCCCCCAAAGGAAGATTGTTTTAGGAAACAGATCATAAAGCTTGATTAAGCTTTGCGCCTTAACCCTTTCACAAACAACAAATTTCCGACTGTCCCAAATTGAAAGAGTTTGCAGACGACATTTCAAAATGTGATGAAATTGAAAAAAAAATCTTCTGATATGGCACAACACATTCTGGGAAAAGGACAAATTGCTCGTTACGAGCAATTTCTCCTTTTCCCTCGATGTTTTCTAAAGTTGTCTGCAACAAAGTGGTCAAATCTCGTTATTGTTTGGGAAAGGGTTGGTCCCCATTGGTTTTAGATAGACGTGCCTTTTAGTATTCCGAGAGAGTGACGGGTATTCAAAGAATAGCATTTTACTAAACGGTGCGTTTCATCCACATCATTCGAAAGTTTATAATAGAATATCCCAATCACGATTCAATATTGTTGTTAACATCTTTATCATCACTGTCAGATCCATCAACTTCATGTTTATCCTCAATTTTATCATCTTATGTATCATCATTATTATTATACTCATCGACAGTATCATCAATAACAGCAGCAACAACAACAACGACAGCAAAAACAATGGTTTTGTAATATAAGATTAACATACGATGACAATCGTTACCACTACTACCAATGCCAACTATAATCATCTCAATCTCATAAAGATCTTATCAACATCAACTTATAAGCATCATCATAAGCATTATTATCATTAAAGTGGTCCACGGGTAGAGTGTCGGCCTCCGCACGCGAGGGTCGTGGGTTCAAATCCCGTGAATAGCGGGTTCTGCCATGCGACCTTTCACAAACCCACATCCGGCGCAAGTACTGGTTATGGCCCATAAAGCAGAATAGAAAGTGATTAATCTAAGTTGCCAAGATCGTGTTCCCTATCAATGTAAAATAAGTAAGTTTAAACTAAATAATTGCTAAATTGTCATGACAGTCACTACCACCGACATCATCATCGTCGTAACCAGTATCTATTCTCTTGCTAATACTCGTGACTGTATCAATATTCTTTTCTCCTGTAGTCATCCCATATGGTGCATACTAACTCTTTATCACTCCAAACCTCAACACCATCTTTCATTTCTTCCTTCAAGGCTGACTGTATCGGTATTTCTTATTTCTTTAGTTCCACCATATGGTGCGTACTTGAATGAACCACCTACAACCTTATCATCACCTTTCAGCCCTCTCTAGTAATCGTGACTGTATCAATGTCCCTTTTCTCCTTTAGTCGCCCCATACGGTGCCTACTGGATCGTGGATACGGACTACGATACTTACACACTGATCTATTCGTGCACGGACCTGTTCGTGACCCACCTCGAGCTGGCCTGGATCCTGACGAGAAGTAAGGAGTTAGACTCGGACTTGAAGGACAGGCTGTACAAGAAACTCGGATCGTACGGTGTGGATACGAAACACTTTAACCTCGCAAACAACACTATGTGCCCCGATCATTCATAGAGACTGAGCGAACTCGTTAAGTCGTTTATGTTCGTTGGTTAGCTTTATTTGGAAATGTTGGCTTATTGTTTCAGTTGAAATGATAGCTGAATGTTTGCGAGCAAATGGTGACTAAATGTTAGCGTGAAAATGTTGGTTAAATTGTTTCGTTGAAATATTGGCTTAATATGTGCGTGGAAATATTGACTTAATGATGGCGTGTCTGTTATGTTTTATTGGTATGAGAAATGCTTTTAAAGTAAAACGGAAGTAGTTGTTGAAATGTTGATTTTGTAAATTTGTTTGACTGTTTGAATTGAATGTTTGAATTCAATTAGATGTAAATAAAAGTTGTAAACTTTCAGAATTGTGTTTCATATGTTGATATTTGTAGACTACAAATGAAAAATACATTTGCATTATGAAAAAGTCACCTCGACGTAGATTGGGGCTTAATAATATGGAAAACAGTATTTAACCAATATCAAACATATGTATTTTCCAAACTAGCCAGCGGTAAATATTCAATGTCATTTCTTTCATTTATTAATATCTGTAGACTTGAAAGGTTGAATACATAACTATGTATTATGAAATAATAGGCAACCACCACGACGTATGTGAAAAATAAATGATAACGAAAGCCTTGTTAAACCCAAAACAAAAAAAGATACATTGTGGTAGCAACAGTTCATCTTGGTGCGAAATCGTGATCGAGGTACACGGCAATGACATAGCCTTTCTAAGGTTTGTAGGCATATCAAGTCTCCCATAAACAGATTTTCTTTGCTTTGTTGTATCAGAAAACGACAAGACACGTTGGCTTTTATATCGTTCTTGATAAGTGCGGGAAATTAATTCGTCAACGTATTACCAGTCGAAATCCAGTCAAGGATTTAACCCTTTACCAAACGCCATATTTTTGACTGTCCTAAATTGAAATAGTTTGCAGACGATATTTCAAAATGTGATGAAATTGGAAAATAATCTTCTGATTGGGTAGGAAACATTGTAGGAAAATGTCCTTTTCCCACAACGTTTTCCAGAGTCGTCTGCAAAAAAGTGGCGAAATGTCGTTATTGTTGGGTAATGAGTTATCAAACACAATGGCAACTGTTCAAGATTTATTTTCTTTAGACATGAAAAGGTCATTCTGGTGTGAAAGTAATATGGGAGATAATGAAATTTCCAAAGCCATTTCTTTGAGATATCTGTGACACAAGACAATATGAGAAATTTTGTGTTTAGAAAATTTCTATTCTTTACAAAAGAAATCTTGAAAGATAAACTGTTTTGTGGTTTGTATTCGTCCTAAAAGGTCACTATAACATTATTGTACTTTAAAGCTGACATTTTGAATAGTTCGTCATTTGATCCATGACACGCTGTTCTCGAAAGTGACTAGCATAATACAGGTTATTAAGGTAAAATAGCCATAATTCGCCAGTTTGAAACTCATTCTTTCGACGGATTACTTCGGTCGTTCTTGTTAAATATTAGTCGGAACTGGACTTATTCGGTTTGATGCGAATAGTTCCGGCCGAGATCGGTGTCTAGTGCGAACAGTTCCGGCCCTGACCGATGTTTACCGAGAATGACCGAAGTAATCCGACGAAGGAAAGAGTCTCAAAGTGGCTGAGTGTGGGTATTCTCCTTAGTGGATACTCAAGATGAAGTTAGCAGGAAAGCATTTGAGAGAAACCATCGTTACACAAGTCAAGGAATACCAGGTTTCATGGATTTGTGCACTGACAAATGTCATAAAAACCATATTATATTACAAAACAAAAAGAGAAAAAATTAAATCGGAGTATTGTGCAATTTCACATTTTAATATGAAAATAGGCAAAGCCTAAACCGGGCGAAAGAGATTTTTTCCCTCAGTTAATGAACGGTGCTAATTCTGGATTTGTATAACATAATGTTCCCTTTGTATTGTATCAGTAGTACTAGGCCAGGAAGCAGTGTCCTGTCTGAAGGCACTCCAATTTGAAAGAAATAGCCATTGTCAAGATACAAATCAGATGTGTTTAATATATAACCTACGACACCAACTACTTTATTCTACCACTGTGGATATATATGAGTTGCTAACCATTACGAATAGTACACATTGTCATTAGACAGAAGTATAGTTGGTATTGAGCTTGAATAATTATGCGTTTGATGCTTCGGCTTGTATGATATTCTTTCGAAAGTCATTGCACCACGACTTTTTAAATGTCTAACCAAAGCGCAATGATATTCGTATGGGTTAAATGGTCAGTGTCTAGGGTAACTCAGATGATCCAAGCTTTAACTGTGGCGAAGAATGAAATATCTACGTCTGGATCATTCGGACTATGTCTAGGGAGGAATATTGGAAGGTTCTGGTGGGGAAATAACAGGAGCAGAGATTAATGTCCATTGATACAACTGAAACACTCTGTTGAAAATGGTGTTCAACCATAATCCAACAATAGCATCTAAGACTTAAACATTTATGTATGGTTGGATGCTATCAATGGATACTCCATAACCACATTTTAGCTGTGATCCAGGTCCTACCCAAAACTGACTTCAGGGGTGGGGGTGGGGGTGGAACGCTTCTTCATGTAGAATTATTTTGACTAAACCACAGAGCAACGATGTTTGTATGGGGTAAGTGATCGGTGGTTTAGAAGGTTTATTCGCAGGAACTGACGAGGAAATAATTGGAACAAACAGGGATATGTCTACTGACACAACTGAAACATTCTGTTGAAAATGTTGTTAAATCATAATCAAACATAGTATCTAAGACTCATGTATGTGTGGTTGGTGGTTCTCGCTAGATACTCTCATGTTTTAGCTATCCTACCCATATCAGTAATGCAATAAGAAACAGAAGACACTGTTTGTGCATTATCAAAACCACCAAACTAAATAATTTGAATTCCAAAATCTCTCCATGCAAAATGAGGATTCAATGCAAGACTTCAGTTAGTACTTCCAATATGTGAAGCACTTACAGTTTTGTATTGCACTGAAACCTTGATATGTAGAATTTACTCTTCACCAAATTGTATGTTGTAAGTATATGCTTTCTCTGAATCATTCTTAAAAACCTTTCACAGCATATGATTTAATGATGAGATAGAGGGGAAAATTTGTGTTAGGAAGGAAATCCATCATTGTCAAAAGTTATCTAAAGCACCAAAAGTCTTTCTGTAATTAGTTGAAACAAACAAAAGATAATTCTATTGTTAAACAATTGACAAAATTTATTGAGGTTAATTAGTAGTAATAACAAACACTTTTCTCAATGGAATATGTACAGATCTATACAAAAACTTGTTCAAATGATCAGCCATAGTGTTAGCCTTTATTTGGTTTAACCTTCTCCAAAATGCAATGCATGATTTACATTATGTTGTTTAAATAAGGAAAGTTATATAAGTTTGCATATTTTCCACATTTAAACATAACCTTAAATGCTGCAATGTTGAGTCAATAACCTGTTACTCCTTTTAACAAACTATTGATTAAAGTATTCTTTCCAAATGTTTTGTTTCATCATCTTCAGGATGTAATATCCATACTTGTGGAATATTTCACAATTTACAAAAAGGAGTCCAAATTGAGAACGAAGCACAGAATTTTTGTAAATTCCTATAACTATTACATCTTCTATTGAAAGTAAACAGGCAAAATTTCATCATTTATCCTTAAAGGTTCATTCAAGCTTTATTTGTTACTGTTATCAATGAAAGTAATAGCAGAGAAAATTGCATACAAGAAAATTGCATAATTTAACTATGACATTTGATTTAAACTATGATGAGAAAAAGGATAACTGCTCATTTAGTCATTTGACTCATTCCATGATTTTGTCAGTGTTTTCTAAAAGACTCCAGCACCATGCAAAGCGTTTCATAAGGTAGAAATAATTTAACATATCTTTAACAGAGAATAAGAAGCTAATGTGATGCAAGGAAATCTTTCAAAACAATGAATCTGTTAATAACAATATATTTTACCCAATAGTATTCAGAAATTATTATTGTTTATGCTTTATTTCTAGAAATGTCCAAATGATTTCAAAATGTAGAGCCATCATTGTTTGAAATAGAAATTATTTGCAACCTAAAGTGTTTCTAATTAGGAAAAAGAGAGCATTTTTGCAGAGAATGAAATCATTGTGACAAAAGGGAGTACTTGCTGTAGAGATAATGTTAAACTGGTTATAATGGTGGCTTTACTCAAATTTGTTATGCCCCACTTGCATACAAATGTGTTTACATGAGTTAACAATTAACCCAAACACCAAATTTTTTACTGTCCCAAATTGAAAGCGTTTGCAGACGACATTTCAAAATGTGATGAAATTGAAAAATAATCTTTTGATAGGGCAGAAAACATTGTGGGAAAAGGAAAAAATCCCACAATGTTTTCCTGAGTCGTCTTCAACAAAGTTGTTAAATTTCAGTTTTGTTTGGCAATGGGTTAACTGGTCTACTATTGAAACTAAGCAGATATTATTGTATTTCATTAAACAATAATTCACCCTATTGCACCTTTTGCAGTAAAAAGGTCCCTCAAATCAGTGGCAGAATATGTAATAAATTGAACCAGCAATATGTATCTCAGTTTTAAATGCTATCTGCTGCCTTATATTGTACAAAATAGTGAATGAAAACTCTTACTGTCCAATGATTTGACTTTTAACAGTAGTTTCTTAAACATTATGGGAAAAGTTTCTTTCATCTCACAAACTGAGACAGTTTTGCTACAACTATCTATCAGTATTGGAAATACATGTGCATTTCTGTCAGTCTTGTTTGTGTTGTGCTACAAAACATAGATTCCACACATGTTTTAGATTTAAACGTTTACAGAAAAAAAATGCAGAGACAGTTTTCATACAGGTCTTCATCTGTTTTCTTTTTGTCAAGGTAATCTTTCATGTCAGCACATCATGGACAGTTCCTCTTCTGTCAGGCACAGATATTTCTGTTTAAAAGAGATAATGGAAGAAACATAAGTTTAAAACAAAATCCATGTTAAAATGGTTCTTTCTTTGTCACTGTACCTTGTACATAACAGAAGTGTTTTGATGTACATAAAACATGAATGTTGAAAAGATATCATTTCAAAAGTACTGTAGAGTCTTTTTTGTATTACCAAACTTTGTTTTGAATCTTTTAATTGGCAACACATTTGCCAAAATCTTGTTATAAAATTACTTATGATGTCTTTGTTCATTTAGTGGTAATCATTATATGAATCTCACTTGAAAAGGTAAGTAGATTTGGTTCATGTCATAGCAAGGTCTAAATATACATGGTTTGGCCACACAGTGGCATAATGGTTAGCGGCGTGGACCTGGGTTTGATCCTCAATGGCATTCACCTAAATTGCTGTGTAGTGTTTCTTGGCAAGAAACATTTCCTAGCCTTATACTGGTAGGTTATACAGACATGTACTATTAAGCTCAAGACTGAGCCATGTGCATTAATGGAAAAACAAATCTATTCCAGCCACTTGTTTGAAATTCAATTGTCATTATGCATCCTTTTACATCATTGTTTATTAAGATTTCTCATCAAATTAAGAATGGAAGGAAGATAAAGTAATCTAATTGGAAAATATTGCAGTGTAGTTTTTCTCTAGAAAAACCATGCTAAGAGGATGTATTGATATGCACACAAACTAAGTCATAAAATTTATGTTTGACATAGTGTTGAAAACAGTATAAAACACCTGTAGTTCAGGTAAAACCTTCTTTCTAAAGTAAAAAGATCTGCAAACCAAAATTTCCTTGTTTGTCTTATCTGTATTTGCAAGGTATTATTCATATCATAATTACTTATGAAAAAGATAAGTTGTACTTACATGTGCTTATAAAACAAAGAATCTTTCTTTATGCAGTACCACAACATTCATTTCTTTGGTTGCCGGTTCACATTTGACCTTCACACAGTCTGAACTATGGCTGATTCTGGAAAGCAGACAAATGAAATTAACTTAAAAGTCATTACTATGTTCCCCGACTATGTCTCCATTAATAATCGGTGAAAAGACATACGTTCTGGAAGTCATCAGGATAGGTAGATTCAAGAATCAAAGAGCAAAGAACGTGTGAATAAAAAAAAACCAGGCACATCGTCAATCCAAAAAGAAGAATCCAATACGGATCAAGATTACTCAGCCTTGAAATGATCTCAATGTAAACAAACCTTTTTTCGTCTCTAAAATGTATGTCCATATTGCCCGTAGCTTTTAACACTGGAAAGTGTACTAAATACTACCTCGACACATAGATAGATGCGGTGACATAAAATCAATATTCGGAGTAAGATAGTGCTCGTAGTGTCCATCTTGTTTGTAAACATAGGATGACGGTCCAGACTCTCTTCGATTTATCTATCTCGCTTTAGACAAAATATACTGTTGAAATATGCGTTCTTTATACGAAAATGAAAGTGTACAAAAAGTTATCTTACCTGACATCATCGTTTTCGATGTTCGTTCAACAAGGCGATTATTTCATTCGATTTAAGATTTGAAGCGGTGATCGGAACGATGATGATTTGTATAGAAAATGTCTTGTCACGTGATACACAAAAATGGAAAGTGCACGTTACAGTTCTTGGTGTAATCACCATGTCAACATGTGAAGAATTGACGGGTTTTAGGATGAGAGACGCCATTTTCACCAAATAAACAGAAAATGTTGAAATGCGGTCTAAATTTTACAAAACTGTTTATTGTTTAAGATGTTGTAAAAAATATTCGGAGGAAAATCCTTCTATTTTTTGCTTGTTAACTTTGATTTTTCCACATCATTGCTAGTAAAAGAGCTGAATAAAAATAATTTTTCGGACAAGATGGCGCCATATGGGGCCAAAAAAACCGGTTGCAACCAAAATGGCCGAAAAAAGTCCTATAGGGTTCTGAGTAATTCGGAAATCCTTGGTTTTGTAGGTACCTTCTTTCGTTTCGTACGTACGTGTAACATATAGGCGGTCTTCAGACCGTGCCTTCGGCACGGTCTTTCGCCCGTAATATGATAATAGGCAAAGCCTAAACCGGGCGAAAGAGGTTTGTTCTTTCAATTAATGAACAGTGCTATAATTCTGGATTTGTATAACATAATGTTCCCTTTGTATTGTATCAGTAATACTTGGCAAGGAAGCAGTGTCCTGTCAGGAGGCACTCCAATTTAAAAGAAATAGCCATTGTCAAGATACAAATCAGATATATTTGATATATAACCTACGACACCAACTAATGTATTTTACCACTGTGGATATATTATATGAGTTGCTAACCATTATGAATGGTGCATAGTCATTAGACAGAAGTATATTTGGTATTGAGCTTGAATAATTATGCATTTGATACTTTGGCTTGTATGATATTCTTTCGAAAGGCATTGCACCACGACTTTTTAAATTTCCAAACAAAGAGTAATGATATTGGTATGGGTTAAATGGCCAGTGTCTAGAGTAACTAGGATGATCCAAGCTGTAACTGTGGCGTAGAATGAAATATCTACGTCTGGATCATTCGGACTATGTCCAGCAAGGAATATTGGAAGGTTCTGGTGGGGAAATAACAGGAGCAGGGATTAATGTCGATTGATATAAAACTGGAACACTCTGTTGAAAATGGTGTTAAACCATAATCCAACAATAACATCTAAGACTTATTAACATGTATGGTTGGATGCTATCAATGGATACTCCATAACCACATTTTAGCTGTGATCCAGGTCCTACCAAAAACTATCTTTGGGGGGTGGGGTGGGGGGGGGGTCGGGGGGTGGAACGCTTCTTCATGTTGAATTATTTTAATTTGACTAAACCACAGAGCAACGATGTTTTTATGGGATAAGTGATGGGTGGCTTAGAAGGTTTATTTGCAGGGACTAATGAGGAAATAATAGGAACAAACAGGGATATGTCTATTGACACAACTGAAGCATTCTGTTGAAAATGTTGTTAAACTATTATCAAACATAGCATCTAAGACTCATTATCATGTATGTGTGGTTGGTGGTTCTCGCTAGATACTCTCATGTTTTAGCTGTCCTACCCATATCAGTAATGCAATAAGAAACAGAAGACACTGTTTGTGCAATATCAAAACCACCAAACTAAAGAATTTGAATTCCAAAATCTCTCCATGCAAAATGAGGATTCAACACAAGACTTCAGTATTAGTACTTCATATATGTGAAGCACTTGCAGTATTGTCTTGCACTGAAACCTTGATATGTAGAATTTAATCTTCACCAAATTGTATGTTGTAAGCATATGTTTTCTCTGAATCATTCTTAAAAATCTTTCACAACATATGATTTAGTGATGAAATAGAAAAATTTGTATTACAAAGGAAATCCATCATTGTCAAAATTCTTTAAAATTATCTACAGCACCAGAAGTCCTTCTATAATAAGTTGAAACAAAAAAAAAAGATAATTCTATTGTTAAACAATTGACAAATTTTATTTAAGGTAATTAGTAGTAATAACAAACACTTGTCTCAATAGAATATGTACAGATCTATACAAAAACTTGTTCAAATGATCAGCCATAGTGTTAGCCTATGTTTGGTTTAACCTTCTGCAAAATGCAATGCATGATTTACATTAAATAGTTTAAATAAAGAAAGTTATATAAGTTTTCATATTTTCCACATTTAAACATAACCTTTGCTTCAATGTTGTGCCAATAACCTGTTACTCCTTTTAACGAACTATTGATTAAAGTATTATTTCCAAAAGTTTTGGTTTATTATCTTCAGGGTGTAATATCAATAATTGTTGAATATTTCACAATTTACAAAAAGGAGTTCAATTTGAGAACAAAGCACATAATTTTTGTAAATTACTTTAACTATTACATCTTCTTTTGAAAGTAAACAGGCAACATGCCATCATTTATCCATAAACCTTACTTCAAGCTTTATGTGTGACTGTTACCAATGAAAGCAATAGCAGACCACAAGAAAATTGCATAATTTAACTATGACATTTGATTTAAACTATAATGAGAAAAAGGATAACTGCTCATTTAGTCATTTGACTATATTCATGATTTTGTCAAAGTGTTTTTAAAACCATTATAAAAGGTAGAAAGAATTGAACATATCTTTAACAGAGAATAATAAGAAGCCAATGTGATGCAAGGGAATCTTTCAAAACAATGTTTCTATAAATTACAATATCTTTTACCCAATAATATTTAGAAATTATTATTGTTTATGCTTTATTGCTAAAAATGTCCAAATTATTTGAAAATGCAAAGCCCTCATTGTTTGAAATAGTAATTATTTGCAACCAAAAGTGTTTGTAATCAGAAAAAAGAGAGGATTTTTGTAAAGAATAAAATCATTGTGACAAAAGGGAAAACTTGCTGTAGAAATAATTTAGTTACAATGGTGGCTTTACTCAAATCTGTTATGCCCTGCTTACTCCAAAAAGTGTTTACATAATTTAACAATTTACCAAACCCCAAATTTTTTACTGTCCCAAATTGAAAGTGTTTGCAGACATTTGAAATATAATCTTTTGATAGGGTAGAAAGTATTGTGGGAAAAGGAAAAAAGTGCTTGTCACGAGCAATTTCTCCTTTCCCCACAACGTTTTCCTTAGTCATCTTCAACAAAGTGGTTAAATTTTAGTTTTGTTTGGTAATGGGTTAACTGGTTTTACTCTGTCCCATAGGCTGGCCTCTTAACACAAGTTTGACATTTAAACTTTTAGAGAAAAAAAATACAGGGACAATTTTCATACACGTCTTCATCTGTTCTCTTTTTGTCAGCACTTTCAGGTACAGTTCCTCCTCTGTCAGGCACACATATTTCTGTTTAAAAGAAATAATGGAAGAAACATAAGTTTAAAACAAAATCCATGTTAAAATGGTTCCTTCTTTGTCACTGTACCTCATATACAACAGAAGTGTTTTGATGTATAATATATACATAAAACATGAATGTTGAATAGATATCATTTCAAAAGTAATGTAGTCTTTTTTGTATTCCCAAACTTTGTTTTGAATAGCTTTTAATGGCAACATGTTTGCCAAAATCTTGTTATAGAATTACTTATGCTGTCTTTGTTCGTTTAGTTGTAATCCTTATAGACTGAGCCATGTACATTAATGGAAAACAAATCTATTCCAGCCACTTGTTTGAAATTCATTAGTCATTATGCATCCTTTTACATCATTGTTTATTAAGATTTCTCATCAAATTATGAATGGAAGGAAGATAAAGTGATCTAGTTTAAAAATATTGCAGTGCAGTTTTTTTTCTAGAAAAAACATGCTAAGAGGATGTATTGACATGTACACAAACTATAACCCATAAAATTCATGTTTGAAATAGTGTTGAAAACAGTATAAAACACATGTAGTTCAGGTAAAACCTTCTTTCTAAAGTAAAAAGTTGTTCAAACCAAAATTTCCTTGTTTGTCTAATCTGTATTTGCAAGGTATTATTCATATCATAATTACTGATGAAAAAGATAAGTTGTACTTACATGTGCTTATAAAACAAAGAATCTTTCTTTATGCAGTACCACAACATTCATTTCTTTGGTTGCCGGTTCACATTTGACCTTCACACAGTCTGAACTATGGCTGATTCTGGAAAGCAGACAAATGAAATTTACTTAAAAGTCATTACTATGTTCCCCGACTATGTCTCCACTAATAATCGGTGAAAAGACATATTTTGGAAGTTATCAGGATAGGTAGATTCAAGAATCAAAGAGCAAAGAACGTGTGAATAAAAAACAAACAGGCACATCGTCAATCCAAAAAGAAGAATCCAATACGGATCAAGATTACTCAGCCTTGAAATGATATCAATGTAAACAAACCTTTTTTCGTCTCTAAAATGTATGTCCATATTGCCCGTAGCTTTTAACACTGGAAAGTGTACTAAATACTACCTCGACACATAGATAGATGCGGTGACATAAAATCAATATTCGGAGTAAGACAGTGCTCGTAGTGTCCATCTTGTTTGTAAACATAGAATGACGGTCCAGACTCTCTTCAATTTATCTATCTCGCTTTAAACAAAATATACTGTCAAAATATGCGTTCTTTATACGAAAATGAAAGTGTACGAAAAGTTGTCTTACCTGACATCATCGTTTTCGATGTTCGTTCAACAAGGCGATTATTTCATTCGATTTAAGATTTGAAGCGGTGATCGGAACGATGATGATTTGTAAAGAAAATGTCTTGTCACGTGATACACAAAAACGGAAAGTGCACGTTGCAGTTTTTGGTGTAATCACCATGTCAACATGTGAAGAATTGACGGGTTTTAGGATGAGAGACGCCACCTTCACCAAATAAACAGAAAATGTTGAAATGCGGTCTAAATTTTACAAAACTGTTTATTGTTTAAGATGTTGTAAAAAATATTCGGAGGAAAATCCTTCTATTTTTTGCTTGTTGACTTTGATTTTTCCAAATCATTGCTAGTAAAAGAGCTGAATAAAAATAAATTTTCGGACAAGATGGCGCCATATGGGGCAGAAAAACGGTTTGCAACCAACATGGCCGAAAAAAGTCCTATAGGGTTCTGAGTAATTCGGAAATCCTTGGTTTTGTAGGTACCTTCTTTCGTTTCGTACGTACGTGTAACATATAGGCGGTCTTCAGACCGTGCCTTCGGCACGGTCTTTCGCCCGTATTATAATGCTTTCTAATATACATGTATATTAAAGCTTGACTTATATTATTTATGTCTGGTATTGCATTCAGAAGGATTGAATCAATGGGTAATATCAGACGAACTTCGTGAACCTGCGAATAGATGATCATTTATCGTTCACGTCGCTAACACAACCAATCAGCTTTGTAAACTACAGTTCGTGTTGATATATCTAAACATTTAGAATGCTTGGTAATTTTCTAAAAATATATTTTTGTCTCGGGTGCCTTCGAAAACCTTAAATATCTGATTAATTGTGATGAGGAAAGATTTTGAGAGTAGCAAACAGGTTAGATCACATGCCATCAACAAATTTACTTGGCGACAGGTCTGGATTTAATCTGTCTGCATAAGCATGAATTTAAGTCGGTTTCAGCATTATAAGGGTTAACTTGGTTTAGAGACGTGCTTCGGGACCCTATATCTGGACCAGAGTTATTGTCCCACGTACACCCATATATCACCATACGCACACTTTTCTCCGATTAAAGGCCCACGCAAGTATATAGCAAAATGCGTATTTCGAACGGTCAACAGCTTCCAAATCATCGTTTTAAGACAATATATTGGTCTTTTTCCAAGTAAAGAGGGTGTTGTTACCAGTAAAATACACAGTGAATGTTAGATCAATTTCTTCTAACAAAACCGATTTTGGTGTACTAATAAAGTGTCCGAAAAAACTCCTTATACAATGACACACAAAGTTAAGAATCCATTGGTTGGTCAAGTAGATATGAAATACAATAAGCAAACCTATAGCTAGGCAAAAATCTCCCGCTTATGAAAACTTTGCATGTAAAAATCCGCAGTAAGACATCGTTTTCATTAGGTTTTATTCATAAAAAAGGACAACAAAATATATGTGGAAGGTGAGTACATTTACAATTTCAGTCTTATAATGATGGCACCAAACTCCAGTTTTCATTCCATGATCCTCTAAAGTTTCGCTGAAAAGATTTCATCTTTTACATAATTATTGTATACATCAACTTTCATACTGTTGAAAAACGTCGAATCAACCAGACCTTTGCCGAGTGCAGTTTTCACAGTCTTTAATGCCTTTGATATCAGCTGATCTTCTGGTACACATGCGTCCACAATACCCAGACTCTCAGCTTTCGTGCCATCTAGACGCTTGCCAAACACGATGGCTTCGCGATGGGCAACTGGTGACGCCATTTTGATCCTGAAGCAAATTCAACGACGAAATTTTATTCAAGATCTGTAACAAAAATACACTTTCGCTGCAAATATTGCTGAATAGTTAAATGTTATATTTAACAGGAACCCTGGTGTTTAATTCATAGTTGGAAGAGTAAGAATGAGTCATGGCAGCCTTACTTTCGATTTTGATTATTTATGAATGTTGAATGATGAGCACTTGATGTTCTTTAAAGGGTTGATGTCCTTTTCGTGAAGGTTTTTGTTGCCCACTTCACTGTAAATGTTATTTTACAGTATAAGTGGTCAAAACAAAGCATCTTAAGAAATGGTAAAAACAGCGAACAAAAAGAAAGCAAAGTAATTTAACATTTAAGTTATTGTACCAGAAGGAGAAAGTACTCATTATGAAGAAAACTTTTTGTCAGAATATTTCCAAGAGCTGTCTTCTTCGAAGGCACATAAAGGCTGGGCAAAGTATATTTTTCAAAAGATAGACTAAATCTACAATTCACTCTGTGGCAGATGCGCAAAACTTCATTGTTATATATTATACTCTACTCCCGCATATTAGATTCACTAGGTTTTTTTGACTTTTACATCGCAGCAATTACATGCACATTAACTGAGGTTATCTGTTATAAGTATAACAGATGGAACAAGACGATTCTGATCGTATTTTGCCTGTGTTTTATCATTACTATTGTTTGTTTTAAAATTCCCGCGTTTGTTATCACGTGGCCGATTTGATGGTCATATGAAGGTTTTAAGGTATTCAGTTCACCGTTGTCATTTGAAAGTAACAGATCGAAACGCAAAAAAAGTTGAACAAGTTGATTGAGTCAACACCGTGTGAGTCCGGAGTACCCAACGGGAAATGAGTAAGAAACTCACCCAATTCCATATATTGGTTGTATTTGTTGTTTGAATGGTTGACATGTATGTAAAGAAGTAAAACGGAATAGATAGTTGCTCGAACCACCGAGTTGTTGTTTTATCAGCCCTGGTCCATCAACGACCCCCAAATACCTAATCTCAAGTGAAAGAAGAGAAGGTTACACAGAGACGGACCCAGAATACCAAACGGTCCCAGAGTGCTGAGCAAATTATTCTGATGGGACCAAATTCCACTCGTAATCCCGACTAATCACTTATTACCACTGATAAAGCATGAAACCACCTCTGCCATGTTTCGAACCCATGGCAAGGCAAGGGGCACTCATAACGCCAATCTTAGCAGATTTCTATTCCCTTCTTTTCAACTCACTTCAGTATGATTTGAGACGAGCCCCGGAATGTTGCGATATGTATAAACCTGCAATCGTAACTACTCGGGTATTTCCGTGATCCGAGAAGTACACCTCGTACATTTGTGTAGGGTTACACATGTTTAGTTTTGTGTCCCGGCTATTTACATTTTTTCTTGGAGTGTGCACGTTGACTAGTTCATTGAATATGGACGTGTTGAACATCATTTTACATAATTATCTTTTGTCGGTAGCTCATACATGATAGTGAAATCATAAGTTGTGATACATATCTGTTTCCGCAATCAAGTTAAATGACCATTTAGATATCACATTTATGATCTATATTTGAAAACGAAAGTTCTATGAAAGAAGTCTTTCAAGAAAATTTATACAGGCTTCTTTGTTATGCCAGAGATTTGTTCATTGGATAAACCCGGTGTGCCCAAATTGCCTAACCTGAGTACGTCGAGCATCGTGCTGGTAAGGGGTAGCTTTACATGTACCTCCGGCCACTGAATCCAGCCTCGATCCTTTCTCATAACTCGGTAATCGTGAACCAGCGCGAGAAAGGCGCCCTCTGCGATAGCATGGCCTGAAAAAACGAGTTTGTTTGATGTCTTAAATGGGTGAAATCTTATAATATGCAAATCTACACAAATACCATGACAAAAGACCATACTCACATAGGGTAATTATTCATTTTCAAAATGTTTTGTCGTCTTTCGAGTCGAAATATAACAGCAGTTGTGTGTCAATTCTTTCAGTTGTAAGTTTTTGACCCAACATTAAATTTTTGGCATTTTGTCTTACTTTTCAAGAACAACGAAACTATTCCACCGATGCAAATTATTTCTTATCTGTGTTGTGACGTATTCTTACGACAATTCAATAATGATCTGCAATAAATGCATGAAAAATGCGCTTACATATGGAAACATTTGGAAGAAACATTGCTTTTAGAGCTTGTTACTCTTACATCAGTGTTTCTTCCAAAGTTCTTACTTTTTCTTTCTTAACTCTAACATAAGTGTTCCTTCCTAAGCTCTATCATCATTGTTTCTTCCTAAGATCTAACACCATTGTTCTTTTCTAAGCTATTGCATCATGGTTCTTTTCTAAGCTCTTACATCATTCTTCTTTTCTAAGCTCTTACATCATTGTTCTTTTCTTAATCCCTGCATCATTGTTATTTTCTAGGCTCTTACATCATTGTTTTTTTCCTAAGTTCTATTATCATTGTTCTTTCCTAAGCTCTTACATCAGTGTTCCTTTATAACTTATATCATCGTTCTTTTCTAAGCTCTTGCATCATTGTTCTTTCCTAAGCTCTTGAATTAGCGTTCCTTCCTAAGCTCTATCATCATTGTTTCTTCCTAAGCTCTATCATCATTGTTTCTTCCTATGCTCTTACATTATTGTTCTTTCCTAAGCTCTTAAATTATCGTTCCTTCCTAAGCTCTATCATCATTGTTTCTTCCTATGCTCGTACATTATTGTTCTTTCCTAAGCTCTTAAATTATCGTTCCTTCCTAAGCTCTATCATCATTATTTATTCCTAAGCTCTATCATCATTGTTTCTTCCTATGGTCTTACATTATTGTTCTTTTCTAGGCTCTTAAATCAGTGTTTCTTCCTAAGTTCTACCATCATTGTTTTTTCCTTAGCTCTAATATCATTGTTCTCTCCAAAACTATAGCATCATTTTCCTACCTAAGCTCTATCATCATTGTTTCTTCCTAAGTTTTTACCTTAGTTTTCCTCCCCTATAGCCTGTATCACTGTACACTTTTTGAATTGATTTTGGTACAACTTAAGGGTGTAACCGCCTAATGTAGACTAGTGTTTGAACCCTTTAACAAAGGCCAGTGTCCTATCATCAAATTGGTATTATCTTAATACAGCTATCCAAGATACTGTCAATCCAAATAGTTCTTTTTAAAAATGCGTCCTTTTGAAATAAAGAATCAAAGGAAGCAGAGATTTCTATATCTATCAGAAATGAACATTCTGAACTAAATGCGTCGATGCCGGCTTTCAATGCATTCATAATATCGAGTTTTAGTACAGAAAGTTCTTCAAGATCAATATCCTTGAACCTATCCGCGGTTTTGGAAAAAATCACTGAAGACTCGTGCTAATAAATGACAACAAAAGCCGACATGTGTAACGCTTTATATCTGTAAATAACAACAAAAGCCGACATATGTAACGATTTATATCTATAAATAACAACAAAAGCCGACATGTGTAACGATTTATATCTATAAATAACAACAAAAGCCGACATGTGTAACGATTTATATCTATAAATAACAACAAAAGCCGACATATGTAACGATTTATATCTAAAATAACAACAAAAGCCGACATGTGTAACGATTTATATCTATAAATAACAACAAAAGCCGACATGTGTAACTATTTATATCTATAGAAAAAGAAGTACTATCTAGCTGAAACTAATGCGAGAAAAAGAGAAATTTGCTTATCATAAGCTATTTCATCTTTTTGTCGCAATGGTTTCTAAGGTATTCTTATGAAGATGTAATTGAACGTATAACACAAGAAGTCAAGGGTAAAAAATAACTTATATGTTTGTGGATGCTGAGGACATATATTTCGCAGACGACATTTGGAGTCGACCAAATACAGTGATTTTTTTTTATTTCTATGGTAGGATAGCAAGTCCCGATGCGTCCAAGGCGGATGCTAATATGCACTGTTCTCTCAAATGTGTTTTGCCCTGTACTCGTACATTTCAAAAATTGTGTCGTAGTTCCCATTTGGTTTTGGAATAACAATAAGACAATCCCCCATATGGTAATGTGGTATTGGTCCATATCGAAAACAACAGCAGACACCACAGATAGGGTGTAGAAATGCATTTTGTTTGTGATATCAAGCATTAGGCATTGTGTCACGATGAGCAAAGCGAGATGAGGTAAAGTGAGGTAACATGGAGTAACATGCTAAAAGAAACATAGCATGCCAGTATCATAAGAACAGATACTTTTTGCGCATGCGTATAAGTGATATGAACGCCTGTATAGTACTTAATGATCGAGAATGTCAATATCCGGGAAGGTAGGGTTAATGTCTTACACTGACATCAATATCGAAGTTCCTATTAACTTATTCAAAAGACGGAAAGAAAAGAACAGCAGTCCTTGAAGAATTGCATTAACTTAATTAGCTTTATTATCACGTACATATTAGATCAAAAAGGAATGATTATTATTTAAACAGTGACGAGGCATTGGGAGAAGATAATGAGTGATAATTTAGCTCTACATTGTTTTACTCTCCAATATGAATCAAACTATTTCTTAATATGAAAACATCCTTTTCAATGGTCAATTCTTTGCGTTCAATTTTTTTAAGAGATATAAACGAGGCTGCATTTTGTATCAATTCATTACCAAGAGTTTTGTCTGGCTAACTGGGGTAAAAAATGTTTGTAACACCTTCACTTTTTGAGTGGGCATTTTGGTGATGTTACCTAATTGAGTTCAATAAACTTGAGCTGTTCTTTGAAAGCAGCTTACATAAGAATTAGAGGAAAGACGTTTTAATGTCAAAGTCCGTTACAGAACGAATATGCGTTTGGTTACTTTTCCATTCGCATCAAGCTATACAGACAGACAGACAGACAGACAGACAGACAGACAGACAGACAGACAGACAGACAGACAGACAGACAGAGACAGACAGACAGACAGACAGACAGACAGACAGACAGACAGACAGACAGACAGACAGACAGACAGACAGACAGACAGACAGACAGACAGACAGACAGACAGACAGACAGACAGACAGACAGACAGACAGACAGACAGACAGACAGACAGACAGACAGACAGACAGACAGACAGACAGACAGACAGACAGACAGACAGACAGACAGACAGACAGACAGACAGACAGACAGACAGACAGACAGACAGACAGACAGATAGAGACAGACAGACAGACAGACAGACAGACAGACAGACAGACAGACAGACAGACAGACAGACAGACAGACAGACAGACAGACAGACAGACAGACAGACAGACAGACAGACAGACAGACAGACAGACAGACAGACAGACAGACAGACAGACAGACAGACAGACAGACAGACAGACAGACAGACAGACAGACAGACAGACAGACAGACAGACAGACAGACAGACAGACAGACAGACAGACAGACAGACAGACAGACAGACAGACAGACAGACAGACAGACAGACAGACAGACAGACAGACAGACAGACGCACAGACAGACAGACACACAGACAGACAGACACACACACAGACACACAGACACACAGACAGACAGACACACAGACACACAGACACACAGACAGACAGACACACACACAGACACACAGACACACAGACACACAGACACACAGACACACAGACACACAGACACACAGACACACAGACACACAGACACACAGACACACAGACAGACACACACAGACACACAGACAGACACACACACAGACAGACAGACACACACACACAGACAGACCGACAGACAGACACACACACAGACACACAGACAGACACACACACACAGACAGACACATAGACACACAGACACACAGACACATAGACACACAGGCACACAGACAGACACACAGACACACAGACAGACACACAGACACACAGGCAGACACACAGACAGACACACAGACTGACACACAGACAGACACACATACAGATACACAGACAGACACACAGACAGACACACAGACAGACACAAAGACAGACACACAGACAGACAGACACACAGACAGACAGACACACACAGACACACACAGACACACAGACACACAGACACACAGACACACAGACACACAGACACACAGACAGACAGACACACAGACAGACAGACACACAGACACACAGACACACAGATACACAGATACACAGACACACAGACACACAGACACACAGACACACAACCACACACAGACACATAGACAGACACACAGACACACAGACAGACACACAGACAGACACACAGACACACAACCACAGACACACAACCGCAGACAGACTCACCATTGATTGCGGCGACAGTTGTTATTCCAAGGGACATAACTCGTTTATACAGTCTGTGCAGTTCGTCATGGTAAGCGTCTAGTGTACTACGATCAGAGTGTCTCATCCACGTGATGTCGAGTCCGACGCTGAACGCTTTACCTTCCCCCGTAGTAACCAATCCCCTTATATCAGTGTTTCTGTAGTGAAAAATACTATTAAAAAACTATAATGAATACGAATTAAGTAAAAAGGGAAAGTCCTCGGTGGTCTAAGATTTTCCTACCGCCATAGTATAATGGATGCGTTAAAGTTTTAGTATACCCCCAGATTAAGATAAAATCATGAGATTAGAAATAAAGAATTGCATAGAGAATCAGTCACACAAACTCTAATATAAATGGTCGTGTATGATTTATATCAACAGCGTCAAATCACGGGTTAAAATACTATTGTAGCAAAAATGGTAATGGCTCCTAGAAAATCAAGAGTGGGTTAAACGCATACCTAACAGTATTGCTAGAGAGCTGCTGAACGTTTCCTAAGTTCGAGACTCCGTTTGGAGACTTACATTCTTCCCAACTATGATAAAGTCAACGCGACATGGTTTATTTAAATCTGCTCATTGATCAATTATGTTCATGTTGGAAAGCAGTCAGTGGCTCAAAAAGTCCTAGCAACTGTTTCACTAAATGACGTGAGAAAGATATTTGCGTTAATCTAAACAAACATAGATTGTACTTTCAAAAATGAATGTACAATATTGTCATATAGCACGTCATGCGTCATTTGAGTTGCGTCTTGGAGAGGCGATTTCAATAATGAGCTTTCTTGCAATGTTGCTTATCATTATATTGAAATAAGAGGAAATGTAACTTTAAACTTTGAACGTAAATTCCTAGCATAAAATGTTTAGTAGGCTACTTCCTTCGATTATATATCCTAAACAATAAAATATCGGATATCAAACAAAATAAAAATATTTCCATGAGGAGAGACGATTAAGAATGTGTCACTTTAAAATATTGAAATAAGAGGGATTTTTGATTGTTTTTAAATTACGCAAACGTACAACGCAAGATGTCAATTACACCACGATTCTGGTGAGGAAATACCAGGTGTGTGGAACGGTCCCCTCACCCTGAAAATGTCCCAGAAATACAGTTGAAATTGGCGTAAAACGTCACTCCAACCAGTCAACAAGTTCAACAGAACAATGCGTGTCCTCATTGCAAATGCTTCTTTCTTCCTAACCAATGTGGTAAAAGAAGTTCACACGATAATGATTATCTTCCTATTTCTGTCGGAAATGTCGCTTCCCTTCAGGAAAATGGCAGGTAACATTTCCCTTTGATCACCCCCTTATTCTACTGATTAGGCATAATTAGAGTTCTACACATACATGTATATGGTAGTTTTGGACAGGTTCACTTTGACTTTATAAACTTCACCGATTTCCTCATGATGTAAAGTAAAGACTTTAATTGATAGAATTAACACCAGCATATACATCGTGGTGAGGTCTTATGTAGTAATTGGGCTACAGCTCGACGAGACATTGATAAGTTATGACATACACAAAACAAGATTACCTGCGAACATTAGAGGACAGTGGATCAAGGGTTTACTGTCCGCCTCAGGACACAGGTATCGTGAGTTCGAATTCCCTGAAAAGCCGGTCCACTATTTAATTATTTTACACTCGTCGCGAGTCCTGGTTATGTATCAAGATACAAGAAGCGAGAGTAATTAATAAAGCTTGTAGGAAAGTGTTTAATTATCGATGGAAATAAAGTTTAGAAAGAGAGCCTACCAGAAAAGGATATGTGCGTTGCCAACCGCGATATGACTTAAAGGTTGTTAAAACGGCGAAAACCCCTGATTCTCCTGGCAGTCTTACCGTTGTATATCATCGATCACAGCATGCCACGAGCGTAGATAGTCCATGTTAAACATGTTATCCCCATTACACATCGTTATAACAGCGATGTTCGAGTCCTGGATGTCCAGACGTAATCCCTCGTAAGCCATCTGTTAATATTATAGATGATTAGTCCAAACAGCTATACCGAATAAGTTACTTATACATCGACGTCAACTTTCCTTCAGTTACATTACACACATACGAAAATTGTCAACGTAGATATTCAATTGTCCTGGTAACGGCTTTTATCAAATCCAGACACTGAAATATAAGTTTTGAATGAATTATTAGTCAATCTCACCTTAAAGACACTGAAATATAAGTTTTGAATGAATTATTAGTCAATCTCACATTAAAGACACTGAAATATAAGTTTTGAATGAATTATTAGTCAATCTCACCTTAAAGACACTGAAATATAAGTTTTGAATGAATTATTAGTCAATCTCACCTTAAAGACACTGAAATATAAGTTTTGAATGAATTATTAGTCAATCTCACCTTAAAGACATTGGTGTAAGGATGTAACTAATTAACCCTTAGAATGCTGGGAAATTTTCTAAAAATAGATATTTGTGTCGTCTGGTTTCCAAAACCTTAAATATCTACTTAATGTTGTTTAGGAGAGATACTTAGAGTAGCAAACAGGTTAGATCACAGGCCAGCTGCCAATTTACTTGGCGGTTGGCCTGGACCTTACCTGTTTGTAAAAACATAAAAACGGTTCCAACACTATAATGGTTGATTGCAGATTTACCCTAAGGGTGCACTCAATCTCAAAATCAACCAACGCATGTCTAGATACAAACTTAAGATACGGTACAAGCTCTTTACGTATGGACGTCAAGCTTTTCTCAGATGAAACATTTAGTCATCACGATGATATGTCTCTAGAAAACAACATATACAATTTACTTTTTGAATTACAGGTTGATCAAATAGGTGTATGGCATCAAAATGTTAAAGTATTTGCAGTATGTTCTAAAAGTCTTGAAGAAAAAAAGACACACTTATATTCTTTAACAAATGCACTTGTTGAATGGGTTTTACCAACTCGATAGAATTAATCAAAAGTTCTACACATTTGTCTATGCCCATACTACCTAAAAGATACGAACCATGACATACTTGTACATGTATATCCTAACTAAATGATAGCTTTACCAAATTTGTATAGCCTACCTTAAAGTGAACACAATGTACATTACATCCTTACTACCTTATAGACACGAAACAGCAGTTCACATATTTGTTAACTTTTGGATTTATCAAGTCATAAAACTTGACCTTAAAGTCAACACGGTATTCTCGCATACTAAAAGATACGGCGGTTCACACTGACCACCATATGGATAAAGTATTTACATGCTCCCATTTCCCCTTATCATTTGCTCTATCGTCTCTCATTTATTGTCTTTGCATTAGACGATTTACTTTATACATGACGAAAAAATATGTATGTATATCCGTGGGTACCAACAACATAGTTTCTGTTAAAGAAAACCTCGGGTATCATTTGAACACGTTTTGATAACTTAACTGAATTTCCATTTATGGTCAAAAGCCCTTTCTATTTTTAAGTATGACTTTGAAACCTTACAAAGCAGAAATCTGTGAAGAACATTGCAACAAATTCTTTTACTTTATAAGTAAATGGGTTTATCTTTTCGCTTCTTTTTTGTCACACGGATATACATATTTCAATCCCTTATCGGCCAAAGTTTTTTGATTAATGATAAAAGATCCTGTGTAATTGAATATAGTACCTAAATAATTAAAGTCATTTACTACTTCTATTTTTTTTTACCATTAAAAATCCAAGATTTATTTCCCTTCTCAGTGAAGAAGTTTAATCAGCAAAGAATGACAGTTAATATTTTTGACCTTAGAACATCTCGTGAATGTGTCGATCTGAACTCATCGGGTTAATCCATTACCAAAATATAACATTTGACGAGTCTGTTGCAGACGACTTTTGAAAACATTGTGGGATAAGGAGAAATTGCTCTTAACAAGCAATTTTTCCTTTTCCCACAATAATTCTTACTCTATCAGATTTATTTCAATTTCATTACATTTTGAGATGTCGTCTGCAAAGTCTTTCAATTTGGGACAGTCCAAAATTTGTGTTTGGTAAAGGGTTTATCCGATAAGAACGCCTCAGACAAAATAAAAAGGAAGCCGCATTATGGCTTATTGCAGTACTACCTTTGTTGTAATTTCATTTTTAAAAGAAACTGTCATATGAAGTTTCTAATTTGTCATTTAATTTGATCAAGGAAATAGAAATGTATCACAACTTATAATTTCATGTATAAGTTACCGACCAAATGAAATGATGTAAAATGATGTTCAACACTTCCATATAATGAATTACTCAACATGAACGCTAACATGAAACGTGTTATTATCTGGGACGCATAACGCGGTGTATTTATCAGGTCACGGAAATATCCGAGTAGTTACGAATGGTGAACGTGTTATACTGGAAAAGCAGTGTTGTGAAGAACTAACTTTCTTGCTTTCAAAAAAGTGTTCATCTCTTTTGTCTGTCTAACTATGTAGGTGCGCATACGTGAAAAGGCTATAGAGGATATATAGTCTTCGCTTGTAAGTTGTCGAATAACCTTTTATAAACACAGCGATAGTATATTCATAGCAACGCAGACATTTCGTGAGGGTTCAGATTTGAGAACGTACGTATGCATTTCCCCTATGAGTTTACTTAAACGAGATTATACTATGTATACAGAGTTTTAAGCTTTAAACCAATGACGTTATCAGTGTGGTTTATCAACTCATAGAGACTTGTCTAAACTCATCTGCAGCAGACGACGGCGCATTTGACTGTTTTACATTATTAACATGTCGAGGGTTCAATGCAAGACTATAGTAAGTGCTTCACAAACATGAAGCACTTACTATAGTATTGCTTTGAACCCTCGATGTGCCTTCCGCTGTTAGTGTTATTATTTAGGGGAATTAACTAAATTAAAGCCTTACATAATTAATATAACTTTTACCATGATATCTAATTTACAGAGAAGACAATGTATTGCATTTAAATATTAATCTATTTCAAAAACGTTTAACTTCACCCGCACTTATCTTTCATAAGAGAAAGGCCGTCAAAATTAGGACACATGCACTGATGTGTGTGTGTGTACACTTTAATCTAGACTTTCTTATTTCTGACAATACAATAATAATTATAACATCGGTGGTTTACGTCCATTTTTTATTAGCTAATTCAGACTAGTTAGTTATGGGACGGGAACTCGTTTTAATCCATTACTAAATAATAACGACAGTTGACCAGTTTGTTGCAGACGACTATTGAAAACATTGGAGAAAAAGGAGAAATTGCTCTTAACGAGCAATTATTCCTTTTTTCTACAATGTGTTCTGTCCTACCAGCAGATTATTTTCAATGTCATCATCACATTTTGAAATGTTGTCTGCAATCTCTTTCAATTTGTAAGACAGCCGAAAATTTGGCGTCTGGAAAAGAAATTTAAGTCTCCTCCGAAACACTGGTGGGGCGGGAATACTAGGAAGTAATTATGTTATCTCCTGCGGCGAGACTCGGGATCGAAAACGGTACCCTGAGTCGAGCGCATCACCACTTGGCTATGTCTGCGAGATGAGCCTTTTAAGTAATGATCCTTCGCTAGACATTATTCGATGTGTCCTTAGCAAACCTTAAACAGCTGCGGCCTTCACAAAAATTCTCTGTGGCGAAGGAAATGGCATATTTGTCGTGATGAAATCAATCGCCATCTTTTTTTAAAAACTGGAATGTTTTCATACTTCATTATGTTCATAAAATTGTATCCAATGCTTTTATCCTTCGCTCTGACAAGTTTACATTCGGGGCTAAGGGTCGAAACACATTTGAAGGAGGCATTTTGTTATTTTGAAGCCAGACAATACGGCTGTGATGGTTCGTATGAAGATTGCAATTAATTTTGGTAAAATCAGTGTTGGTAAAAGGCTAGTCTGGAGCCTGGCCTGTCTGTATACCCCAAACTAGCCTAATGCGGGTATGCATGGGCCAGGACTCCAGGCTAGTAAAAGGCCTGATTAAGCGAAAGATATTCTTTTCTATAATAAAAGGCCGTCCATATTAGAAATGGAAAGTCTCAAGCATGTTAGGTTCATGTTTATTAACCCATTACCAAATAATGGCGACTTTTGATCAGTATTTTTTTTCCAGACGACTCTGGAAAACATTGTGGGAAAAGGAGAACTTGCTCTTAACGAGCAATTTCTCATTTTCCCACAATGTTTTCTGCCCCATCAGAAGATTATTTTTCAATGTCGTCACATTTTGAAACGTCGTCTGCAAAGTATTTCAATTTGGGACAGTAAAACATTTGGCGTTTGGTAAAGGGTTAAAGGGACGACGAAACAGTTAAAATCGAGGCCGCCACTTCAATGATACCCACCTGTATCTAATCACCGTGTCAACATTGACCCGGCGGGTATTTATAACGGATGTGTTAACTCATATGCGATTATTGTGATTGGGCCAAACTGAAAGCAACAGCAGACGACAGCGGTGCAGTATCGAAAAAACCGCCATCTTTGGTGTATTAGGTATCTACATTTTCATTGTGGCGTTGAGCGGAATTCACTGTTACCCTACGAGAAATTGCTCGTTTCGATAAATTCTTTTTTTTATCACTGTAAGTGTTACGACTACTGCTTCATCAAAGTTTGTGAATATGAGGTAAAGTTTTAAAGTAAAATGTTGTCATAAACAGGACGTTTTTTGCTAGTGTGGGTGTTATATTTTTCATATCTTGTTATTTGATTGAAAACACGAGTTGGATATAGAGACGCGTACAGGGTAAGAGTTTCGTATCTTCTATTTATCGAAAGAGGAAGGTCACTCATTTGAAATACCATATTCAACGTTTATTCAAATTTAGTGCATTTAAAGATTGAAATACACTTACCTTTTTTTCTATCAAACACTCGTACGATTAATTTAAGAAAGATATTTTGGATAGCTATTGGCTTATGGGTGTGTCTATAAAACACTATCTTAATCTGCCACTCTATTAGTTCTCTATCATAAATGCCTTTCCCACAATGTTCTTAAGACCTTTGAATGCACCTTTTGTTACAGATTACATAATTTTAATATGGTACAGTCTTGAACTAAACACATATATTACAAACAAGTACATTCACATTAATTAATAGTATAACCAATCAAATGCTTACAAGCATTGTAGTTGTTGTGCAGGTTTAAAAAAAAAATAATGTTGATCTTCAAAATGTCCACAAACATGTGAACATGTTAAAACATTTGGTACCCACTCAAGCTAATGTGCCTGCAGCAAAAGGCACATGAAAAACATTGACAAGAAAAGAAAAATGCTGTTGATAAAACGATTCTGACAAACGGAAAAAAATGCTCATCATGAGCATTTTTTCCTTTTGTCAAAGTTGTTTCTTATATCTCGAATCAAATATAACACCCATGTTTCACATTTGACCTTATCCTGTTACATTATCCTTTAACCTTTTTCTCTTTCTCTCTCACTAGAAATGGCGGGTAAGAGAGTCGCCGTGATAGGCGCGGGGGCCAGCGGTCTAACAGCCATCAAATGCTGCCTGGACGAGGGTTTGATCCCCGACTGCTTCGAGAGGACCGACCATATAGGGGGCCTGTGGCACTTTACTCCGGACGTCATTAACGGTCAGGCCTGCGTGATGAAATCCACAGTGATTAATACATCCAAAGAGATGATGTGTTACAGCGACTTTCCCATACCAAAGGAGTTCGCAGTCTTCATGCATAACAAATATGTGGAAAAATACTTCCATCTCTACGCCGATAAGTTCGACTTGAAGAAGCATATACATTTCCATACAGAGGTAAGAGTGTTTAAACACGTGGTTGTTTTTGCCAACCCAGCTATCTTCGCCCGTTCTTTATTACATACAAAAATGGTTATTTGGTTCCTCTTTGGTATTTTCCGTTAAAGGATAGAGTTTAAGTTCCTATTTCCCCATTAACATATTAGTCTTAAACATTTTAAAACCATAAAGACTCTAGGACGTGTCCAACTTGTTCGTCTAAACGGCCAATAGCTTTTACAACCCAAGATATATACTTACCAAGTCGCAGAAGGAAGTGCAGTTACATGTTCGCTTTCGTTCATCTTCCAGAGAAAGTAGTTCTGCAATAAAGATAAAAAAAATCATATCCGATACCACCCAAAATCACATTAATGCAAAAAGTTAATATGTTATAGCTGTAAGATCATGATGAGCGCACAATTAAGCATTTTGAATTTCCGAAAACTAATTTTATCTGATATTTGAACACGATATAGCCATGACGCTCATGATATGATAAGCCTACAGGGCGACTTTTTTATTTTTCAAGAAACTGCTTTTCATTGATAGCTTAACATGTTGTGACCATAAGGCTTATGATTGACATACACAATCTTTCATTTGTCTTTGATACTTGATCGATCTTTTTGTGATAAACTTTCATTAAAAAAACATTTTACATTCAAATAAAGCGCTTGCTACTTTCCTGTACAGGTTGTTTCCGTTAGTCCATCAGAGAGCTTCGACCAAACAGGCCAATGGATAATCAAAACACGGAACATAAAAACAAACGCGGAGGAAACACGCGTATATGACGGCGTACTTGTTTGCACCGGTCATCATGCAGAAAAGAAGATGCCGAATTTCAAACGAATGGATAAGTTCAAGGGGAAAATCGTCCATGCACATGACTACAAAGATCACCATGGTTACGAAGAAAAGCGTGTTGTTGTTGTTGGCATTGGTAACTCTGGAGGAGACGTTGCCGTGGAATTGAGTCGGATCTCTTCGCAGGTAACCAAAGGGTTAAGATTAAAGATTTGATTCCCTTAATGTTACTTTTACTAAACTGAATGAAGTGTTATATATGACTTGATTCTAATGATATACATTGCAATTATTGAAATATTCATTAAACATGACGTTGACACACCAACCGGGCGCGTAGCTATGACTACTTGAAGGCTACGCGCTTGGACTAGGGGGTTAGTGCATGCTGTCTGGAATATGATTTACGTAGTCACGATTTTGTGTTTTTATGACTTTTTCATAAAATACATTGCTTATGTATGATTATATTTCAAGGATCACATTAATTTCATCAGTTTAAACCTAATTCCATTAAAAATAAATAAAGCTATCAAACCAAATATACCGACATACATATCAAGGGTTTCGCGATAGAAGGATCTGAAAAATAGTTTTACGCACGTACGTTCAACGGCAAACAATTTTAACTATACTGAGATCAGTTTTCGAATCTACTTCAACAAAATGGACATGATATAACCTTTCGATTGGAGAGAGTCGAAACCATTTTCGCTTGCAAATAGATTTATTTTTAACTCAAATGCCCACCTACAACAAATATCGTATTTTATGGCAGATGTAGAACCTGGTGTTAATTAGTGTTCATACATCTGTGACGATTATGATATCAAATGCATTGAATCAAATGAAAAAGCATGTTTTCCTATGATCTGCAGAAAAAGGGAATACAGCGTATTATAGTTTTCTTTTTCCCTTTTAGAAATCTTATGCTGAATCACCAAGTGTTTCTATTATACACGTATTCTCACAGTCTGTCATAACATTAGCATCATCCTTGTGTCGTATGATTTGCTACAAAGCACTTTCAACTAGTACTGTCCGAAAGTCAGTATACTGGCTGCCAATTCTGACTGAAACACCAATTGCCTTGGTATCAAACAAATAATGCTATTGTAGGTCAACTATCAGCGCATGACAGAACTCTTCACATACAATAGACCCATAGGTTTATCATCTAACTACCATAAGCATGCACAAGACGCCGAAACTCAAATTTGTACTCTAAACTTCTTTAGCAAATATTTGGTCACTTGAGCGAGATAACTTATACTGAAGCATAATCACACTATTCAAATATACATATGATAAGACAAAGAACAATCTCCTCTCTTTATATCTTTTGAATTATCTCTTCCTGAATGTTTATGCCCTTAATGCGTAATATATATTGTCCAATCATTGACCACCACCCCCACCCAACCCCCCCCCCCAATCCCCACCCCATTTTAAGAGGATATCTACGATACATAGGTTTCTATTGTTGTCTGAAAGTCCATTCAATTTGGGATGAAAACAAACTTATTTCAAAAGTAATTCATCACTTTCTGATTCCAGGTGTATCTAAGTACACGACGAGGTGCGTGGATATTTAACCGAGTGGGTCCCGGGGGTCGTCCGGGGGATACAATGGTTAGTCGGTTCTTCTATCAGATCCTATATTACTGTCCATGGATACTGGGCGATTTTAAACGACGACTCAATCAACGATTCGACCACAAGAAGTTCTCGCTACAGCCCAAACACGAACCCTTCTCCCAGCATCCAACAGTAAACGACGAACTTCCGAATCGGATTATTTCCGGTAACGTGATCGTCAAACCCAACATCCGGGAATTTACCGAAACCGGCGTCGTATTCGATAATGGCACTCACGAACAGGTTGATGCCGTTGTCATGGCAACTGGCTATGTTATCGGGTTTCCGTTTCTAGACAAGAACGTGACAGTGGTGAAGGACAACAGAGTGGACTTGTATAAATACATGTTCCCGCCAGATCTAAAGAAATCGACGCTGGCAATAATCGGGTGCATTCAACCCATCGGAGCCATAATGCCGATTAGTGAAATGCAATGTCGACTGGCTACACGAGTCATTAAGGTATGTGCTTGTCAATTGGCAGGGAAAGTCAGGTCAGAGTCACGAAATATTTTTCTTAAGCTCAAATTTGAACACGACGTTTGAGTTTGGTCTTTACAAATGGTGAAAAATGTTAACGCGATGTTAAATGAAAGATAAACATTACAAACAAAACAACGTCATTTGATTTTCAAAATAAAAAAGAAAGTCACTGCGTATCTTTGATTCAATGGTACGCTGCTACTGACTGCATTAGTTTGTCTAAAGCGTCCAATGCAAGCGGGCAATAACAGTGAAATTCAAATTACCGTCAATCGAATCCATTCCCTGATTAAAATAATATGAAAAGATCTATACATTGCTAGGGTGACGTCATTTTACCCAGCACACCTGACATGTGGGCGGATATCCGGTTGAAACAGGAAGTGATGTCACAACGTTACGTGAAATCTACACGTCATACGATCCAAGTGGATTATGGTCCCTATATGGACGAACTGGCCGTACTGCATGGCTGCAAACCCAGCATAAGTGAGTGACATCTTTCTAATGTCCTTTCTTGTAATACCACAACATGAACGCAATTTACCGTTTGCGATCGGTAAGGTTTTGATTTAGTCATATTTTGTCTAGTTATTTATATAAGTTTTGAAATTTCGATGTATCTTGACGAATTCTATCAACACAAATTTCAACTTATCCCTCTAAGGTAACTGTTTTTTACAGATTGTTAGAATTGATGATTGAAATATCTGCGTTACTTTATCGACCTTTACTACCGGCGCGTGGTCATTTTAGCGTGTTTTAGACTTATATTTATCTTCCCTGTTGCTGAGGGTGTTTGGCGTCTTTAACTGCAGAAATGATTTTATATATCTGTAATAAAATATAGGGATCCATAACCAAGAAATTAGTCTATCATACACAAAGTAACTGCGTCCTTCAGCACGGGTTCAAATACCACGTTATGCAGTTACCCGACTTAGTTTCAAGTTTGGGAGGGTGGGTGGTTCAATTCAAGTGTTTGAATTACTGCTTAGTTGCTTCGTTGTCTTTGAAACGTTCACATATTCGGTAAAGTAGTATGTTTCTTTCAAAACAAAAGTTCTTGTAAGTCTATATTAACGAAAAATATTCTGTCAAAATATCTGTACCCTATTACTAAACACATAACGTTAGTGAAGGACGGTGGTCCAGCGACAGAGCGTCGGTCTAAGGACACGAGCGTCGTGGGATCAAATAGCGGGATCCACCGTGCGATCTTTCCTTGATACACATTCGGCGCAAATACTGGTTATGTAATCATATAGCAGAATCGAGAGTGATAACTCTAAGTTGTAAAAGCTTGTTCACAGTCGATGTGAAATAAATAGGTTTACACGAAAGAACATAACAGCATATTTTTATTCAACACATTGATATATACATCATACATACTTGTTTGCTTGCAGTGAAACTGATGCTGAGCGACCCAAAGCTTGCCCTACAGTGTTATTTCGGTCCCTGTACTCCCTATCAATACAGAATCATGGGTCCCGGAGCTTGGGACGGGGCAAGGGAGGCAATCCTGACTCTCTGGGACAGATACGATTATCCCCTCAACACAAGAGACTGTAATATACCGGATGAAAAGAGGGGCGGATTTATGTATATTGTATTGATCGCCGTATTCGCAGTGTTCTTGTACTTTGTTTTACACTTTAATTAAGTTTATGGTCATCATGACTGATCACCATGGCGATGAGTTTTAATGATTTTAAAGGTGCATTTTGTTTTAACAAACAGTTAAAGGAATTGAATGATATTTTTTTCACTAAGTGGGGCTTTTTACTTTATTTAGACTACATATTTTACTCACATCTTTGAACAAGAACATTTAAAAGGAAACTGTTTGTATCAAGAGAACACATGCTAAGGGTTTTATCTTTCGCATTCGTGACTCCCTATGGCATTACATTAAACCGCAAATGTGATCATTTACGAACTTAACTGGAACGTGAAAAGGTAGTTTCTCATCATTTAAGCTGGTTAGGTATTAACCTTTATGAAAGGTCAAATAACAACTTATCTGATATATATAACTGTTATGCATGTTTTAGTACTTTAATCATTATTTCTAATTTGTTAAACGTTGGTTTTCGACTTATTATAGAATTATACAGCTTTTTGATGAACCACAAACAAGATTTTGTCTTGCCGGAACACTATTTTCTAACTTTTGGCAAGTAAATTACCACGAAAGCCATGCACTGAGTTAAATCATATGACCAAGTTGTAATAGATGAGTTCAAATGTGTTATACTTCGATTGCAAGTGCATTTGTTGCACTTTAGATTATACTGATATTGAGGTATTCCACCCTCAATGGAGAAAAGTCAGAATAGCAAAGTCGAAGATATAACAAAACAAATACCTTAATATAATCAAGTTTTATATCATAAGTTTTTTTAATGAAACTTTTTATTTGCTACCCTTCCTTCATGTTATTTTAATTTCAATGCAAAAACTGATGATTAAGGGAAGGTAATTACAATGGATTTAATAACATATTTCTTTTCAATGATATCATTTTGTAAATATAAATTCAAAATTACACAAATTCGAGAAAGTGGCTCGATGAATGCTTTTGGAATGAAAAAACAATTATTAGATACCTTTGATTAAAATTTAAATTCATTCTTTAACCAAAGCAGGTATATTGATTTTCGAACACCTCTACAAACTTCTACAGCAATCTTTCGTCCAAAATGTTGTGAAACCATTACACAGGTAGCTATACGAGACCCAAGGGGTCTGAATGGCCTACTGGTTAAAGTCCAGAACTTGAAATCACATAGCCCCTCTCCGCCATGGTTCAAATCCAAGTAACGACATATGGAATACCATGAGAGTTAGTCTCCCGACTGACTAACGGTATGCTGATGGTTCTACCCGACTTGACCAGCCTTTATCGCAGATAAGTATGGGGTCTTCATCATTAAGAGTTAGGAATTGCAACGTCATTGAAATAATGTTGACGCTGTGCTTAACCCATACATGTTTATTATGATAAACTTAAAACTAACTAAATGCCGCATTGTCTGTTCACAAGACGGACCACTGACTTATATGTTGATACTGCTAGAACCGAGTATGTATCAATGCATTGAGCAAGAAATTGAATGTTTATTTTAAGTCCGTGTTTAACTCTTTAATTCACACATGTGCAAAAAAAGAGGGTCTGAATCCCATAATTGATGTGGAGTTTTTATGAATGCTCTACATATGCATTTTGTAATCTGATACAATACAGTTCTTAAAGGTAGTACACGTGTAAAGATTCAACTATGCTTCGAACGCGTACTTGTTCAGGTTGGAAAGCTATCCGAAGCATTTCGAATACCTTAGCCTTGGTGTCCTGGTCCGTGCATATACCCCTAGTACAGGGTATACGCACGGGCAAATATCCCAGGCTACGAATACCTCGGAAAACCAGGTAAGCGAGTGCACATTAGATTTGCGGCGTAGTGATAACAGGGAACTTCCTTCGCTATTCCTTTAAGTGGTCCGTAACTCACGAAGTAACGACAATAACATGATTTGACGCTAAAGCAAACACGAAAACAAGGCGATTCTGATAAGCACTTACAAAACAGGTTTTACTTTTGAGGTTTTAGTCTGATTATTAAGGCCATAGCCAAAATACGGCCCAGGCTTTAGACTAAATTATGGCCATCTTGAACGGCATTGTTGCTGTGGTTAAGCGCCGGTCTCTTGTACCAAGGGTTCCGGGTTCGACCCCATCAAGCGAGGGGGGATTACCGGGACTAACCCACAAATCGGCGCGAGCAGCGTTTTACTGTCCAGGAAGCAGTCATCGAGAGATAACTTAAGCTTCCGCCACAACCGATATAAAATAAATATACGGCCCTTTTCTCAACATCTCGTTACAGTTTTTGCTATCTTTTATAATCATACCTTTTCTTGTGCCTCTCCTTTACTATAAAATCACGCAGACTAAATTGCATGTCACGAGCAATTTCTCCTTTCCGTGCAATGTTTTCCAGAGTCGTCTGCAACAAAGTGGTTAAATGTCGTTATTGTTTGGTAATGGGTTAATTCATGGATCGTTGACTCTAGTTTACACTAGTAAATACTGCAGCACATGTATATACATATATTAAAAGACGAAAATATGAAACGAATTTAAAGGTGTTGGTTCACAGATATGAGTAAATTTTGAAGTTGAATCAACTTCCTTAAAACTGCACAACAGCTGTTCTGTTTTATAGTACGCACTAAAGAATAAGCACTCGAAGCAAAATAAAATGTTTTAATTATCTTAAGCGTGTAAAATGTTCATTAATATACCTTTTAATCCAAAAGCATAACATCGCTTTTGAGATAAACCGCACATGAAATGTACAAACTAAGATAATTTAATGCTTCCTTTCTTGATTATGCTTTCAGGAGCTACGTCGTATTGCATATCAAACAGCACTACAAAACGGTATTGAAAAAACGTTTTATTACAACGTTTTATTTTGACTTTCAAGTTGTCTATTCTGTGAACGAGCTCCTTTGCTATTTGATTATGTTGTCCAACTAAACAAAAGGAGGAACACATCCAGATAAGTGTACTGTTGTGCATTTTACATGTGTTATACACACTTGATGGTAGTAAAATGTGACTGTTTTAGAATGTTGGATATGTTAACAGTGATCACTCGATCAATCCCGTTGAAGACAAGAATTCAAAGTTGAATCCTTATCATAATCAAACACAGTTATGGGGGTATATGATAGCACCAATATTCAACAGATGACACCATTGATGCAGTATAACACCTTTTTGTGATTTTAGACAAAGGATATTGTAACAATAAGACAGATTGCTTGTCACAAGCAATTTCACCTATTGTCACGATGTTCTTCGTCAAGACCTTTTCTACACCTACGTCGAAATGAGTGCCACAATCAATTTGCTTTGTTGCAATGTTTTCTCAAGTCTTATTCTACAGTCATTCTGCAGATATATTAAACTGAGGGTTTATTCAGAAAGTGCTTAACAATACAGATTGAGTGTTCGGTCTAGAATCTTCCGTTTAAGGGAGAGAGATATATCCAAATTTCTCAGAGCGCGGTTGAAACAAATTTGATCACGCATCTATCCGTGGTGGATTGCGTGAACACTGCCTGGATCTGTTATTGTTATGAAAGGGGCTATCTCACCGATTTGAATTTTAAACTGTCAAAATAAAGTGTCCTTTACAGATAAAATGACAAAGGCGATTTCTAAAGTCACATAAGACTAGATTTATTGATAGCTTTCCAATCCCGTTTTTTATTTTACAGTAAAGATAAAGACCAACTACATTACAGGTATTGCAAACCTTTTAAACGCGTTTTTTCAAAACAATGATCTGTACTTAGAATTAGGTGATATTTAAGATACCATTGTCACGTGGGTTCTCACGTGATGCTAGTAAGGTGTGAGAAATAATTTCTACGTGTTTTTATAGAGCTTCTTTCCTATGGAAGGACTGACAAGAGCGAAGCCCACTTCACACTATTCACTTTACACTATTTAATGAAATCACAGGATTTCAACAACTTAGTAGTAAAGACATTGAAAAGGGGTTATAAAGTATATTAGTCATAGAGCAGGTTTTTCTAGGTTAATCTTTTGAAAAACAAATCTCTAGTTCTAATGCATGTGTAAGTGCCAGAGCCAAGATTTATGGTGTCAAAGGAGAGACTGTTGGTCACAAGAAATATCCACACCAGTATCATCTGCTTTCAAAATGTTAGTTAACCCATACAAATCTACAAAATGAAATGTGCTAACACGTTTAAGATTTTGGAATGGTCCATATTGAAACAGTCAGCCGACGAAGCAAATGTCAAAGTAATAATATAGTTATGTTTAATTTAAGTTTTAGGAAAAGGAAAAACCCATTTGACAAAATGATAAAATGCTTGTCACAAGCAATATGTCTTTTTGTCACACTGGATTTAGAGATCTGTTGGCTTTGAGGTAAAATGGATATATTTTTCAACACATACTGACCTGTTAACATATTCGAGTAAAATAGACAACACCATACACAAACGTGTGGATATTAGGCGAAGTTAATATTGTTATGGTGATTCACACTGACTTTATCGGACTAAGCAATTTAATTCTTATGGTGTAGTGCCTTTTCACATGTACGGAAATTGTGTTATCAGATTGATCGTCTAGTTGCACGCACCACAAATATCACTTAAGATATGCAACATGCACGAGTACAGAAAGGTGGTCACAAAGGCGACCCTTTACTCTATGCTCCATAGTCATGGTGATAAAAAAGAAAAAATCACTTATTTTTCCTGTCAATTGTGTGCTTCGGTCCGTTGAATATGCTCTTTCATAAATAGCCTGGAAAGTACCTGACCCTTTGAATATGTCCTTACGAGAAGACTTAAGATATATTTGTAACATAACGAGATCCTACTCGGTTTCAATTTCAACCAGCCCCGCTGAAATAGCAGGTTTATTAAATCTCTGTCAAGAAATACATTTTGGAAAAAGACTATGTAGACGTCAGTTATATATGATTTTGAACTCGAAGATACGACCATGTAATGTATATAAAAAATAATCAGCTTATAAAGTTAACAGGGTTGTCGTCTATCCCCTTCATTTATTTCAAACCTCGTTTTAGACAAACCGGTTGGATATCAAGGTTAAATGATAAACTGAAAAAAAAATCTTATGAAGCAAACAAATTGCAACGCTTGATGTAAAACAAAATCATGAGTTTGCCAGATAGAGAAATTGGCTTTTAGTAGAAAATGAACCACAGTTGTCAATTACTACAGTTAGGAATAAATATTGAAAGCCTTCTTGACAAAAGAAGAAAAAAAGAACAGTTATTCCCATGTAAACCCCTTTTCCCTTTAAGCTGTCCCGCGAGTTGTGTTTTAATGAGGAAAGGGTGGCTGTTATCGTTTGAAGCAAACCTCGTTTAACCTGTCAGCCATGACATAGATCCGGGGCTCAGTCGTGGACGAAAACTCGAACAGCAAACTGTGCATAAATATTCCTCCTGAAATTCCGTTTGTGACGAAAATGGCTCAGAAAACCGTGGCTGTAATTGGGGCCGGTGCAAGTGGACTTCCGGCCATTAAATGCTGTCTTGACGAAGGATTGAACCCAGTGTGCTTTGAGAGGACAGGCTATATTGGGGGACTATGGCATTTTACCCCGGAGGCGAAAGACGGACAGGGATGTGTAATGAAGACCACTGTTATTAATACATCCAAGGAAATGACGAGTTACAGCGATTTCCCCACACCCAAGGAGTTTGCAATCTTCATGCATAACAGATATGTGGAAAAATACTTCCACCTTTATGCGGATAATTTTGGCTTAAAGAAGCATATTCGCTTCGACACTGAGGTACATCACTTATTTCATATTATTTAATCATTGTTTATTAGTCCAAAATACCTCACTTACGGATTTGTTAAAGCTGGTTTGAGTTACCAGAGTGACATAAGAATAAACTTTATCTATAATAAACAATTGATTCCCATGCACAATGGTTTTTACCAAATGCCATAAAAATTAACGACAAAAATAAACATGAAAAACATTGATATTATATTAAGAACTTAACAAATTGATGAACTGTTTTATCGAATTTTTATATTGTTAAGATTGGTTTTTCATATTGTTTGCAGCAGCAGTGTCAAAGACATATACAAAAAAACGTTATCTTAGATTAATTATTTCACTAATCTTAGTAAACCTGAAACAACAGTAACTTGTTCGCATCATGTTCAAATGTTTAAATATTTCATTTCGATAAGTGTTGATCAAATTTGAAAGTGTAGCAACAATAACATGCTTGTGTACATTTTTGACGTGAGGCTTGCAAAGTGTGGGTATGTGCAATTACATGGTTGTATTAATGTTTGTTTATCATTTAACCCTCCTCAACACCTACTTGAATGCATCTGAAGCAAAAATCTTAAGAATTTTTCAAATAAACGATATTTAAAAAGCAAAAAAAAAATCCTTAAATTGAATCTTCTTTTAGTTTGTACCTGCGTTTTGCATTACAGTCAAATAAAACCATATTCATTTCTTTCCTTAAAGGACATTTTCTACAGTTTTGTTAAAAGATAAGTAATACTTTCATAGACTTTTCGTAATTATAATATTTTATTGCGAATTCAAAAAAAGAAAGAAAAGAAAGAAAACGTGCAGGTCAACGAGTAATTTTGTGTAAACACAGTTTCTATGGTAACCGTTTTGGGCAAAACTGTCAAAATGACCATACTACTTTAAAAGGTAACAAAATAATTCCTGGAAGGTTTATAAACTTAATAAACATGAATTCATACTTTCACTTATTTATAATTCGATGTTATATGAAATAATAACAATCTATCCAAATTTTTGTAATACAAATCATTTTTTTATTCATCTTTTTTTATTTTGACAAAAATAATGAAAATTAATTATGTTGTGTTTATTACAAAGAAATAAATATATCAAAAAATCCTTTTATAAAGTATTCCTTTCTTTAAGTTTGTGAAGTAAAATTTAATCTTAAAAGAGAGGCTAAAAAAGTATATGTTGACGAGTTAGTTTTTTGTTTTTGGAAAATGGTAGTTTCCAAGGTAACCGTCTTTGAAAATCATTTTAAAAAATGACTAGAATAACATTAAACTTGAAGAATAGAACTTAGGGATGCTTATGCATGAGACTTTTGGATTAATGTTAATAACCTTCTATGGTTTTAGGGATAACATGATTTTTTTTTGAAAAGTTTTACTTATAAATAGTATTTAATCCGAATAAAAACGTTTATCCGTCTACTATACACGTACCTCTTCGGTAACATGTTTATTATCCCCATTGGATGCGCTGATGAAGTGTACAAAAATAACCTACCGGAAACGTCTCCAATTTTACAGGTTTTGACTGTAAAGAAAGCAGACAATTTCAGCCAGACTGGTCAATGGGTGATCACGACGCGTGACGTCAAAACGAACACGACCGAGACCCAAACCTTTGACGGCGTATTTGTTTGTAGCGGTCATCATGCCGACAAGAAGATGCCGACATTCAAAGGGATGGAGAAGTTCCAAGGGAAGATAATCCACTCGCATGACTATAAGGATCACCGTGGGTATGAGGACAAGCGAGTAGTTTGTACTGGGTATCGGTAACTCGGGCGGCGATCTTGCAGTTGCTCTCAGTCGGATCGCTTCACAGGTATAACATTAATCGTGATTACTCGGCATTTTACGTAACTTGGTTTATAGAATAGTTTAACATCATTTAAAACCATCATTTATGTGGGTATATCAAACTAAGTATTGAAATTATAAGTAATACTATATGCCATATTTTGTTTCCTCTATCAAATAAGATGACTGTTTAGATATTAACGTTGATATTTTCTTTTGAATACGAAAGTTCAGGTGAAGTCGTCTCGCAAGAAGAAATATGGCGGCTTCCATATCATGTCAGAGATGTTTTCATTATTTAAACCCGATGAGTTCTGATTGGTAAAACATTAGCATATATATACGCTTGAACGACATCGTTTTGATTAACAGCGGTAGACGCATTTGTTTCTGATTTGTAATTTCTCAAGGATATTGTTTGTTTACAATTTAACAACCACCTTAATGAAGGTACTTAATCGTTAATTCCGTTTGTAACAAATGTTATTTCTGAAGACAGCTACATTTCACCCCTTTCAACATGTTTTGAAAATAGAAAATGTATGTCAATAGTTAATCATAGTGACATGTGCATAACAAATATAAAGTTTATGATATAACATACTGATAATCATGTAGCGTTCGTTGAACGTTTATGCAAATTAGGAACCTAATGCATCGTTTGAGAGAACATGCGGGTATATATATAGAGAGAACACAACCGCTCAGTGAACGACATTGATTTTCACTGATCATATGTGTTTGTGTCTTTGAGATGTTCATTTGCTTGGTTCGTTACAATCGTTAGCATCGGCCTAATGGACCTGTAAATCACTTAATCAAACACAGGGTTACATGTAATTGTTATATAAAATTACGAACATTTGAATGTTGTATGACATACTAGGTCGTAAACTTTATCACAAAGTTAAGCAGTAAATTCTGCTAAAACACGCTGATACACCGTCATTGTCAGGTCAGTTTTAGCTATAACTAGTTGAATTTTCCTTTGGGGAGCCTCTATGTTTCTTATAATGTATATTATTTTATTCAAAATTAAGGCGTAAATGAAAATTATGGTGAACATGGTGATTTGCTAAAGTATGTGTTTGAGCGAAAGAGTGCGTATCCACAACTGAATGTATAATTATGTAAGAAAGCATGCATAGTAATTTAAAATGCGTTTCGATTTCAAATAAAATAACCATTATGTCTCGAAACCTTTGGCTTGTAGGCAAAATAACATTTCTAAACCTTTGATTGTGAAACGATCATTAAGTTGATTCTCAAATAATTAACGTACCACATACATATATTTCTTTATCATATTGGTTTAGCTAAAATAGTAAGTATTCGTATGATTCAACATAAATTACTTCGAGATATACTAGTAACATATGCCATGATGGTTATCTTACCTTTCTAGATTTACCTTTGCACACGAAGGGGATCATGGATTTTTCCCAGAATCGTAGAGGGCAAAGCATTCGATGTCGTCTTCAACACCAGGTATAATCTCTTCTTCAACACCCATGTGCCAGGGGCGGTCAACATGATCAAGAGAGATCTCAACAAATCATTCAGTCACAAGAAATACTCCCTGGAACCAAACCATGGGCCACTCTCCCAGCATCCAACATTGAACAGCGTTCTGCCTAACTGTATCATATCAGGGGACGTAATCGTTAAACCCAATATCCGGGAATTTAGCGAAACCGGTGTGATTTTCGAAGACGGGACTTCCGCCGAAGTCGATGTAGTCCTGGCAGCAACTGGGTACGTCTTCGGTTTCCCGTTCCTGGATAAATCCGTCACAGAGGTCAAGGAGAACAAGGTCAATTTGTACCAGTTCATGTACCCACCTGACCTCGAGCAGAACACACTCGCAATCATTGGATGCTTTCAGCCAATCGGATCAATTATGCCTCTGAGCGAGATGCAGTGTAGACTGGCAGCAAGGGTGATTAAGGTAACCACTAAATTGGAAACACCATCTAGTACTATTCCTCCCAACGGGTCCCGGATGTATTAAGGAGGTCACCATTTTGAATTTATAACACAATTCGCCGCTTAAAGCGGGAAAGGGGGGGGTCCAAGGACCGCTGTTATGTAAAGGACAAAAGAAGATGACATATATGAGGCCAATCGTATCTACTCGGCAATCCCCGTAACAAGTCGGTAGATATACCTCGTAAGCAGTACATGAATACACCAGAATTCCTGGGGTAATTCGCCTTTCTTTCCGGCGGATAACGCAAAATGCACACAGGCACTAAATATGTTTTTGAATACACACAAATTGGTTAAATATCACAATTGTTTGTTTTTTTACCCTTTTCATTAAATATGATCATATCAACACATCTTTGATTCATATTTTGTCAATCGGTTCTTTTCGGAAATCCCCGGCTTGTACCGGGGAATTCCGAGTAGATACGATTGCAAACGGACATGCCCTTCGTTGCTGACCTACTTTCAAAGATGGCTCCCCATTACCTCCGAGGTTATTTTAAGAAATGGCCGAGGTGTTCCGAATGATATGAGGCATGGCCAATTCCATTTTCTTAATATTCTGTAGAAACTGTTTCGACAAATTAAGCAAAATACTCGGTGCTAGAAATTCATTTTTGTAACAGATGTTTGCGTAAATGTTATCTGTTATCTGTCATATTAAGGACGATCTCGGTAGTTTTATCTGCGCACTTCATCTGCGCATCCAAGGGAGATAATAATCTGTTACCGAAGAGGTACTTGCATAGGCGTCGGATAAACGTTTTATTCGGATGAATTTTACTATAGGCAATTTTTTTTCAAAGAATAATCATATTATCCATAAAACTATTAAAGGTTTTTAACATTATATATATTTCTCATGCATATCAAGCGTCCAGCTTCTATTTTTAAGTTTAAAGTTATTTTAATCGGTTTTGTAAATGTTTTTCAAATACAATTACTATGTAAACTGTCATTTTACAGAAAAACTAACTCGTCAACATATACTTTTTTTGCATTTAGTATTTCAAGATTAAATTTTACTTCACATACTGAAAAATAAGAAAATTCTATGAAATGATTATTTAGATATCTCCATTTATTTGAAATATACATCTCAATTTTCATTATTTTTTGTCGAATACAAAAATTTGAAAAAGTGATTTGGATTACAAAAATTGTTCAGATTGTAATAATTTCAAATAACATTAAATAATCAAGTATTGAATGTATAAATACATGTTTTTTTGTGTTTAGAAATTGTTCTATTACCTTTGAAGATGGTATGGTCATTTTGACATTTTTGCCCCAAACGGTTACCATGGCAACTGTCATTTTACGAAAAAACTAACTCGTCGACCTGCATTTTTCTTTTCATTTTTGGATTCAAAATAAAATTCTAAAAGACATACCAAAATTTATCTCTGTTATCTCTGTCTTATCTGTACGCTTTCAAAGGGTTTTTGTTTTGTATTCATGTTATTTATTGTATCATACACGTTAGGTTTATATGCTCATAACATTTGCGTAGAAGACCTACTAAATATTCGGTTCAAGATCACCAATTAACATTGTTGTCAAAATCTACATAGAATCGCTATTTTGTCGTTTCTTTTTCTTTCGAACAAAAGAGATAGCTCTTTTTTTCTTACATGCGTTCAACGCGTAATTGACAAGGAATATATTTTTTTACAGAAATAACTTTTCATATCATGACAGAACATGGTGATTGAAAGGGGAAATACCAAATGGATTAAACTCTTATTTTTTCAATGCTATTTACCAATGTATTCTTCAACATATTCGTATCAGTGTTTCATTGTTGGCGGGTGAATGATGGTCTTACTATATTTCCTTAAAAGGGTGATGTTAAACTACCGAAAAGTTCCGAAATGTGGGCTGACATCCGGTGTAAACAGGAAATGCTTGCAAAAAGATACGTAGATTCCACTCGGCACACGATTCAAGTCGATTACATCCCCTTTATGGACGAACTGGCAGAACTGATTGGATGCAAACCAAATATCGGTAAGGCTGCTTTGTTGGGTAAGATTTGCGAGAAAAGAAACATGTGGGTTTCATCAGCAGTACTAACTCGGATGATTCAAGCTGTAACTGTGTTGGTAGAATGAAATATCTACGTCTGGATCATTCGTACTACAGCAGTACATGGTAGTCCTGATATGTTGGGTGATTAACCATTAAAATAAATGAATTCTTCCATGCCAAATGTATCGCAGCATGGTCATTTGGCAATATTGACTATTTTTCCTGCATTTATATGCATTGAAAACTCCTTTTATATAAGAACAACCTAGCCCGGGACGTCTTTGTATTCAAAACCGGGTTGTATACAAACTTGGGAAATAATGCAAGGGCAAACTTCTTGACAGATCTTAAAAATTCGATCAAAAACTGTTTAAGCGTATTAAGACTGTATAAGGAAACATAATTGAATAATATAGACTTTATATGTGTGTTGGGATAGAGAGATGTTCTCCTGACATTCACGTTTACATCCAGTCAACAAACAGTTTTTTGAGGTGAGGGTCGTGCCTTAAACTGTTCTGATTGACAATTAAGTGAAATATGCTCTACACAAAGTCAACGTTTCAAATAATGCAGAATTTGTTTCAGATTTTGACACGAATGCCTGTTGTGTTAAGAAATTAATGGATAAATATACTTGAATTATTGAACTAACGAAAAGTTAATCATAAACCAAGAAATTATTCGAAAAATAGCATCTTACACATTATGTTGTTTATCGAGTGGTTCTGCCTTCAAACTAGCAATCAATTAACCGATAAGGAAGTGTCAAAAAATTATAAAGTTGCTTGTTTGCAAAGCCTGCATTTTTCTTACAGTTATTTTAATTCTGTTCTTCATAATTTCATATATCTATAATGCACTTGAGATTACACTGTATTGAATAAATTTGATTTTACTTTATTCGTATTTTCCGCATTGTTATGTGAATCAAACTTTGTGTCTATATGTCCATACAGGTAAGCTGCTGTTAACAGACCCCAAGCTGGCGTACCACTGTTATTTCGGTCCTTGTACACCCTACCAATACAGACTCACTGGGCCCGGCGCATGGAAAGGGGCAAAGGAGGCAATTCTAACAACCTCATACCGGATGGACTATTCCATGGATACCCGGAAGTGCAATGTGCCCGACGAGAAAAGAAGTGTTTTCGTGTACGCAATTGCGTTTGCGATCTTGGCTTTTTTTTATGTATATTGCGCTATAAAAATAAGCTCTTCTCAACGACCTAACGTTAAAAAAAACTTCATAGACAAAAAAAAACACCATTTTATTTGTAAAATATATGTTTCCGTTACAAACAATGACAAGAGAAACAGTTTGCTTTAGTATGTTTCATTTCAGACAATAATTACAAAAGGCCTTGGAGAGATCGGTACAATTACAGAAATGTGACGGTCGATCTGACATGGGTAGTTCTATGAATGTTGAAAACTTAATTATTCTAGTTTGTGAAAGAGGTATTAGAATTACGAGGGCAGCCCAGGGATAGATCTGAACGCTGCAATATATCAACTTAACCATGGCATTACATATGTTTTCTTAGACGTTGTATCAAAAGACGGTTCCTTTATAAACGTGCGGTTGTTTTTACATGCATTTATTTTCTTTTCATTTTTAATCGGAGAAATGAACATGTTTTATATTATGTTTAACCAATTTATTTCTTGATTCTATTCTTTATACTTTGTATATAAAAGGGTTCTTTCATTCAAAAGCGGTTGTCTTTACATGCATACATTGTCTTAACATTTTAATCAGAGAAATAAATATGGTAAGAAAATATTATGTATAACCAATGTATTTCTTATCTCTGCGTTTTAACAAAGTACATTACATCCACTCGTTGTTCATGTTATCGGCCTCTAAACTTTTGAAAATAAAATTCCCTCTATGAATAGGATGACAACGCACATTAAATAGCTGTTTAAAACAAGATTATTGATATGTTTCATTCTCTAGCATTAAACTTATAGGACATTTGTTTTGTAGATATAGTTCACTGTTAAAAAGGTTTGATTTTAAATAATGATCTATAATCCATGCCCCGTGAAATCATTATATGGATAGGTACTTCTAGGGCCCAAACCATTAAGTGATCCGGCATCTGTGTCATGTGAATCTAGCAAGGTGTCCTGAAGAGCCATCTCATAACTATCTATATCCAGATAAAAATTAAATGATTAGAAACAGTTTTCGAGAGGTAGTCCTTGTAAAATGTTCGTGACTTCTAATTGACGCACATAGAGTCGAATGCTTAAAATAGAACCAATGTATAGAACGGAAAAATTAGTTACAAACAGTTAAAAACAATTTTCATAACCTATACCTAAATATTCTGCTACGGATGTTTTTAAATAAGTATACGTGGTGCATGGTTTAACACTGGTTTAGTCAAACGTCCATTTGTCTTTTATAAAACGACTTTTACAGACAAGCCAGTTTGTAACAGTGTAAAGTTGTAAAGAATATGATACCTTTAAGAATATTATGATTTTCAAACTTCCCCCGTCTGTGAACAAGGACATTTAAGTCACATGTAACATAGCGAGATCATACTCATTTTTTATCAATTGAACCAGTCCTGCTGTAACAGGTATAAATCTCTGTCAAGAAACACATTTTGGAAAAAGACTATGCAGACATCAATTGTATATTGGATTGAATAAGAAGTTGCAACCAAATTCATAAACGAAATTAATCAACAAAGTAAAAGTGATTGACATATTTTATACATTGATTTCAAACCTCGTTTTCAGCAAGCCCGTTAGATATCAATGTTAAGTGGTACAAATAAAACAAGTCTTTCGAAATAATTTGCAACGATAGATGTAAAGCGTAAACAAGTGCAGGAGTTTGCTAGATAAATTGGCTATGAGTAGATAATAAACCACTATTTTCAATTCGAACATTTTATAATAAAGATCAAAGGCAATATTGACAAAAGAAGAAAAAGAGTAATTCTTCCTTTGCAACCCCTTATTTCATTCAAGTTGTTCCGCTGACTAAACATAGCATAACATAATTTTAGTCATCATTAAACATCAAAAACCATATTTATAGCTCACAAAATATGTCCATAAGGCATGTGTGAATGCGTTCGTACAATTTATGATTTCTAACCGTCAGCAGAGAAGTATTGATGCAGTTATGATTAAAGAATCGGAGAGTAATGTGCCGATATTTCTCGATAATCCAAGAAAGAATACACATTAGCTAGACTTTAGTATTAATTCTTTCCATTTAAAGATTGCATATGATATCAACATTATAAGGACTATAAATCTGTTTGACAGATTTTAGTTAAAAACTATTTACCTATGTAATCACTTGTTGCTATTTGAAATTGTGTGCATTCAGAAGCCAGTTGACGAGTTATCCATCTACATATCCATTAACCCAATCATTTATAAAGAAGAAAATTGTTTATTCAAATAAAAATCATAACGTGTCGTTGAGCAAGAAAAAAATACATCATTAAATCAAATTGTACCAAACAATTAGATATTACAGTTATATATTTACTTTGATAGAAGTTGAATAAAAATATAGTAACACATACACAGTTAGATACTAGTAATAGTTACAAAAAGCAATAACTGTTTCATTAAGAAGCAACTATGTCTGCTCCCGACACTTGGATGCAGTATACATACATTCAGACACATTGTTTATTGTTTTCATCGATTTTGAGGACATGGGTATTTCGAATTCAATAAAATTTGGCCATTCATAGAAGAATTGTTTAAGATATTTTTACGCATCTCATAGTATTTGGGACAAAAAGGTAAAGAGTGATATTCAATTTCAATAACATTCATAGTGTAGTTAGTACAAATTCTGTCATATCTTGTGTTGTTCGTAAATCTTCCTGATTATATTGCTAAATGATGAGATGGTTATCTAAATTGTGTTTATGCAATTGCATATCTTTTTCATTGATACAGTAAAGGTATTTTTCCCTTTTAAATTCATGTTGTAAATCAATATGATTCAAGTCTGTTCGAGTTGTTTATGATTAGGTACAATATTCTTTTGTTTGTATATATCAAGAGTTCTCTATTTGATTAAGTCAAAGTTTATATCTTGTGTATCATTGGTTAGCCATATACTTCACATTCAAATCTAAAAGAATATTCTTAGCATTGTTGGGAAAGTTAAGATTGTTGTAAGCCATATTGTTTTCATGATCGTTATATAACATTTTATATATGTGTTAACAAAAGAAATCAGTGATTTATTTTGGAGTTTCAGCCAATATCTAATACATGTAATACTAATTTCTCTTTTTATTTCTATGGGATAACGCCCAAGTTCACCATATAATCCGTCAAGATTAGAAGATTTTTAACACATAGTTTCTTGATAATAAATGTACAATTGATCACTCCCATGTCTTTACATGGGTGGTTGCCATTGATTTCTGCTCCATAGTTAAGAATAAAACCTCTTAGCTATCAAATGGGTTGCATTTGTCATCGATATTCAAATTTAATTGGTTGAAAGCAATAGCAAGTTTGTGCAAAGCAAACCGAGAATGTTGTGCAAGTTTTGTTTGTGTTCTAAACTATCTGCCATTTTTGTATAAATGTATACCTAGGTATTGAAACAATTCTACAATATCTATTACGTTATCATGGTATATAAAATCGTTATTTGAATGTCTGCCTTTTTTTAATATCGTACCTTAGTCTTTTTTGTGTTTACAGTAAGTTCCCCATGAATCTCAATAGGTTCGTAAATCATTTAGAAGAGATTGCAATGCTTCGGGTGAGTGAACGAAAATAACCGCGTCATCTGCAAATAACAAAATAAAAACTTTTCCATCATCAATACTAAACAGACCGTCTATGTTACTATTAATGTTTTTGTTAACTTCTGCAACTACATTATCTATAACACTACTTTTATGGTCATTCTGAGAAAAGATTGCAGCGCAGATTTCCTGCATGGATATTTCACAGTCAACGTCGTCATCATGTAACGAATTGCGTATATTAAAGTATGTGCATTGTTTTAAATTCAATGTGGTAAAGCGAATTGAAAAACAACAACAATTCATTGATATTTATTTCAATTTATTTGTTTTCCGATGTTTTATATTAGGATTTTTTTTCTTTTCTACGAGAATTTCCTTGGTTTGAATCTGCCTAGAGCAGTTACTTTGTGTTTTTCTGTTTGCGTGAATTTTCTTTTACAACTATTTCTTAACCTTATGAAAATATGACTTTGCATTAATTTATTCCTCTTTATTTATAGATGATTCATTTTTCAAAAATCTATTTCTACATTTATTAAATGCTTTACTTGCATTGCAAAAATAAGAGTAAAACCATTGTTTCTTTTCCGGTTTATTTTGTGCTGACTCGCTACGTTTTGGTTGGATGCGTTCATTTTTAAATTAATTTAAAATACGTTCCTGTACAATTTCTACAAATGAACTGGCTACCTTTTCTACATTGTTGCAATTGCTTTCAATTAAAGTGCGTTAATCGTTGTTCCTGTTATCTAAAAATGTATCCAACTCTTCACACCTAGCAACACTCCATTAATTAAATACACGCCCGTTCTTCGGTAAACTACTATCAAGGAGAGCTCCTTTTCCATCGAAACAAAATGTTATTGCTGAATGATCGGAGAACTCCGATGGCATTTCTATATCAAAACGTATTTTAACATTCAAATCTTTAGAATTAGACAATAAATAAATAACAACACTTGAGCCATTAAATAAGTAAAGGGTATGTTTTCCAACATTTAAAACATTATGCAGACGTCAACATCACAATACATAGGTACTTTTAAATGTTTGCTTAATATGTACTCTGGCCTTCATAGCTCTGTTAGAGTTAACAATGTTTTATCAAGCTCAAGCTTCTCAGTTTTACAGGGTACAAAACAAGGGGGATAATTAGCCCATTTCTATATCTCGTCTTTATAGATGGACTTATTCGTCAACTAGAGCAGTCTGGTTTTGGTCTTTGTATAGACGGAACGGACTGTAGCTCACTTAGTGTCGCTGATGACATGGTTCTTATGTCACTGTCAAAAGTTGGTCTCCAAAGCATGCTTGATATATGTCACTTGTATTCTTGTAAATGGAGATACCTTTACAACCAATCAAAATGTGCGGTAACAGTTTTTAATGAAAAGAAATCTGTACATAATAACCGTGTCTGGAAGCTCGGAGACAGCATTATTTCTGAAGTAGATAATTACACTCATCTGGCATCAATTGCAATAAACATATGGATATATTCATGAATATTGATGATGCCAGTAGGAAACTACGAAACACTCTTCTTGGCCTCTCTAATGTTGGTCTACATGAACGAGGACTTCAGACTTCAACTTCAGTAAAAATATACAAGTCAATTGTTCTTCCGAAAGCCTTGTATGGCTGTGAGTTTTGGCCAGTTTTAAAACAATCCCAGCTTTTGACAATAGAGAAATCTCAAAGATTTTGTTTGAAATATATCCAGCACCTTCCTGTTTATGCAAGAACTGATATTTGTCTTGGTCTTGTAGGGATGCTTCCACTTGAATCAGAAATTGATTATAAGAAACTTCTATTTATTGGTCAAATATCAAATCTTAAAAGCAATCATATTTCTAAAAGAGTGTTTAATTATCGATTGTATTCTTTTTACCAGAACACATGCTGCTTAAACTTAGGTTTTATACCAAATGCAGTGTTTCTGCTGAGAAAATACTCATTAGAAAACTATCTTTTGGATTACATGTCTTGTGGTCGTTTTCCGTCAAAGCTTCGATGGAAGACAATAGTGCGTGAAGCAGTGAGTTATAATGCTAAATCCACCTGGATCTCTCGATTGAGAATAGATACTCACTTGTCAAGTTTCCTAACATGTAAACCCGCTCTATCAAACAGAGCCGAATTATGGAATATTGAAAGGTCTTATCCTTCTATGTCAAGGCATTGTAACAATTGCATAAAATTACTTATTAAGTTTTATAGTGATAATTTTACGATAATATGCCCTCGTTGTAGTTCTCGAGTTGAATCTTCAATTTGCTTGCATATTATTTTTGAATGCAAAGATTCTATCGAAATGAAAACGTCACTTTTGACTATTTTGCATACCTCTTGTGGGGATACTTTGTATTTTATGTTCATTACATTAAGCACTACTGAACGATTTATACGTTTGTTATCAGGATTGCGGAACCTAGTCGACAGGCCTGATTTAAATCATGATGTAATGATGTCGCTCATTCCAACCTTAAGCCGTTTCTGGATTTTCTTTTTTGGCAATGTTTGAATAAAACCTCTACTTATTGGTCGAATTTACATTCCTGCCTTTCGCTTTCGTTGCAGGGTTGTAGCTTATATTCGACATTTCTCTATTTTCAATTTCTCTCCAGGCTCCATCCCTTTTTCTCCGAAAAGGGAGGATAGTTTGGGAAGGATCTTTGGCTGATGTGCATGTTTGTCTATCATCAGTAACATTACATGTTCAGATATAATATTCATTGTCGATGATGTATCTTCTTTTCTCATTTTCATTTTTTTTCTTTTCTTATGTTGTTTATTATTTCTATTTTCTGTAAACATTATCATCATATTGGTGAACAAATAAAATCAAACAAAAATACATGTTGATAAACAAAGTTCAATGAGGCGTTTACCGTACGCGTCGGTCACGTGATCTTCACTTGCACGGGGAGGAATGTTAACAATATCTGACAGCTGGCTGCCATTATCAATATATACATGTCATCATCAAAGATATCGTCATTAGTTGAACATCTTCATTTAAAACGCCCGTAATAAATTCTTTACCTAAGAGTTTATACTACATCCATAACAGATATGTGGAAAAACACTTCCATCTTTATGCGGATAATTTTGGCTTAAAGAAGCATATTCGCTTCCATACTGAGGTACCTATGTTTATTTCAAATTATTCAATGGCAATTTGTTTTACTCCGAAATAACTCACTGACGGAATTGTTAAAGCTGATTTAAAAGAAACGGACATAAGAATAAACTTTGTTTATAATAACCAATTAATTCCTGTGTCACAGTGGTTTCTACTAAATACCGTAGAGAAACTCATTGTTGTGAGTGCTATTCCTTTGCGTCCTCTGATGCTATCGATGCTGAATAGTCATCGATTATCATACGGGGGGGGGGGGGATTGAATTAAATAATTTGGATTTTAAGAAAACAATCAACAGGCAGGTCCAGATACTGAAGACAGCATAACGCATTCCAACAACAAATGTATAAATGTTTAACCTTGGTATTCGATAGAATTTTGTAAATGTCATTGCATAAATGCGCTGTTAGAAAGGTGTCACTTTGAAAAGTCCATGACATGAGTGCGCTGTTAGATAGGTGTCACTTTAATTATGTCATTAAATGAATGCCCTGTTAGATAGTGTCACTTTAATTATGTCATTAAATGAATGCGCTGTTAGATAGTGTCACTTTAATTATGTCATTAAATGAATGCGATGTTAGATAGTGTCACTTTAATTATGTTATTAAATGAATGCGCTATTAGATAAATGTCACTTAAATGATGTCATTAAATGAATGCGCTGTTAGATAGGTGTCACTTTAATTATGTCATTAAATGAATGCGCTGTTAGATACATAGCCATCTGAATATGACATAACATGAGTGCGTTGGAAGATAAGTGGCCCTCTGAATATGGTATCATATAAATGAGCTGTTAGATACGTGACACTCAGAATACGTCATCATGTGAATGAGCTGTTAGATAGGTTGTACTCTGAATAGGTCATCATGTGAATGAGCTGTTAGATAGGTTGTACTCTGAATACGTCATCATGTGAATGAGCTGTTAGATAGGTTGTACTCTGAATATGTCATCATGTGAATGAGCTGTTAAATAGGTTGTACTCTGAATACGTCATCATGTGAATGAGCTGTTAAATAGGTTGTACTCTGAATATGTCATCATGTGAATGAGCTGTTAGATAGGTTGTACTCTGAATACGTCATCATGTGAATGAGCTGTTAGATAGGTTGTACTCTGAATATGTCATCATGTGAATGAGCTGTTAAATAGGTTGTACTCTGAATACGTCATCATGTGAATGAGCTGTTAGATAGGTTGTACTCTGAATAGGTCATCATGTGAATCAGCTGTTAAATGGGTTGTACTCTGAATAGGTCATCATGTGAATGAGCTGTTAGATAGGTTGTACTCTGAATATGTCATCATGTGAATGAGCTGTTAGATAGGTTGTACTCTGAATATGTCATCATGTGAATGAGCTGTTAAATGGGATGTACTCTGAATAGGTCATCACACAAATGCGCTGTTAGATACATGTACTAGTACTAGGTCCTTACAATGTCGAATGTCCCTTTATAAATGTCCTGTTACATATCTAGCCCGTTGAATATGCCCTTACGAAACGACTTAAGATATATGGTAACATAACGAGATCATATTTACTTTCAATTTGAACCAGTCCCGCTGTAACAGTAGGTAAAGATCTCTGTCATTTAAAACATTTACTAAAATGTCTACGCAGACGTCAATTATATATAATATAAGAAGACAGGCATAAGTTATGCATATAGATAGTCAATAAAGCAAAAGTGCGTGCCACCTTTCCCCTACATTTATTTCAAACCCCGTTTTTAGCAAACCCGTAGGATATCGCGGTTAAATGATAAACACAAAACATGCTTTAACGAAACAAATTGCAACGCTTGGTGTAAAACGTACACAAATGTAGGAGTTTGCTAAAAAGTTCAAATATTGGCGAAAAAATGAGAACAAAAAGGACCACGATTGTCAACTATCCCAATTTAGAAAATACCTTAAAAAGCAGTATTGACGAAAGAAAAAAAGAGAATTTCTTTGATTTGTCAACCCCTATTTCATTCAAACCATCCCGCAATTTTAACACTAGTCGTGGTTTCATGGGGAAAGGGGCAATTGTTATTGCTTGAAGCAAACCTCGTTGAACATGTTTGCCATGCCATATATCCGGGGCTCTGTCGTGTAGGAAAGACCGAAAAGCATGCTGTGAATAAACATTCCTCCTGAAAATTTCGTTTGTGACGAAAATGGCTCAAAAAACTGTTGCTGTAATTGGGGCTGGTGAAAGTGGACTTCCGGCCATTAAATGCTGTCTTGACGAAGGATTGAACCCAGTGTGTTTCGAGAGGACGGACTATATTGGAGGATTATGGCATTTTACCCCGGAGGCGAAAGACGGACAGGGCTGTGTAATGAAGACCACCGTTATGAATACATCGAAGGAAATGACGAGTTACAGCGATTTCCCCACACCCAAGGAGTTTGCGATCTACATGCATAACAGATATGTGGAAAAATACTTCTACCTTTATGCGGATAAGTTCGGCTTAAAGAAGCATATTCGCTTCAATACTGAGGTACTTCACTTATTTTATAATATTTAATGGAATCTGTGTTACTCCGAAATACAGTACTTTGTGATTTGTTAAAGCCAATTTTAGAATCATGTGTGGCACAAGAATAACAATTTCTTGTTATGAGCAACTTATCCCATGTCATAATGGTTTCTACCAAATGCTAAAACAATTTTTTTTTTAATGCTATTCATATTCGTTTCCTGATTCTTTAGATAGAGAATAGTCACTCATATTTATATGGGTAAATGGATTAAACATTTTTGGATTTAAGAAAACTGTGAACAATTCATCTCAGGCAGCTCCAGATACTGAAGTCTAGCAACAAAGATATACATGTTGAATGCATCGAATATTGATGTTCGAACGGCTCAACACTAGTATTGGTTTCCCGTCTGTAATTCTGACCAATGCTAGATCGTCTTTCTTACTAGTCAGAATTACAGACGTACACCAATATTTAGCCGTTTAACTTATTAATTTTGGATGCATTCAACAGTCATACCTTTGTTGTTCGACTGCTTTAACCAGCAATTGCTGTCTAAAACAAAGACTATATCTTACCATTAGGCGAAATAAAGATGGTAAAAATAGATACATATTACACCAAAATACTACAAGATTAACATGAAATATTAAATTGATGTTGGTTTTAAAACAAACGTAACAATGGGTTGAATTGTTCAACAGAATTAACCCTTTTTATAAGATTTTTTTCTTTTTGAAGTTTTGCAGCAGAAGTGTTAAAGTTTGGTATAAGTAAGTAAGGGCATAAACCAATTAAAATCATTTCATCTGCCCATTTGTTTTCATTTGTTAAAGTAATAGCTGTTGTGATATAAACACTACTAATGTAAAAGGGCGCCCATCGCAAATTAATCAACAAAAACATTCACTTCAGTACCGATTTCTTAGATTGAGTATTTCACTAACTTGAGGAGACCCAAAAACAAAAGTAATTTGATCACAATAAATTCCAAAACATTCAAAGAAGCGACTGTTAGAAAGGTAGAAATTGTTTGCAATGAGAATTCTTCCCGTTTGTACGTAATGACGTACGTACAGAAAAAAGAAAAAAGGATGTCTTTTTAATAATATTTTTTTTAATAATCTATTAGTTTCATTTTGCACTGGTTTTAAGTCAGACAAGCTGCAAATGTTTCTTTTGACTTAACAGGTTGTGACTGTAAAGAAAGCAGACAATTTCAGCCAAACTGGTCAATGGATAATCACGACGCGTGACGTCATAACGAACAAGACCGAAACCAGAACCTTCGACGGCGTACTCGTTTGTAGCGGTCACCATGCCGACAAGAAGATGCCGACATTTAAAGGGATGGAGAAGTTCCAAGGGAAGATAATCCACTCGCATGACTATAAGGGTCATCGTGGATATGAGGACAAGCGAGTAGTTGTACTAGGTATCGGAAACTCGGGTGGGGATCTTGCAGTTGCTCTCAGTCGGATCGCTTCACATGTATAACATTAATCGTGATTACGCGGCATTTTACGGCATATATATATCAGTATGTCCTCTACAACAATGCTTCAGGTTCCTAATTTGCATAAACGTTCAACGAACGTTACATAACTCCCACTTCCAAGAAGACTCGTCCCGAGTGTTGGCCCTTGGGAAATACGTGGGGAAGGCAGCTCCGATAAAAGGAGAAGTCTTAATCCCACCACTGCCCCCAATGTGACCAACCGAGCAAATGAATCCCTCAAAGACACAAACACATCCGATCAGTGAAAAGCACTGTCATACACTGAGCGGTTGTGTTGTCTATTTATATACAATGTACCAGCATATTCTCGTCAACGATGCATTAGGTTCCTTATTTGCATAAACGTTCAAAGAACGTTACAGTATCATGTCAGAAGTGTTTATCATTGGATAAATCCGATGAGTTCAGATTGGTGAAGCATTAGCATATAAATCCTTGAACATCCTCGTTTTCATTGACAGAGGTACATATGCATTCGTTTCTTATTTGTAATTTCTCAAAGATTTTGTTTGTTTACAATTTAACAACCACCTTTGAGAAGGTACTTAATAGTCTTTTCCGTTTGTGACAAATGTTATTTCTGGAAGATAGTTTCATTTCACCCCTTTCAAAATGTTTTGAAATAGAAGAAGTAAGTAAATAAAAAGTTGACTTAAGTGACATGTACATAACAAACATAAAATGTTATGATATAACATACATATACTTGTAAGCCCAGTGGGCCTATACGTCACTTCATCAAACACAGGGCTACATGTAAATGTTGCATATAATTACGAGTATGTGAATGTGGTATGGAAAACTGCATCGTAAACATTATCACATAGCTAAGCGGTAAATTCTCCTACGACATACTTATACACGGTCATTTTCAGATTTGGTCAACATACTGTTGTAACGAACCGAGCAAATGATCATCTCAAAGACACAAACACATCCATCAGTGAAAAACACTGTCGAACACTGAGCGGTTGTGTTGTCTATATATATACAAGCATGTTCTCTCAAACAATGCATAAGGTTCCTAATTTGCATAAACGTTCAACGAACGTTACACTGTTCATATTCAGAAAAAAAGCATGTGATGTAACGTAGTAATAGTTCGGCAGACTAAGAAAAACATAACGAACTTGCTGTAGTTTTAACAACATACAATGTACTTGGCTAATTTTCTTACGTATAAAGTTAATGTGTTCGTTTGGAACCCATCTTTTGTGTTTTGGTAGTCTATATCACATATTCAATTTTAGCAATAACTCGCTGTAACCAGGTGGGGTTTCCTTTGCGACCCCTGTGTTTCTTATAATGTATAATATCTAATTCAAAATTGAGGCGTGAATGAGAGTAATGGTGAAGATGGTGATGTGCTAGAGTATGCGTTTGCGCGAAAGTGTGTGTATCCAGGACTGAATGTAGAATCGTGTGAGAAAGCATGAATGAGAACGTTAAAGTGCGTTTCAATTTCAAATAATATAGTCATTCTGCCTCAAAACCTTTGGATAGTAGGCAAATTCACATTTCTATACCTTTGGTTGTGAGAGGATTATAGTGTTTCAATATTCTCAAATAATTAACATATTACTTGTATATAATTCTTTATCATATTGGTTTAGGTAATATAAATGGTAAGTACATGTTTTCGTATTATTCAACATAATTAACTTCGACAAATACTCGTAAATTAGCTTGTGCCAGTGGCTATGTTGCAACTTTACATTTCTAGATTTACCTATGCACACGAAGGGGTCTTTGATTTTCCCCAAAATCGCAGAAGGCAAAGCATTCGATGTCGTCTTCAACACCAGGTATAATCTCTTCTTCAACACCCACGTGCCAGGGGCGGTCAACATGATCAAGAGAGATCTCAACAAATCCTTCAGTCACAAGAAATACTCCCTGGAACCGAACCATGGGCCACTCTCCCAGCATCCAACATTAAACAGCGTTCTGCCTAACTCAATCTGAACACATCGGGTTTATCCAATGAAAACACCTCTGAAATAATAGGGATGACGCCATATTGTTTCCCGCGAGAATGACGTCACTTTACTTTCATTTTTAAAAATAGATCTAAAATGTGAAATCTAAAAAGTCGTTAAATTTGATTGAGGAAACAACCATACATGTCACAACAATAATTTCGCCATTTGGTATGAGTTACTGATAAAAAATGATTTAAAAGGATGTCCAACACTTCCATACACATTGAACTACTTAACGTGCACGCTTAGAAAATGTGTTAATTGCCGGATGCCAATTTACCCGAAAAATTGTAACCCTACACTTATTTCCGAGGTGTATTTCACAGCTGACGGAAATACCCGAGTAATTCCGATTGTGCCTAACTGTATCATATCAGGGGACGTAATCGTTAAACCCAACATCCGGGAATTTACCGAAACCGGTGTGATCTTCGAAGATGCGACTTCCTCCGAAGTCGATGTATTACTAGCAGCAACTGGGTACATCTTCGGTTTTCCGTTCCTAGATAAATCCGTCACAGAGGTCAAGGAGAACAAGGTCATTCTGTACCAGTTCATGTATCCGCCTGACCTTGAGCAGAACACACTCGCAATAATTGGATGCTCTCAACCAATCGGCTCGACCATACCCCTGAGCGAGATGCAGTGTAGACTGGCAGCAAGGGTGATTAAGGTAAACATTGAACTGGAACACCAATGGGTGCCATGCATCGCAATAGGCCACACATGCATAACTCAATAGAGTATCACTTTGAAATAATTGTGACCTTTTAGAGCTCTTCTCGTCTTTTTTCTCGTTTGATGTTGCGTTGCTTTCAATTTGTGTCAGTCAAAAATCGAGACAACAAACTCCTCAGTTTTAATAACAATGATAAAGAAACAACAGAAAGAATCAACTCGCTTGGTACATCCGGATATGTTGCAGACAAAGGGTTCTGTGGGTAAAACAACTTCTTTTGTTTTAGTCACGTGACGAGAATGGAATATACCACAGAAATAAAATGGTGGCTTTTGGATAATCGGTAAAATGTGTTATCTTTGTCTAAACATTGTGCTTTTAATGGGTTTATGGTTTGTATTTATATTATTTATGGTATCATACATGTTATGTTTATTTGCCCATAACATTTTCGCAGTAGGCCTACAAAATATTTGGTTCAAGTGCACCATTTAATTATTGAATCAAAATTTTCATAGAATCACTATTTTGTCGTTTCCGTTTTATCTAAACAAAAGAGATAACACTTGTTTACTTTATTTGCGTTCAAGGTGGAATTGAATAAGATTTTCTTCTTTTTTTCATACAGAAATACGTTACATTTGGATTGAGACGGAAAAATGCCCATTGGGTTAAAATATTTTTTCCCAATCCCATTTACTAATGAATTCTTCAACAGATTCTTATCATACAATGTCTCATTCATTGTTGAAATCTGAATTATGTTCTCATCATATTTCCATAAAAGGGTGATGTTAAACTACAATCGGAACTACTCGGGTATTTCCGTGAGCTGTGAAATACACCTCGGATATAAGTGTAGGGTTACAATTTTTCGGGTAAATCGGCATCCGCCAATGGACACCTTTTCTAAGCGTGCATGTTAAGTAGTTCAATGTGTATGGAAGTGTTGGACATCCTTTTTAATCACTTTTGATCAGTAACTCATACCAAATGGCAAACTAGTTGTTGTGACATGTATACTTGTTTCCTCAATCAAATTTAACGACTTTTTGGATTTTACATTCAAGATCTATTTTTAGAAACGAAAGAAATCGACGTCATTCTCGCGGAAAACATTATGGCGTCATCCCTATTATTTCAGAGGTGTTTTCTATTGGATAAACCCGATGTGTTCAGATTGGTTAAACTACCGAATAGTTCCGAAATGTGGGCTGACATCCGGTGTAAACAGGAAATGCTTGCAAAAAGATACGTAGATTCCACTCGGCACACGGTTCAAGTCGATTACATCCCCTTTATGGACGAACTGGCAGAACTGATTGGATGCAAACCAAATATCGGTAAGGCTGCTTTGTTGGGTAAGATTTGCGAGAAAAGAAACATGTGGGTTTCATCAGCAGTACTAACTCGGATGATCCAAGCTGTAACTGTGTGGGTAGAATGAAATATCTACGTCTGGATCATTCTGACTACAGCAGTACATGGTATTCTTGATATGTTGGGTGATTAACCATTAAAGTAAATGAATGCTTCCATGCCAAATGTATTGCAGCATGGTCATTGAGCAATATTGGCTGTGTTCCATGCATGTATATGCATTAAAGACTACGTATATATAAGAATAAGGTAGCCGGGAACGTACTCATTGCCTTTGTATATTCCAAACCGGGTTGTTTACAAACTTTATCTATAATGCAACGGCATAGCTCTTGACAGGAGGTGAAAATTTACAAGATCAAAACGTGTTTAAGGGTATTCAGCCTTTATTAGGAAACGTTTTTAGATACCACATACTTTATATACGTGTTTGGAAAATAAGATGTTCTCCCGATATTCACAAGCCAATTTCTTTATTTACATGAAGTAGACAAACAGTCTTTTGTTGTGTATGTCGTTCCTTTAATGGTTCTGAGTGTCGATAAAACGTAATCTGTTGTGCACAGATTCCACGATTCAAATAAAGCAGAATTTGTTTTAGATTTTGATACGAATCCTGTTGAGTAAAAAGACGAATGAATGAATGAATAAGCATATTGAATGCACGAAGAGTTAATAAGAAACCAGGAATTTATTTGGAAAATAGCATCTTACACATTATCTTGGTTATTAAGTGGTTCTTTAATTTAGCAATCAATTAATTGATAAGGAAGTGTTAGAAAACGATACAGTTGCTTGTTTGGAAAGGTTGCATTTTCATCACACTTCTTTTACTTCTGTTCTACCTTATTTCATATATCTCTCATGTATTTGAGATTACACTGCTTTGGATGAATTTGATTATTGAACGACAGCCATGTTTTTCGTTTTGTTTTGTTCATAAATATTAGATCCATTGTCCATACAGGTAAGCTGCTGTTAACAGACCCCAAGCTGGCGTACCACTGTTATTTCGGTCCTTGCACAGCCTACCAATACAGACTCACTGGGCCCGGCGTATGGAACGGGGCAAGGGAGGCAATTCTAACACTTCTTACCGGATGGACTATTCTATGGATACCCGGAAGTGCAATGTGCCCGAAGAGAAAAGAAATGTTTTTCTGTACGCTGTTGCGTTTGCGATCTTGGCTTTTTTGCTCTATATTGGTCTCTAAATATGAGCTCTTCTCAACGGCTAACGTTTGAAAATAAGCCCCCATAGACAAAAACTACACCATGTTATTTATATTATATATTTTTCGTTACAAAGAAATGACAAAGAGAATTAGTTTACTTTAGTGTGTTTCTTTTCATACGTAATGACAAAGGCCTTGGACAGATCTGTACAGTTACAAAAATTCAATACCAGAAATGTGATATAATTGTTCTTTCGTAAACGCCGTCACGGTCGATCTGACAAGGATAGTTCCATGAATATACGTATGCTTATATGTATTCGTATGTACGCAGAAACCTTATACGATTTAATAAAGCGCCCTGTCTACAGTCTTATATTCAGGATGATATGTGTACATATTGAAACACGTATTCGGGCGTTTATCTTTACAAGCCTATGTTGTTTGATCTAGAAATGATAAAATTATTTGAGGAGCAAGTAAATAATGACGATCTCTGAGCAGAATGTATTTAGATATAACTGAATTTCATTTGCTGCTAATATAATTTTGTGTAGATAATCGATGATCTTCCTATTTGTCTTTTGATATCACGTTGTTATATTGCTTCCTGTTTACATTGCCATATAGGTTTAATTCCTCCTGGGTACCGTTTTACTCAATATTTTTTGCTAAAGATTTATTAAATCGTCTCTTCGAGACACTTCACATGACGTATCACATGACAGCATTGTGTTTTGTATTAGAAACTTTCATGTATATCAGTTCCGACTAAAGCAAAAATTTGCTTTAAGTCGTTTAGAACAACGGTATCGAACTGGGGTTTATAATTAAACCCAACTTGTACACTCGTGTTCTAGTTTGGGAAAGAGTCATTGGAACTAGCAGGATGGCCGCCGGATGAAACTGAACAATACAATATAAAAACATAACCATGCACTCCATTTTCTTTTTTATTTCTTTTTGTATTGAAAGACAGTTCTTTTATTAAGGTGCACTTGTTTTTAACATGCATAAATATCTTTTTATTTTAATCAGAGAAATAAACATGTTTTATGCTAATTATAACCAATTTTTTTTTTTCTTTTTTTTATCAAAGTATGTTTCATCCAACATTGTTAATGTTGTTGCTCCCATTCATATTTCGATATAGATTAATTTTACATTTTAGATTATTGATACGCTTTTCACTCCATTTCTCCACAATTACCAAATTGTGAGGAAACATGGATATTTGAATTGTTATTTTTTTCAAGTTGTATTGTAGCCGGACTGTTGTAAAATGTGTACTTGTGAACAGGCTTTGGAAGCAAAATAACTTCATATTTGAATACTAGAGCCGGATTATTATTCTTTCTTTTTGTTTGTTTTAATAACATTGCATGTTTTTTGCAAAAACCAGTTACAGTTTAAAGCAATATCCGTATATTGCATGACTTAGAACTTAGAACTTCAAGACAAAGAACATATAAGAGCATCTTTGTTAGCTGAAGAGCAATTCAATTCAATTCAATTCTTTATTTGGCAAAAACCAGCATATAAATGCCTATGGCCAAGACAACATTTACAAATATGGTACAGACATATATATAATATACGTAAACATGTTAATATATACAAAGAAAGAAATAACAAAGATTATCAAATTACGAAAACATACAAGTCAAGAATTTAGTTGATCTATCACATACTGGTATATAATAAAGGTAAATACATTAAATAATTCCATTTCGACATTTAAAGCTCTCTTTTAGATAATATGCAGTTTTAGTTAGAATACGATGACGTTTTGAAGATAAGATGTTAACAAATGTATTAGTGTCTGGCCATGGTAGATGTCCAAAATATTTATTACGAATGTTTGCATAGGCCGGACAGCACAATAAAAAATGATATTCAGATTCAATCTGATTTAGAGAGCAAAGTCTACATATTCGATCACTTCTATCAATTCCATTAAATCTACCTGTTTCAATATCTAAAGAGTGGGAACTTAATCTAAAACATGTCATCTGCTTTCTTAAACTATCTCCTTTTAAAAGATCAATATATTTCTCAAAACAGAAATCAGTCTTATACATTTTATAAAAATCTAGCTTTGGTGAAGTTTGTAGTGAACTATGCCAGTTTTGGATATACTGGTCTCTAATTCTTTGTTTTAATAGAGGAAAATAGTTAACGTTCTTATCAAAATTTGTGAAAATATCGTTAAAACCAAGATTGCTTAACAATTGTTTAATACTCATGGCCCAGCAACTTTTACTATTACCGTTGATCTGTTCTAGTAGTATTTGATGCATAGGAGAATTTTCATTACTCATTATTTTTACCCAATATTTTAAAGTTCTCTCCTTACAAATAACCGAAAGCGGAAATCTCCCAAGTTCACCATACACAGCTATATTGGGAGTTTGTTTCCGCACACCCAAAATATGCTTACAAAATTTTAAGTGGAGTCTATCAATTTCTTTATAATCATATATTCCCCAAACATCCGAACAATACAATATTATTGGAACAACCATAGAGTCAAAAATAGATAATTTTGTTTTTACATCAATTGTTATGCGGGAAAATAAAGTTAAAACAGAATTGTAGGCTCTTAAAGCTTGTTCAGACAAAACTTCAACAGCATTTTTCATATTACCAGTATACTTAAAATCTACTCCAAGGTACTTAAAATGATCTACAACTTCAATTAGTTCTCCATTGATAAACCAATCAATGTTATGGGTGCTTTTTCTTTTTTCAAAAATACAAACTTTTGTTTTAGAAACATTTATTTTCAAACCCCATTTATTTGAATAATTAGAAATTGTATCTAGCTGAGCTTGTAAACTAATTGGGTCTGTAGTAAAAAGTGCAATATCATCAGCAAAAAGTAGCATATACATTGATAAAAAATTTAAATCATTTTCACTTAAATGATTTATATCGATATTATTGTTGATATCGTTGATAAACAATATAAAAAGTATTGGGGAGAGTGGTTCCCCTTGTTTCAAGCCAAGTGTGACATCAAAAAACTCTGAGAAGTTCGTGCCAGCTGTTAGTTTGACACAAGATTTTACTTTACTATAAATAGATTTGAGTATGTTTATCATTTTACAGCTAATCTCTGTATCTAAAAGCTTTACCCAAAGTGCATCTCTTATAACGGTATCAAATGCCATCTGAAAATCAATGAAAGCACAATACAATTTACATTTTTTGTTAAGGATATTTTGAATAATAGAATGTAATAAAAAACACAGTCAGTAGTACTTCGATTATCTCGAAATCCAAACTGGGCATCACTAAAAACTTCATTGTTTTCACACCACTTATTCAATCTATTTCGAAGAAGCAGAGAAAATATCTTCGCCATGACGTTAATAAGAGTAATGCCCCGATAGTTGGATGCATTTAGTGTGTCACCCTTTTTATGTATTGGGACAATCACACCTTTACACCAAGCTTCAGGATAGATTCCTGTTTCAAATATTTTGTTGAAAATAGTAGTTAAGTAAGGGGATATAAAGTCAGATGATTCAATAAAAAAGTCAGCAACATTGTTACTAAAATCGGAGCTTTTATGTCTCTGAAGAGACCTTAATGTTTTGGCTATTTCAAAAATAGTAAAAGGCTTATCTAGTTCATCAATAAGTAAAGGGTCAGACCTAGCAGACGAATTATCGTTTGGCACGTAATGGCCTTGCGTAGTATTAGAAATATTCTTGAAATGGTCAACAAAATCATTCAAGGATAGGCCGTCAGCTGTTTCAGAGTGTTTCTTTTTAAATTTGTTAATATATTTCCAAAATTTGCGTGGATTCTTCTTACTCAACTTAGACATTTTACACTTTTCGCTAATATAATACTTATGTTTTGCATTGCGCTTGATTTTGCAGAAAGCTTTTCTGTTTTCAAGGAAAACCTTTCTGTTTTCATCTGATCTCACTGATCTAAAGACTCTTTTACTTTCTAAAAATACTGTTTTGCTTTTCTTACAGTCTTTATCAAACCATTCAGATTTACGACATTTGGGTAATCGTGGTCCATTTCTACATGATTTACCGTGTAATTTAAAAGAAATATCATACACAATACATGAAAAATCATCAACAAACGTATCTATGTCAATCTCGTTAGAAATGAGCTTATTCGACAAGTCATCAAATAAATGTTTATTCTTATCTAATGAATCAAGCAAAGATGAAGAGCAAGATTTATCAGAACGTGTACTTTTAATATAATCAAAAATCATTGCCGGGTGTCCCTACCAATTGTCGGTTGCATGCTTGATAAAGTACGAGATTGAGCGACAATACCTCGTCACTTGTAAGTAAAGAGACGCCGTGTCACTAATGAGTGGGATCCAAGCAGCGTCGTAAGCCATAATTGGGCCACGTCACGGAAAAAGGGCCACTCGGACATAGCAAACAGTGTAGCCCCAGACCAGCCGCCACGTTACTGACGTGGCGGCTGGTCTGGGGCTACACTGTTTGCCATCTTAGAGGACATCAAGTTCTACCTTTAAATAAATACAAATGATAACTGTCGTGACTAGATACTTGAATAATAGCGCTAAGAAAGAGGTGAGTCAGCGGTTTTTATCTATGTCCGAGTGCCCCTTTTCGCGTGACGCGGCCCAATTATTGTAACATTGTCCAGTTTAAAGAATATGATACATTTAAGAATATTATAACTTTCATCTACTCCCATCTGTGACCAAGCACCTTTAAGATATATTGTAACATAACGATATCATACTTTCATTTTGAACCAGCCTCGCTGTAACAGCAGATAAAAACACGTTTTGGAAAAAAATCAATGAAGATGTCAATTATATATTACTTTAAATAAGAAGTTACGACCAAATAATCCATTAACAAAATTAATTAACAAAGTAAAAATGACATATTTCCATTCATTTAATTCAAACCTCGTTTTCAGCAAGCCCGTTAAACATCTAGGTTGTAAATATAACACAAAATACTTTCTAACGTTATAAATTGCAAACGATTGATGTTAAACTTAATCAAATGCAGGAGTTTGCTTTATAGGTCAAACAATTGACTTTTAGTAAAAAATGACCCGCAATTGTCAATCATCCGAGTTTAGAAAAAAGAAGAATAAGAGTAATCTTTCCTTTGCAAACCCCTATTACATTTAAGCTGTCCCTCAAATTTAACAACAAGTCGTGGTGTCATGAGGTAAGAGGTAAATGTTATCGCTTGATCAAACCTCGTTGAACCTGATAGCGATGACATTGATCCAGGACTCAGTTGTGGACGAAAACTCGAACAGCAAATTGTGCATAGATATTCCCTTTGAAAGATCCATTTGTGAAGAAAATGGCTCAGAAAACTGTGGCTGTAATTGGTGCCGGTGCAAGTGGACTTCCGGCCATTAAATGCTGCCTTGATGAAGGATTGAACCCGGTGTGTTTCGAGAGGACGGACTATATTGGAGGATTATGGCATTTTACACCAGAGGTAAAAGACGGACAGGGATGTGTAATGAAGACCACCGTTATGAATACATCGAAGGAAATGACGAGTTACAGCGATTTCCCCACACCCAAGGAGTTTGCGATCTACATGCATAACAGATATGTGGAAAAATACTTCCACCTTTATGCGGATAAGTTCGGCTTAAAGAAGCATATTCGCTTCAATACTGAGGTACTTCACTTATTTTATGTGACTTGATGTGATGCGTATTTCTCCAAAATACTTCACTTACGGATCTCTTAAAGCCGAGTTGAGAAACCAGTGTGACACAAAAATAATATCTGTTTATAATGACCAATTAATCCCTATGCCACAATTGTATTACCAAATACCATAAAGAAACTGATTTTTGTAAATGCTATTCCGTTTGATCTTTCGATGCTAATTAGTTTATGGTGAAATAATTGATTAAACATTTTGGATATTAAGAAAAGTCTCAATTATTCATCACCAGGCAACTCCGCTTGAGACATCGTAACACATTTCAACAATAAATGCATCAATGTTGAATGCAACGAACAGTGTTGTTCGAAAGGCTTAACTCTGGTTTCCGCCTGTAATGCTGACCAATAAAAAAAATAAGAGCAGGCTGGGTTTTTTTTTGTCTTTTTTTATATGGGTTTTACATCACATCAACCAGCGTTATGGCTACCACTTCAATCGCAGTCACTCGCGTACCCATGTGCCATAAGTGTAGAGTTACAAATTTTGTTTAATTTGTCCAGCCTAATTCCATGAATCCTCTGTGAAGCGTCCACGTTTAGTAGTTCAGTGTATATGAACGTGTTATACATGCTTTTAAGTCATTTCTTTTAGTAGACTACCCATTCATAATAGTGGAATTATAAGTTGAAATATAAATATGTTTCCTTCATAAAATTAAATGACCATCCAAACATTACATTTTACATCTATACTTGTCTACGAAAGTACGATGAAAGTAGTCTTGCAAAAGCAATATGGCGGCTATCTTATTATGTCAGATGTCTTCATTGGATAAACCCGATGAGTTCAGATAGCTTAAATTGATGTCTAAAAGTACTTCATCAATTGTGTTCATTGACTTGTACAGAGCACAATTCGCCCAATCATTAACCATTTCATTTCTCCATATAGGAGTTTAGGACGGTCTAAATAGATAGTACCAACATTAATATGAATATATATATATATATATATATATATTCAATATATGTGATATCAATCGCTATTCATATTAATGTTGGTACTATCTATTTAGACCGTCCTAAACGCTTTTACAGAAATGGCACTTTCTCTATCCAACGTTTAAATTATCACATCCGCCAGTTTCCATACGTAATTATCTGGCATTATCAATTTAAAATTTTGCTCAGTTTTAAAACAATAGGTAAACTGTGCGTAATTCCTACAAATGTATTTATAACATTACATGTAATTAATTAACAACAGGTACAGCTTTTATTATCTGTCATGTTTAACTGTCACACACAAAGATGTAACGTATCCCGAAATTACAGGGGTCTTGACAGGAATGAATCGAAACTACTTTGGTGTTTCCGTTAGCTAAGAAATGAATAGTGCAGACGTTATATTATCATGATCCTGTGGTGTTGCGCTATTTTTTAAACATATAATATAGTAATTCATAACTCATTTTACCCAGTTTTGCAGTTTTTCTGAGCGCTGGTATGATTTAAACCTTAATATTCTATTATTTTTTTTGTGTTCTCATTTTTACAGTCAACATTATACTTATAGTTTGAAGTTAATTCTAGCTTAGATAAAGACAATTTAGCATTTAATCAACGGAACGCAGTTCTTGTTCAAGTTGTAGTTACGGCAACTCTTTTTACTTTAAATTGAATATACGCACTACGACATATAAGAGTATTTAACCCTAGAACTTTCGTATTTTTATAAGACTGTCATTTCACCTATCATAATTACTAATCAAGTAAACAAGATGGCGGACTATCTTTCTCGCGTGATAAAACATCAGCTTATCTTTGTAGTCGTTTCACTACAATATGAAGAGACTGGAAACTAATGTTTCCAAAGAAATAAAAAAGATTTGAAGCTTTTAATATGAATAGCGTACAATAAATTGGAAAGTGCAACAACAACCTGCGCGTGTACATTTTCGAGTATTGTCATATGAATTGTATTCATTATTGTTTTGATCGCTGCAGAGAGAGATTGTTTCGTATTTCTATGTGACATAGAAGTTGGAATTCCCACTCAAGGGTCAAGAAGGGAGTAGAATGTTTATATTTAGGCGTTTATCATGTTCTCCTAGTATCTTCTAGTGCATGCTTGTTAGTCAAAATAAACAAATAAGTATCAGGAAGATTCTGTCAGATGTTTAATTCTTTAATGTTCTAGAAACATTATTATATAATAAACAAGTAACTGGAAGGGTCTGGAAAAATCAATACTGAATCTTCATAGCTTTATAGGGGCCCTGTGTGTGTGGGGGTGGGGGGTGGGGGTGTGTGTGTGTTTGATTGTTAAAGCTATTCCAGATTGTTCTAACAAGAATAAGTTTACTGGGTGCAACTAGAAAGTTCTATAGGGTTATAAAAGAGAAACCAATGAGTTGATTGGTGTGACTAAAAGTAGTATGCTATCAGAAAGTACTTGATCTATGTTACTGTGAAAATTGTGTGATTTAACAGAGTGTTGCTGCTTCATCACCTTGTGTTGGAATTTACTAGGGGAGCTTAGAACAATTGAAAGGATCTGTGGATTTATTCTTGAAGTGATTGTCACAGGTATTATAATCATTCTGCTATTATAATTCATCAAATAAACTTGTTATTGTTTGTAATACTTGTTGCTTGTTATCTTTCTTTTCTCGTTGCGAGCTAGGTTCATAATAGAAACCATAGGTTCGTAACAGTATAAGTGCTTGGGAAGTATTTATATTTGAAATTACGTGTTTGTATTCATGTTTGTTTATCATTTGATCCTCCTTATTAAAACCTACTTGAATTCATCTGCAGCAAAGCACACCGGAAAAACATTTCAAAGAAAAGATAATTAAAAAGGGAAAAAATGCTCGCAATTGAAAGTTTTCGTTGTACATATGGTTTTAACTTAATACAGAAAACGAAAACGTGGTGTCTTTTTGACAAGATTTTATCATCTATTAACTTCGTTTTGCATCCCTTTTATTCAGACCATATACGTATGTTTCTATTACTTTGACAGGTTGTGACTGTAAAGAAAGCAGACAATTTCAGCAAGACTGGCCAATGGGTAATCACGACGCGTGATGTCAAAACGAACAAGACCGAAACCAAAACCTTCGACGGCGTATTTGTTTGTAGCGGTCACTTTTCTGACAAGAAGATGCCGACATTCACAGGGATGGAGAAGTTCAAAGGGAAGATAATCCACTCCCACGATTATAAGGATCACCGTGGATACGAGGACAAGCGAGTAGCTGTACTGGGTATCGGGAACTCGGGCGGAGATCTTGCAGTCGATCTCAGTCGGATCGCTTCACAGGTATGAAATAATCGTTACTACTCGACATTTTGCTTGAGACTGAATAACATTCGTAACTACTCGGGTTTTTCCGTGAGCAGAGAAATAGAACTCGTACATCAGTGTAGGATTACAATATTTCGGGTCAATCGTCCCCGGCGTATAACACATTTCCTATGAGCGGCCTTTTTGACTAGTGTAATGAATATGAAAGAGTTTAACATCATTATAAAAAGGCATTATTCTTGATTAGTAACTCATAGATAATAGTTGAATTATAAGTTGTGTTATATTTTTGTTTCATTAATCAAATAAGATGACTGTTCAGATATTGCATTGGACATTTGATATTAAAGAAAACACGATGAAAGGAATCTTGCAAAAATGGGCTTCTATATCATCTTGACCAGAGGTGGTTTCATAGGATAATCCCGATTAGTTCAAATTGATTTATCATTCATACATTTATGGCTTGAACAACCTCGTTTTGACTAACAGAGTATAGTATAGTATAGTATAGTGCGGATAAATTCACCTGACGTTGCCATATTTACCTTTATCGTGTGTTATCGTGCAAATGGTTGTCCTGAATATGATAAAGAGGTCATCAATATCAGGTAAATTTGTTCTATAATTCATTCTTGCATAAAGGTCGACGTCAGGATAATTTGTTCTCACTATACAGCTTCATTTGATTCATATTGGGTTTTTTTAATTGCAACGATTTTGGTTGCTAACAATTTATCATTCTTTTCCGTTTTATTTCTTGAAGATACCTATATTTCGCTACATTCAACATGTTTTGAAAATTGAAGTTAATAAGTAACTAAGTAAGTAAATAGTTTATTAAAGTGACATGCACATGACACATGCCCTAAATAAAGTTGACGATATAATACGCCGATAATTGTTAGCACCCGGCAGAGTTGTCCTACAAGTCACTTCATATCAAACTCAGCTATTTATATGTCAATGTTACATAATATTACGGATAAACTGTTGATATGGCATACTGCGTGGTAATTATTATCACATAGTTAAGTAGTGTATGCATTAAACTCAGTCATTGTCATGTCTTGTCAACATACTGTCAACACTTAAATAGAGCATTTGGTGTAACGTAATAACAGTTCGATAGACTATGTAAACATAATGGGTCTTCTATATTTATACGTTTTAACGATATAATTGGCTGATTTCCTTAGGTATATAGATAATGCGTTCGTTGGGAACCAACTTTTGTCGTTTAAAGAGGCCTTATCTTTATGATAATCCAATTTAGAATAAGGTAAAGCCAGGTGAATCTCCCAGTGGCGAGCCCCTGTGATTTTTATAATGTTTATTTTTTCCTTTTAATATCTTGCCTCGTATGATTAATAAGGAGTGAATTAAAGTCGGTGTGAATATGATGATATGTCAGAGTATGCGTTTGTGCGAAATTACGCCTATCCATGACTGAATGTAGAAGCATGTGCGAAAGAATGCATGAGCAATTACAGTGCGTTTCGATTTCAAATAATATAGTTATTCTATCTTAAAACCTTTGGCTGGAAGGCAAATTTAGGTTTTCAACATTCTAGTTCGCATGCGCAGAAGAGGACCAAAATGATCTGCAATCTAAACGATTTTAGGGGGGTAAACATTCTTCCGGTTTTGACTTCATTTAATTCTTTGTGATACCTATCGTTAGTTTATGTTTTATTTCTCGTATTTTATATGATATTCAAATTATAACAGACTATCATTGGTGGAAAAGACCTTTATGGAGTGTATGCTTCTGACCAATTTCGATAAAACCTAAGCTATGCGTATACTTTGAATCTAAAAACAAGCCGGCTATGGCTAAATGTCGTCTGATTTCCGCAAGTTGCCGCCTACGTTTTGGAGTGAAACCTATCAGTTTCTTCTTACAAACATAGTTGACAATTTATGGCGGAATTCCGAAAAGAAAGACTGAACTTGTGTTGATTTTTTTTTTCATTCATAAACACGATAAATGTTTTCAATATGAACAAGATGCAAAGAAATCATTTACCGAACTGACAATCATACGCAAAAAAACTCCATAGGAGAGAAAGGTCCCATCAAAGAATGGATTATAGCCGTTGTCAATTTCATATCACGTCTTCAATTTTGAAAGCAAAATACAATGACAACGTGAATGTATATGGTCAGTGACAAACGAAGGAACATGACACATATTAGAAATTATTTTGCTTTCTATTTTATTTACAGAACACGTCCCCTATTCAATTCACGAGAGGCATTTAATGAAAGTTTTTTTCTTCTCCATTAATTGTACCTGCCCACTCTGGGGAATTTTCGTAAATGAAAGTGCTGTGCAAGGAGGCGCAAACAGGTGCATGCTAAAAATAAAAGTATGTACATGGAGATGAATCTATTGCTGCAGCACCAGGCTCACCTTGAAGGCCTCCAGTGTGGATGCTTAGACAAGGTGCGCTGGTTGCTGGTTCCAAAGTCGTATGGTGGATAGGAAGAGGAGAATCTGAGGTAGTACAATGGACCTCTGGGTATGTCCTCTAGTGGCTATTGTAGCATAGTTGAGATACTGATGTCCTGGGATCGCAATGTGATCATCGATAATTTTGTTCATCATGGACAGCTTGGCATGTTGTCTCCTCGTTTGCAGGGTGTTTCATTTGAGGTGTGTAATCATCTGGGATGTGCTGCTGGTGGTATAGTTATCGCCCATGAAGAGCCGTGCAGCTCCTCGCTGGACTGCCTCTAAATGGTTTATACAGTATTGTGTGAGTGGATTCGACACTGTGAATGCATATTCAAGTGTTGACCTTAAAAGTGTCTTGTATGTGAGAGCTATGGTGTCTCTTGGATAGCTTGACAGGTTCCTCCATATAAATGCTAGGTTGCCATTTGCCTTTTTCGCAGTCATTTCAATATGGGACTTCCAAAAGAGATAGTCTGACAGCATGGCACCCACCTACTTTTCTGACCTTGGAATTTTCAAGGTGTGGCCATGGATTGTGCAGTCTGCCAGAATGGGTTTCCCTTTTCTTGAAAAGCGTATCACTTCGCACTTTGTAGGGTTGAAGGACATGAGCCAATCACGCTCCCACTCCTGTAATCTGTCTAGATCCTCCTGTAGAATGACAGAGTCATTGAGGGACTTGATCTTTGGATAGAGGAGAATGTCGTCTGCAAAGAGGCGCGTTGGTGATCTCACTCTATCTGGGAGGTCGCTTATGTACAGGAGAAATAGCAGGGGTCCGAGAACAGTACCCTGTGGCACGCCAGGAGTTACGGTGGCTGGAGATGACATGTGGCCTTCAACAAGAACCTGCTGACTTCCACCTACGAGGAAACTCTCAATCCATCTCAGGGTTCTGCCAGTGACTCCGTAGCGTTTGGGTTTTACCATGATTCTTTTTTTGGGGGAAACAATGACAAAGGCTTTGCTGAAATCTAGCAACACAGCATCAATTTGTTCACCAGAATCCATACTGGACAGTAGGTCTTGGACAGTAATCATGAGTTGAGACTCGCATGATATTTTCATATGGAAACCGTACTGTTGGTCCGATAATATCTGGTATGAGTCTAGGTATGTCATGATCTCGGTATGAAGGATGTGTTCAAGTATCTTGCTACATACAGATGGATGTAAGCGAGACAGGTCTATAGTTAGCAGCAATACTTCTGTCTCCTTTCTTGAATATTGGTGTGACATGGGCCAATTTCCAGTCCTATGGTACCATGCCTTGTTGGAGATATGCCTGGAACACAAGTCTGAGTGCTGGTGCTGGTTGATTGCCGACCTCCCTAAGATAACGAGTTGGGATAGCGTCTTGACCTGCAGCTTTGTGGGGGTTTTGCTCCTGGAGGAGTTTCCGCACGCCTTTTACAGTGATGTCAAAGTGGTGGATTTGTTAAAATGGGTTTCCTGTCATGGATGGAAGGCTGTCTTTTTTTGTAAATATACTACTAAAATGTTCGTTAAGAAGAGAAGCATTGACCTTTGGACCGCTATGGGCTACCCCGTTGCTCTTTCGTGGGGAAATTCCACTGCTATCACACCGCTTGATTTTTGACGTAGGAGTATAGTCCTTTGGGATTGTTGCCTTCTGTGACAATGTCTCTAACATAGTTATTATAGGACTTCTTACATTCCCTTTGTGTGACCTTTTGTAATTCTTTGCCCTTATTAATGTCCTTGTCTTCTTGGGTTATCTTTGCTTTCAGGTGGGCTCCTTTCTTCCTTCGTGACAGACGTTTAATGTTCTGGTTTACCCATGTCTGATTAAATCTAGTTGAACTCGTTTTTAAAGGAATATGTTTCTCAATTGACTTTGTGCAAAAAGCTCTTATTTTGAAAAATATTTTTTTGTATGTCTATACAACGTAACGACTTGTTACTGGAATAATGCCATTTCAAAGGCACAAATTGATAACAAAAATGTCATAAAATTGAGAAAATTTATTAGTGCTGAATAATGCAACGTTCTGCAGATAATACCACGATAATCCGGATGTGATGAAACAAATAAAGTATAATATAATTTCGTTTCAATTCTTCCTTTGAAAATGAGGATTTAATACATTGAAAAAAAAACATATTGACGAAGGTCATAAGTTACATTTGATAAACTAAATTAAACAACATTGTTTGCCAATTTTGGTCATGGTGATCCACTTGGATGTAAATATTCTTCGAATTAAAATTTGATTAACAAATTATGCCACACAAATTTATTTAAGAGCAGTTAAGTCAAATAATTACTTGTGAACAATTTATTAATTCACCTACCTTTAATGATGTAAAGTATCCAAATCTATTAGCCATGCAAAACAAGACATATCTTGTTTTTGGAACTATATCCAAATACTTTAAAGAAACTGACTAAGGAAACAGGGTTTCTCTGATTTGTTTGAAGAGCGGTTTGTAACCAACATATGCTGAATAATGTTTGTTATGATGTATCATTGAAGTATTCTGAAAAATAAAAGACATCCCCCTATTCTAGTATGTTTATTAATCTTTTTATTTATAGCAGTGTTGATATAAAACAAACTTTTAACATACACCGATACTATCTAGCTTAACAAATAAAGAATATATTCAATTGTCAAAGCATTTCGAAATACACAAACGTGCATCAAATAAATGTGTGTACAGATGTATAGGTAAATGTTAAATGGCTTCGAGGTGTGCGATTGGTTAATTGTATTTTATCGAAATTATAGTTTGATGTGCTTATTTCTAAACACCTTCTCGTCGATATTGTCAATTTTCTACGAAAAAATCAAACTTTAATGCGATGGTGTTTGAGTCGATATAGACATTGATAGTAATCGAAAGTAAGTTTACCCCATCTTTTAAAAGGATCTACTGTTTGTACTCTCATCGCTAGAGAGTACGCACAAGGGAGATAATAATGTGAGAAAATTACCGATGCTTCTGAAGCGTGACTAGTGTTTCAATATCCTACAATGCTTAATAAATATATATACTTTATTATCATATTGGTTAAGCTTAAATGTAAATGTTCATATGTGGGGCTTCCGTGGCCTAATGGTTAGAGTACAGAACTTGAAATCACAAGGCCCCTCTCCGCGTGGGTTCAAATCCTGAGAGGGATATGGATTTTCATGAGAGGCAGTCTCCCGACTAACTTACGGAATGCCGATGGTTCTACCCGCCTTGACCAGCCCTTATGGGCAGTTGAGTATGGGGTTTTCCTCCATCATTAAGAGTCGGGCATCGCTACATAACTGAAATAATGTTGATGTGTTGTAAAACCCATTTAAAAAATAAAAATGTTCATATATTTCAACATAAATAACCTCTGTAAATACATGTACTCGTAAAAATTACATTTCTAGATTTACCTATGCACACGAAGGGGGTCTTGGGTATTTCCCAAAATCGTAGAGGGCAAAGCATTCGATGCGATCTTCAACACCAGGTATAGTTCCTTCTTCAACACCCACGTGCCAGGGGCAATCGACATGCTAAAGAGGGACCTCAACAAATCCTTCAGTCACAAGAAATATTCGCTGGAACCGAATCACGGGCCACTCTCCCAGCATCCAACATTGAACAGCGTTCTGCCTAACTGTATCATATCAGGGGACGTAATCGTTAAACCCAACATCCGGGAATTTACCGAAACCGGTGTGATCTTCGAAGACGGGACTTCCGCCGAAGTCGACGTAGTCCTAGCAGCAACTGGGTACGTCTTCGGTTTCCCGTTCCTTGATAAATCCGTCACAGAGGTCAAGGATAACAAGGTCAATTTGTATCAGTTCATGTATCCGCCTAACCTTGAGCAGAACACACTCGCAATCATTGGATGCTTTCAGCCAATCACATCGATCATGCCTCTGAGCGAGATGCAGTGTAGACTGGCAGCAAGGGTGATTAAGGTAACACTTTATTTGAACACCATTACCTACCATTTCTCGAAACAGTCTCCCGCATATAGTAGAGAGATCGCCGTTTTGAATCTATAACTCAATTTGCCTTTAATGGGGTTTAGTGACTGGTATCAAATTAATAACAAAAACATCCAACAGATATGATAAATGGACAATTCCGTTTTCCTTGTATTTTGTGGAAAATGTTTTGCCAAATTGATAAAAAATACCTGATGCTATGATTTCAATCTTATTGCATTCTTTAAAAGCTATCTGCTATGTGTCACATTTAGTATGCCCAAATAAAGAAAGGCGATATTTAGCATAGCAATATATATTCTAAATTCATTCGTAAATACTACAGTATAGTGTTGCATAACATAACCCCTTTCTACATATTATATCATTTTTAGATAACTGTAACAAACATCGCACGATTCTTCT